>CM033476.1:67192032-67217153 GCA_019447015.1 Hymenochirus boettgeri | reverse complement strand
TTTACCCAGATATATACTCAATATAAGACCATTAACTTAAAATACCCAATGACAGACCATTAACTATAAATGTGCTGTGTGTACCCAGATCTATACCCAATGACAGACCATTAACTATAAATGTACTTTTTTTACCCAGATATATACTCAATAACAGACCATTAACTATAAATACCCAATGACAGACCATTAACTATAAATGTACTGTTTGTACCCAGATATATACCCAATGACAGACCATAAACTATAAATGTACTGTGTGCATCCATATCTATACCCAATGACAGACCATTGACTATAAATGTACTTTGTTTACCCAGATATATACTCAATAACAGACCATTAACTTAAAATACCCAATGACAGACCATTAACTATAAATGTACTATGTGTACCCAGATCTATACCCAATGACAGACCAGTAACTATAAATGTACTGTGTGTACCCAGAATTAGTGTGTGGGGGTAGTTTAAGATCTATACCCATGACAGACCATTAACTATAAATGTACTGTGTACCTCAATCTATACCCAATGACAGACCATTAACTATAAAAGTCTGTGTTTTTTCCCAAGATCTGACCGAGGGATGGAGGTGGAGAGCAAAACCAAAAGGAAAGATAAGGTATGTGGTACAACAACAGAAAAAAAAGTCAACACCAAATGCAAACCAAGTACAAATGAGGAAAGAAGAAAATGTATGTGGTGTAACAAAATGTGTGTGTGTAGCAAAGGATGTCATAGTGGTGTAGTTGGAACATTAAACTAATAAACGAAATTGCTGTGTGGTGGTCAACAAAAATTATAAACAAGAAACGCGAACAGTACTGATAAATTATAGGTGAGTGATGTTGCGACCAGATCTACCCATGACAGACCTAACTATAAATGTATTTGTCTGGTAGTACCCAGATTATCACAAGACAGACCATTAACTAAAATGGTACTGTGTGTACCCAATCTTACCCAATGACAGACCATTATATAAATGTACTGTGTGTACACTCAGATCTATACCAATGACAGCCATTAACTATAAATGTACTGTGTGACCCCAGATCTATACCCAATGACAGACGATTAACTATAATGTACTGTGTGTTACCCAGATCTATATACCAATGACAGACGATTAACTATAATGTACTGTGTGTATAGAATCTATACCCATGACAGAACCATTAACTATAAATGTACTTTTGTGTACCCAGATCTATACCCAATGACAACCATTAACTATAAAGGTGCTGTGTTTTTCCCAGATCTATACCCAATGACAGACCTATTAACTATAATGTACTGTGTGTTCCGATCTACCCCATGACAGACCATTAACTATAATGTACTGTGTGACTCAGATCTATATGCCCATGGACAGACCATTAACTTAAATGTACTGTGTGTTCCCAGATCTATACCCAATGACAGACCATTAACTATAATGTACTGTGTACTCAATCTACTACCCAATGACAAACCATTAACTATAAATGTACTGTGTGTTCCCAGATCTATACCCAATGACAGACCATTAACTATTAAATGTCGGTGTCCCAGATCTATACCCAATGACAGACCATTAACTATAAATGTACTGTGTGCACTCAGATCTATACCCAATGACAGACCATTAACTATAAATGTACTGTGTGTTCCCAGATCTATACCCAATGACAGACCATTAACTATAAATGTACTGTGTGTTCCCAGATCTATGCCCAATGACAGACCACCAAACAGTAATTCACTGGTAATGTATCTCCACAATTCTGTTCCTAATAAAGCACCTGTACAGTAATGCTCCCCTCCCCCTGCATAATGAAAATAAACTTTGCTAGTATACACTATAAATATCTCTCCTTGCACAAAAGCTTCTATTTTGGGTCCAGATGTTATATTTGCACTATAAACACAATTAACCCTTTTGTGCGGTTTTGTAAAAAGACATTGATACACGCTGGGATACATATTGTTACACAAACCCTGTACACAACCATCCCGTGCTGCCGCAAACTAGTAAAGATTTAATGTTTTGGCTGAGTGGCATTTTATATTCTAGTCCAAGCTACCCGTCAGCTCAGTCTGTCCCCAGTGCAATGCAATGCTAATATAGAGGGAATTGGGATAGAGAAGGTTGGGCACTTGTTCTACTTTCTACATTTTATTACATTGACCTCTATAATGCAGACCTCATTTTTATATATTAGACGGTCTAACTCAGGGGTGGGCAATTCCATTTCACGGGGGGCCTCATGACAAACTTGGGCCAGACCAATAGGTAGATTCTCATTATAGAGATTGGAAAACTGGATTGTATAAAAAGATACATTTATATCCCTGGTTCATTGGCTTTTTATAATAAAGCGTGTATAATATCTATTCAATTAATAAATTGATCAGGTCACCAAAATAAAAATAAATCAAATAATATTAAGAATTTTTGAGTACAGGTCTAGTATTGAGGGGCCAGTCAAGGACAGCCAAAGGGCCACATGTGGCCCCCGGGCCTTACTTTGCCCAGGTCTGGTTTAACTGGATCACGTGTGGCTTGTCAGACTAAACTGCTTTTTGGTCTGTTCGTCCTATCAAATGATTGGGCAGTCCAATCATTTTGCACATGGCTGGGTTCACACAAGCAGATTTTTCAGAAAAATCTAAGGTGATTTCTCCAGCGTTGTTGGTTGCTCGTTTGCTCGGATCGGATGTAGGTGTGATAAGGCATGTTGGAGAATCATCTCCGATCATGTGCCCCCCTATGGACCTATGGCACAATCGGCAATGGCAACATGTGATTTGTCCTGACTCGCTAGCAGCAAACAGTTGTTTGGGACATAAGAAACATAAGCCTAAAATGCAACCGATTGCATATGATTGTCCAATAGGTCACTTTTTCTTTTTATTCATCACGGCAAAAAATCATCAATATTTCAACCCAATCAACTGAAATACCGGAATATTGGTCAGGTTGAAGTATCACCTCTTGTGTTAGCTGCTGCTCTTTCTTTTTAATGATTGACAGTAGCTATAGTAGTGTGCTCATTATGGGCGACTTTAATTACCCTGACATTGATTGGTGTAGTGGAACTGCAATCTCAGAAAAAGGCAATGAGTTCCTGAATTTGCTGCAGGATAATTTTCTCTCACAGGTGGTTGAAGTTCCTACTAGAAAAGGAGCTCTATTGGATCTGGTAATATCTAACATTGTGGAGCGCATTATAGATATAAAGGTAACTGGAGGCTTAGGGAATAGTGACCATGAAATAGTGGCGTTTGGACTTTGTTATCGAAATGAAAAGTCTTTGTTAACCCAGCGCACTTTTCCTTTCGATAACAATTGCGGAAGGCAATTTTCCTCCAGGTTAAAAGTAGCTCTCAGAGGTCAACTGATGTTATTATTGAGGTAAGCGTACTGAACAGAAGTGGACGGTGTGTTCAAGGGAAATAAAGGTAAAAAAATAAATCCCGCCCCATTTCTGAATTTCTGATGTAAAGAGGCAAATGGAAAGGCAGAAAAAGGCATTTAAACCTTTAAGTCAGACGGAAACGGAAAGGGCCTTTAGGGATATAAAAACGATAACAAGGAGTGCAGAAAGCATCAAACTAGCTAAAATATAATATGATTAGGATCACCTTGATAAAGCAGCACTAACGCCTAACATTTTTTGAAGTATAAATATCTAAGAACGATGAGGATTGCAGAAGTTGCCACATTAATTAATAGGGGGATACGTTAGTTACGGAGGATTGGTGAATAAGCAATGTCTTGGAATACTTTTTCTTCCCTCTGTATCCTATAGAAGATCCAAGTACATATTCATAGACTTATTATGCATAATGGTATACGATTTGTGCACTTTGGTTACACGAGAATATGGTACAGAAAAACTACATAACGGTTATATCATAAAATTCCCTTGACCGGATAAATATATCCGTCAGGAACTTAGGGCGCTACGTTCGTTTTAATCAAGGCCATTGTGTTCTTATTTTGAAGATTCCCTCATGTTAGATGTGTGGCCTCTGGCATTGGACAAAGGCGATGGATTCGCAATATTCAAAAGGGTAGTCCTGTCTTCACAGCCGGTGAATTACAGGCCCTGTAAGTTTAAGGGCCGATGGTCCGCCCTAACATTAATTTTTTTTATATCAATTCCCCTGCCGCCCAGCCGCCAGAACCGCTATATTGATATTGTTTAAAGCTCCCCAAACTCTACCTTACTCTTATCTCCCGCCCGCTTTCCTTCGCCCCTCCGCTTCCGCCCTCTGTCGAGAAATCAAGCAGGGGCGGACTGGCAGTCGCGTCTTGTGATTGGCTGAGCGGCAGCCAATCACGGACGCGCTGCGCTGGCAGACTCATTTCGGCGGAGAAAGATGATAGGTAGGTAAGTTGGGAGCTTTCTAAACATATAATATAGCGGTTTGGGCGGGGGACAGGGCAATACTGATATATTAAGGGAATTTACGCTAGGGTGGAAATCCTGAGGGCGGGGAGGAGGGGGGAGGAGGGGGAGAAGGGCTGCAGTACCATGCCAAAATTCTCCCGAGGCCGTTAGGATGCGAGGTCCTATATGGACCTCTGCTATCCTCCTGTGGCAGTTTTTTTTGGGACTTTGGGGGACTAAAACGGGCAACATTGTGGAGCGCATTATAGATATAAAGGTAACTGGAGGCTTAGGGAATAGTGACCATGAAATAGTGGCGTTTGGACTTTGTTATCGAAAGAAAAAGTGCGCAGGGTTAACAAAGACTTTTCATTTCGGAAGGGCAAATTTTCCCAGGTTAAAAGCAGCTCTTCAGAATGTCAACTGGGATAAGTTATTATTAGGTAAAGGTACTGAACAGAAGTGGACTGTGTTCAAGGGGAAATAAAGGTAAAAAAAATAAATCCGCGCCCATGTGGCTGAATTCTGATGTAAAGAGGCAAATGGAAAGGAAGAAAAAGGCATTTAAAACCTTTAAGTCAGAAGGAACGGAAAGGGCCTTTAGGGATTATAAAAACTGTAACAAGGAGTGTAAGAAAGCAATCAAACTAGCTAAAATTAATAATGAAGTTAGGATAGCTGATCAAAGCATCACTAAGCCTAAACATTTTTTGAAGTATATTAATAGTAAGAAGATGAGGACTGAGAATGTGGCACCATTAATTAATAGGGGGATAAGTTAGTTACGGAGGATGGTGATAAAGCAAATGTCTTGAATACTTTTTCTCCCTCTGTATACACTATAGAAGATCCAAGTACAGATATCATAGACTATAGTAGCAATAATGGTATAAAAGATTTGTGCACTTTGGTTAACCGAGGATATGGTACAGAAAGAACTAAATAAGGTTAATATTAATAAATCTCCTTGACCGGATAAAATATATCCTCAGGAACTTAGGGAGCTAAGTTCAGTTTTATCAAGGCCATTGTTTCTTATTATTGTAGATTCCCTCATGTTAGGATGTGTGCCTCTGGATTGGAAAAAGGCTGATGTTATTCCAATATTCAAAAAGGGTAGTCTAGTCGTTCACAGCCGGTGTAATTTACAGGCCTGTAAGTTTAAAGGGCATGTCCGCCCTAACATTAATTTTTTTATATAAGATTCCCCCTGCCAGCCCAGCCCCAACCGCTATATTTATATGTTTAGAAAGCTCCCCAAACTCTACTTACTCTTTCCTCCGCCGCGTTCCCGGCCCTCTGCTTGCGAGAAAATGCAAGCAGAGGGGCGGGACTGGCAGTCGCGTCTGTGATTGGCTGAGCGGCAGCCAGCCAATCACGGACGGGCTGCGCTGCTGGCGACTCATTTCGGCGGAGGAAAAGGAGAGAAAAGGAGGAGGAGGGTAGGTAAAGTTTGGGGAGCTTTCTAAACATATAATATAGCGGTGGTGGCTGGGGGGACAGGGGCAATACTATATATTAAGGGATTTAACGCTAGGGGGAGAAATCTGAGAGGGAGGGAGAGGGAGGGGGAGGAGGGGGGAGAAGGGGCTGCAGTACGCATGCCAAAATTCTCCGGAGGCCAGTAGGAGGCAGAGGTCATATTGGACTCTGCTATCCTCCTGGTGGGCAGTTTTTTGGGACTTTGGGGGGGGGGATATACAGGAGAACCATTATGAGCAGGAAGTATGGGGATGGTGTGAGGTAAGGATTACACTAACATACATGATGGGGCCAGTAGTGTGGGGGGATTATAGTTTGTGGGGAAGATCCCTGAAGGAGTTTAATAAGGGAACATGTTCAAGGGTCTAGACATTTGTATAGTAGTTTACCAGCATGGGTTTGGGAGGCATAGATCTTGTCAAACTAACTTGCCTGGCTTTATGAGGAAGAGTAGTAAGTAGAAATTTAGACTCTGGCATAGCCAGTAGATGTAGTTTACTTGGATTTGCAAAGGTTTGATACAGTCCCCATAGGCGACTAATGTATAAGCCTGAGGTCTGTTGTCTGGGGAGTCACATTTGTACATGGATAGAAATTGGTTAATGAATAGGATGCAGAGAGTATTTGTAAATGGGGCTTCATCATTATGGACTAAAGTGTAAGTGGGGGCCACGGGTTCTGTGTTGGGGCTGCTTCTATTTTATCTATTTATTAATGATTTGGAAGTGGGTATTGTCAGCAAGGTTCTGTGTTGTGCTGATGACCCAAAACTTTGTTGACCATTAAAAACTTCAGAGGATGTGCAATCGTTGGCGGGGGTTGCTGGGGATGTAGATAGATTGTCAAATTGGGCGCTAGTGGAGGAGATTCAATGTTGATAAATGTAAGGTGATGCATTTTGGACTTAAAAATCTTGTGTGCTACTTATACTAAAATGGCTTGTGTTTAGTGAATCCCTGTTGGAGAAAGGGATCTTGATTTCTGGGGATAACAAACTTAAAGGTAGAAGCAGTGCCAGGCAGTAACAGCCAGAGCCAGCATGGTATTGTCTTGTATAAGAGAGAGAGTATGGTTTCAAGGGGGGAAAAGGTAATTCTCCCTCTTACAAGCATTGGTAAGCCTCATTTGGAATATGCAGGACATTTGGAATCCGTGTATAAAAGGACATCTTTGAAATGGAATGGTTCAGAGAAGGGCAACTAAATTAATAAGGGGATTGGGGAAGCTTGAATATGAAGAGAGACTGGAAAAGTTACAATTATGTACGCTGGAGAAAAGGCGCTTGCGTGGGGATATGATTACTGTGTATAAATACATTAACGGGCCATACAATAAACTATCTGGGGCATTGTTCACCAATAAAACATGTCAGAGGACATGTGGACATCCCTTAAGAATTGAAGAAAAAAGGTTTAGGCTTCAAGTTCGGAAAGGGATTTTCACTGTGAGAACGGTAAAGCTATGGAACTGTCTTCCAGTGGACGTTGTTATGGCAGGTTCATTGGTCAGTTTAAAAAAAAAGCTGGATGAGTTTCTGCAAACAAGGAATGTTGCAAGTTACTGGTATTGATACATAAAGTAGAGTTGATCCAGGGAAATTTCCGATTGCCACTTGGAGTCAGGAAGGAATTTTTTCCTCCTTCATAAATTTGGTGGTTTTTTTTGCCTTCCTCTGGATCAACAGTTAGGCAGGAAATGAGGATATTGCTAGATGGGTTGAACTGGATGGACGTATGTCTTTATTCAACCTCAAATACTATGCTATACTATATCCTACCTCCCTAAAATTCACAGGGAGGTAAGAAATCTAATTCCTACTTCCCTGTGTATAATAGAACTAAACCGTTCCAGTGTTACACCAGAGCTGCGCTTCTTGGTTCTAAACAGCTGATTGAAGGGTATGTCAACTGAAAAAAAATGTAGTTCCAAAGTGTAAATTACCTCTCTAAACCCCACTTTCGCCATATTTACACGTTCAAAATATGCACTTGCATCCTGAACTTGCGTAATTGACTTGGTTCCTCGCTGCTCCTACACTGCCTCTGCTGCTGACAGCTGCTCTTCTCCCTGGTTTTGAGTGTCAGTTAAGGCGCGACGTGATGTCACGCCCAATCGCCTGACAGCCGTGACCAGGAAGTAAAGCGTCAGTCGGCGCAGAAGTCCCCTGCACCTGTTTTTGATTGAAATAGGGGCAGGGAGCGGCACCTAGGCGGCGAGGGACCGGGTCAGGTAAGAAAGTTCAGGTGCGTTTTTGAAAGTGGGGTTTGGGGGGATAATATACATTTTAGACCAAAGTTCTTTTGAGTGAACTTGCCCTTTAATTCTATTTCACATAGGGAGGTAGGAAAAAGCTAACCTATCTCCCAGTAACTTATAGATCCCACTTCAAGCTACTAAATATACAGAGTATAAAAATACGAAATCTCGCTACCAAACTAACTTCGCAGCAAACCTTCGACCATCTTTATAGTCAATTAACTTTTATTGACTGACGGTGCTTTGCCTCTCAAAGGGACATGTCTCCAATCCAGTAACATGACGGTTGAATGAGAATCCAACATAGAATAAAATTACTAACGGGGCCATTAACCCTGCTCTGCTGTGGGTGATTCAATATCACAGTTGCGGCTCTGGGTAAATCCCAAATGGGACTTAACCCTATGTGTCACTTTAACACCAGCTATGAGCTGCCATTAAAAACTCATGCAAAAACATTGCAGAACCCATGCAGCTGTCGCTATTCCTGCATTAAATAGGTTAGCACGACTTTAAGACATGGATTTGTGCTCTACGACTCTGTAACTGGTCCAGTAAGTGTCTTGCTCCATATGTTGCCTACCATACCGTGCTGGGTTTATTGCTTTATCAGATTACCTGGCTGATAACATTGTCAGTCTCTCTGCAGATCTTTCTGCTTACAGTAAATAGTTTAGCCTTCTTGCTCCTGTGTACAGTACACACTGCGGAATAGGGTGTAGTCTAGATGCATTAGAACAGATCGGTGTGTTTATCCACAAACAAGGCACACAAGGCTCTTTCCTTGCTACAGTCCCACACACTGTACCATCATTACAAAGAACAATTGGAAGCTGAGAGATGGACGTAGTAATCAGGCCTTGCACACACAGGTCAATTGTAGGTGAATCTTTCAAACTTCCAATTGGTAGTCTGCAGGTCAAAACAAACGAATGGGTATCGACATAGCAGCGTGATGGGTCACATGGCCCATTGAAAACAGTACAATCGGGCAAAATTTACTGACAGGTCTAATCATATTTTCATCTGATTTTGGATGAAAATTCTACAGCGATCTATGAGTCCCGGCGATCAACCGGAATATTGTGCCGACCGGTCAATTACGTTGAAATGTCTTCTCCTGTGTAACGGGCCTTAGAGGTTTATGGCGGATAAAGGACTGTTACCCGTGTAATGGTGATAAATCAAGGGTCCCACCTGACTTGTTAAAAGTTATTTGGGGATATAGAGGGAAGCAATGTGTTCTATGGTTCCCTGGTCCCAACATTTGCAAACTAGTTGAATTGAAAAAAGTACACTAATACACACACACACTGGTATATACACTGGTATACACACACTAGTATACACACTGGTATACACACACTGGTATACACACTAGTATACACACTGGTATACACACTAGTATACACACTGGTATACACACTGGTATACACACACTAGTATACACACTGTTATACACACTAGTATACACACTGGTATGCACACACTGGTATACACACTAGTATACACACTGGTATACACACTAGTATACACACTAGTATACACACTAGTATACACACTGGTATACACACACTGGTATACACACTAGTATACACACTGGTATACACACTAGTATACACACTGTTATACACACTAGTATACACACTGGTATGCACACACTGGTATACACACACTGGTATACACACAGGGTATTCACACAAAAAATAAGCATGTTGCATTTGTATTGCATTGTATTTAGATTGGCAGCATGATGTTGCAGAACTGGAACTGGAAACACCGTGTACACATAAGATTACGGTCGTCCGGGAATGGCCAACAGCCGACAATCTTATAAGTCATGTCGGCATAGTTAACTGATGCTTGTGAAGGTTCTCAGTTATCCGGGTCATGGTATATCTGTTGTATTCAAGTCCGGTTGATCTAATTGAACAGATATACCATGACCCGGATGAATGAGAACTTTCACAAGCATATCTCAAATCATTTTGAGGAGAAAACCCTCAAACTTGTACGGCAATAAGAAAAGACAGCAAGGAAATTGGCGGACTACAGAAACCACCTGCGATTTAACCTCCGATGCAGACAACAACTAGAACAGAACCTGGCCTCACAGCTACCTGTGGCCATCTGGGAAACAGCACAGCTTTCTCAGCGCTGAAAGGGCAAACAAAGGCAACAGAACAAGTTCTCTATTTTGTCATCCCCTCAACACCCTCAATTTTTTTCAAGTCATTGAGCCTTGAGTGTTTCGACGAATGTTCACTCAGACCACAGGGCCTGAAAATTTCCCTTGCCCGCAGTTGGCCTCCTGTACTAAAGTATAGGGAAGTGGCCGCGACTGAGGGGAATGTGCAGTCCCGGATGTTCTCCCTAAACTTTAAATATATATCGGGACTGTCTGTAGTCTGATCTTTAAATAAGACAAAATATAAAAACTGTCATCTTTTAAAGATCTTTGCTTTGTCTATCCAGTTTTACTGACTAACAGACTATTGATTAATAGATCTATTGGCCTAGTCACCAGGGTCTATATCTGCTTTGTACCTGCTATTCCACACAAGCCCTGTCACAGGACAAGCTAATAAAGCTGAGTGTACACATGGGTAATAATTGACAAACATGGGCACCAAATCGATGAGGTGAGTTGAAAAGCTTTCTCAGGAACAGTAGTGAAACTGCAGGGGCCAGGGGCCCCCCACAAGCTACTCCCCAGGCCCCTAACACACCTCCCTACCCGCAGCAGGCCAGATACTGGTACCGATCCAGCAATATTTTTAAACAGCTGATCACGTGCACTGTTACTACATACGTCCAATCAGCTGTTTAAAAACAGCTGATCATGGTACCTGTCTTGTAGATTATGGAACCTCTTAGTCCGCTCCCCTTTCCCCATCACAGGGGCAGTGGGGGCTATTGTTACGCCACTGCTCAAGTAGCCAATTCAAGGGTTACTAAACGCTATATTCGAGGGTTATCGCCGAACTGCTACCTTCAAGGGCTAGCGCCAATTCGATGGGTTACCGAATTATACTTTTGAGGGTTATCGCCGAAACGCTACATTCGAGGGTTATCACCGAAACGGTACATTCAAAGGTTTTTTGGCAAAACAGTACATTTGGGGTTATCCCTGAAACGGCACATTCAAGGGTTATCGCCGAAACGGTACATTCAAGGGTAATCGTAAATTCGATAATTAATAAATTTTCAAAAATTTGTCCGCGAGTTTGGAAAACCCAAAATGCAAACTTTCGGGAAAAATTCCAAATTTGTCAGAAATATTAAAGTTCTTGTTGAACTCGGGTTTGAATTCTAGTCCATCTCTATTCCGTGATCTACTGTTTGGCATGAAAATTGTTCTTGTGGCTGATGTTCTGCTATGGCCTGGTATTGCCATATGTAGTAGATGGTTTTTAATCCCTGACAAAAGAGCTCTGTTTATTAAAATAATTAAATAATTAGGAGGAAAAAAAAAAAACCTTCCTCATTTGTCTGATATAGTTTCATTCACTTTGTAAAGGTAAAAGTCTTAATGGAATGACGGCAATGTCAGTGTGTCTGGGCAGTAAAAACATGTGTGCCTGAAAGACCCACAGGACAAAGATACATGACCGCACAAGAGATTAGAACAACCAGAGGGCCATTGGCTGGTATACTGATATTAATTATTGCACCTCCCCCTTTATTATATGATACCATACATTCCAGGTTGGACCCCCGTAGTGGAAGTGAGGTGAGGTGGGGGCATCCAGGGTGGGGATGCCATGGTACCTCTGTTGGATGGTTTCACGCCGTGAACTGTGGGACTGGGGATCGTCCCTGCAGTTGGGGAACCCCAATCCAATAGGGAGTGTATGGTACCCGCTTAGTAGCCCCAGCTTAAGGGCTGCTCCTAGCTGTCCCGCAGAGTCAGGGAAGCAAGTTTAGGGGAGGAAGATGTTTAGATGTAGGCCCTGTCCATTCTTGCCCAATCTGCTATGTTCTTTAAGGTTATTGTAGACTTTAAATGATATTGTGCTTTATCTGTAGACCAATGATGTTTAAACATGTGGCCCTCCCGATGTTTTGCAATCTTCTACTTTGACTAAAGGGAATTTTTGCAGGTGTAGTCAGGTTTGACAATCCCCTTGGGTAGTATTTAAATTTTAGCACTGATTTATCCAAGTCATGACTTTCCTATAGAATTCTTATGAACACGTGAGAGAACGGTCGAATGCCTAACGTGAAACAGGTGAAGACAATCCCATAGTGTACATTAGGAGACCATTACAGAATGTTACCAATCCATGAGAAAGAAAGGGTGGTGTCACCTTTCCACCATCGTACATCGACCAGGCAATAGCCATACCTTAGTGACGTGAGTTATCAGGTACCAAATATATGCATTAGATTCAGAAATAGGTAAATGAGCTTTTATGTTCACACTAGGCTGAGGCCACACTTACAACGCACTAAATATCCTTTAAAGGGCATGTCCACCCCCAAAACATAATTTAACCCATCGACTGCCCCCTTTGTAGTTTAATAAACCTTACCTTACATCTCTGACTCCTTCAAAGTCCAGGAAACTGGAGACTCTGGAGCTGTCGGTGAGTCTCTGCGTCCTTTGCTGATTCTCATCCTCATCAAGTCAGAGGCATGTGAATCCCCCCCCCCCCACATCCAGAATTTACTCCTCTGGAGGTAAGAAGTAACCCCAACCCGCCCCCAACCGCCCAATATTTCTTAAAAAAACAAAACAGATACATGCTACAGGACTTTTCCTTTGGTGGTTGGCCGCGTCGTGATTGGCTTCCTATCTTAGCCATCAGCAGACGTGGCTGAGGTCCAGATCGCCATGTGGAGGAGAAGGCTCTGTAAGTCGAATCTGTTTTTCTTTTAAAGAAACATTGCGGTGGTTGGGTGTGGGGGAGGGTTACCTCCGTACCCCAAAGTTCGCTTTGTGGGTGGACATGCCCTTAAATTGTCATGTTTAGGATAATAATAATTTATGCAGACCCCTGCACAGCACATTGGTTAGTTTTTAGAGGGGTATTGATGTTAAAGGATAAATTATATTAAATTTACACATATGCTGCACGTTTCAATATTGGCAGGAACAATCCTCCACAAAGTTACATTTATAGAAACACATATGCGCAGGATATTTATGGAATAGTTCCAATGAGGCCTTACTAATGTTTTGTATAAAGGAGAATAATACCTTTTTCTGTGAATACCTTACCCCTCTTTATGAAGATGAATCTTGCTGCTCTAGCTGCTGCTGCCTGGCACTGCGTGCTACGTTCAATTTGTTATCCACCAAAACTCCAATAATCCTTTTCTCCACACGGGTTCCTTAACACAGAGCCATTTAAGTATAAGCGCACAAAGAAATTTACAACACCTACATTTATCAACAATGAATTATCATCTGCCACTTAGCATCCCAATAGTACAATCTATCTGAATCCCCCTGAAATGTTGCACATCATCACTTGTAATGGAAGAATATTTGTTACATAAGTTCCCTTTAATTATGATGTTCAAAAACTATAACCCCCCACCATAAAAAAGAAGACTTGAAATATAATAGATTAATTATGCCACTAATACAAAATATGATGGGAGATGGAATTCAATAAAAGTTCTTATCATTTAAAATGGATACTTTGCCCCCAACCATCAGATGTGTAGATTCAAATGGAAAAACATCTGATTGGTTGGGGCAAAATTCGCACCATTTAACTATAAGATTTTATTGAATAAACTGAATATTCTTTACATGAAATTTGATTATGTGTTTTGAAAAGAAAATGTTTGTGTGACCAAATGAATTTGGTGTCAAAGTGTGAGTTTTTTAAGTACACAAAAATGCACCGTGGAAAAAATAGCATAAAATGTCTTTTTGATAGAAAATTATTGTGTCTTCACAACTGTTATGTCCATACACAGTATAATATATTGTCCCCCTATTTTTGTGACTAAATTTATGTCTGTTACCAAAGTTGGATTCTTCTTGGTTGTACGTAATATGTATTCTTTGGTCCACCAACACCAATGACCCAATATGGCACCCCATTCCTGACCCCTGCCTTTATAATTAATATTTTAGTTTTTTGAAATTCCCAAAACTTAGCAAATTATGTCTTTATGTCCCCCGAAAATGAAATGTCCTTCAATTTTGTGTGATAGGCCCTCAGACGAATTAAATCCAAACCCTGGGCATGGAGGAAGCAGTGGTGTGAATTGATGGCCGTGTTTTGAATTGAGCAGAATGAAGCTACAGAATTTAGCACAATAAGACTTCGTCTGAAACCTGACAAAGTTCGGATGAAACAAAAAAGTTGATTGGCCCCCCAAGTATGTCTGCTGATTCTGTGTTTTAGTGTTTGTAAAACTACAGATAAGTAAGAAGAGGAACGACCCAAACCATAAAAGGTTCGTCCCCACTCTAGGCCATTCCCCAAAATAAGGCTACACAGCCACACTGTAAAACATAATGAGTGACGCTGAGCCATGTTGCCTGACAGTTTCGTTCGTCCGAATTGATGATCAGCATGTCTGAAACCAAGTCTGATTGTGTGGGGTCCTAATTGGGTAAGATAGGGTATTACCTCCCAACATTCCCATCTGGTCCACGGGTGGTTGGTCAGATTCATGGGAAAGTGGGTAGGTATGTCTGGTTTGTAATTCCTAAATTGGGTGTTTTGTGTTTCTCGCACTACACATATACATGTACTCACATAAAGGCGACAGATTAGTACGTTGATATTCTTACTTTGTAATAACACCAATTTATTACAATGTATCAATGTGAAACACATATCTGATTATAATATATTACAAATAACAATATAGGAAAGGTTGTCTTGAACGAAGTTTAATGCATTAGGGTTATGTCAATGCACCGTTGTTGTCAACAATTGCGCGACCAGTGCGGGGCAGAACCAAATGAAATGCAGATAATAGTAAGCGTGCACTGTACATATTCCTTGGCACGTTCACACTAGCGATTGTTGCCCAACAATCAGATATGTTAGCTTTAAAATGGTAAATAGATTGATGGCTGGGCAAATTAGGTCAGCGTTCTTTAACCATAGAAGACTTTTATTGCATCTGCCTGACTTGTGTCTGTGTACATTTTTCGTGTGTTCTTGGCTGAGGCCACACTAGCAACGCGCACAAAATCGTTTAAATCGTGCACATTACCGTTCCGTTGGGTGCCTACTCACACGTGGCAATTTTCCCCTTATCAGAGGGAAAAGAAATGGCTATCACCATGCGCTCACTAAAGCAATCACCATCACAGGTGATGTGTGCCACCTTCTTACTGACAGCTGCAACCAGGAAAAGGGGATCGTCTGTCAGCCGCCACAGCAGAGAAGACATGAGACGGATGAAGACCAAATGGGACGCACTAGACACAAATCAGATCAGGGCGCACACTTCCTAAACTTATTTGACACAGCAAGTTTTTGTAACTAACACAATCTCCTCACACCAGCAAGCACACAAATCATCACACCCAGGGGTGCCACACCAATTGGCACACCATAAGCACAAATAAAATCCCCATCACCGCCCCCTTGACAGTTACCCCATCCTACCCCAACGACCCCCCCCAATCCCTGGCGCACAAATACAATCAACACGACCAGCACACTACACACGCCCCCTTGGACACACCACCAAACAATAATCACACTAATCTCCCCCTGCATGACACCCTCCCAACTCCCCCCCTCCCATGCCTGTTCCCCCTCAAAAACTGTTTTTGTCTCATTACATACAATTGCTTACATATAGTAGTAACTAATATGGACACTTTCCTTTGGCACCGACTGAAGTGACATGGCTACGTCACAGGCACATTGGGTGTTCTTCTTCTCTTAATGTGCAGGCATCAATGTGTAGGGTTAAAAAAGGCTAACTTGAATACACATCTTCCTTAACAATTTTACTCTGACTTGAAATTATTATAGAGAGACTATCCTTTTATATATTGGGCCCGTGCTCCCCTGTAGATACTGTCTTGCAGTTCGTGAGTCCTCAGCCGGATGTAGCCAGTAAGTTCCCGGTTTGACTGTGCCAGAAAAGCATAGTTGGATTTTTAGTGGTAAAGAAGTAATCTGAAGCTTAAAATATGGCAGGAAATCCAGGCCGGAGGAGGCAATGAACAGGCAAGTTCTGGAAAATATCATGGGAAAGACTAGTTTTTTTATAATGCAGTACAGAACCTAAACACGTTGTGATTGGTTGGAATGCACCTGTAACCCTTGAATCAATGCTGTGATTGCTGACTGGTTATACCTGGACATATACAGGTTTCAGAGTATCTGTGGTGCAGAACTTAGTGTGTTTTTACATGTTAAACCGAAGGAGATATCACAGGCTTCTAGTTGTTTATATGTATGCAGTAACGACACTTACAGACAGGAACCCAACACCACAATACCATTCTGGTAACAAATACACTTGGACACACTTCATCCATATGTACAGCGCGCATACACAAAGGTTTATTTTACCAAATCATAACTTCAGCAGATTTTACATTGCACAGTTTAGCTTCATGAAAATAAAATTGTTCATTGTATGTTAGGATATAGGTAAGGGTATTCCACTTTTGTAAAACTTTCTTTTATCTGTTAATTGAGATTGGATGTAAATAAATCCATGTCCTTACGCTATTCTCAGTAAAACGTGTCCGTAAAAGGAGACGACTTTACCCATATCGCTCTGCGGCCCACTTGACAACTCCAACGCCACTGACATTCCGGAACATCCCACATCCCAGTCCTTTAATTGTGCGTGCATTCGCACTACACGTGCAAAGGAGCGTAAGATGTTCGGAGCGCGTCAGAAATGCTGGTGCTGGTGATCCGGGTAAGTTCTCCTCTCCTATATTTACTGCGAATGGGAGGTAAGACATGGCTCATTTACCATCCGTTCTTCCGTTAACAGATAAAAGAAAGTTTAAAAAACAGGCATACACTTTAAGGCTGTAGCATATGGGGCCCATATCCTATGACCCAGGAAGATCGATAGATCTATCGATAGGATAGCTAGATCGCTCGATGACCGATGATAGATTTGGAGAATCATAGATAGATAGATCGGCTGATAATCGATAGATAGAGATAAATAATCCTGCTCGCTTGCTCCTCGCTCGCTCGCTCTCTAGATCCGCTCGCTCGCCGAGCGCTCGCATCGATGCTGCTATCTTTCTCTCTATCTCCCGCTCGATAGATCGATATAGCTACATCCTCGCTGATCGCCCGCCAGCTAGCTCGCTCGCGATCCTCTCTCGCTCGCTCGCTATAGCTCCTCGCTCGTCGCTCGCTAGCTCGCTCTCGGGCTTCTCGCTTGCTCGCTCGCTGCGCACGCGGCTCTCTCGCTCGCTCTGCTCGCTGCTCGCGTGCTCGCTCAGCTCGCTCGCTCGCTCGCTCGCTGCTGCTTCTGCTCGCTGCTCGATCGCTCGCTCGCTCGCTGCTCCGCTCGCTCGCTCGCTCGCTTCCTGATCGATGGATGATGCTAATAGATAGATAGCTAGAATATATGATTATAGATGATAGATAGAGATATAGATTAGGTTATAGATAGATGATGATAGCTAGCTAGCTAGCTAGATAGATGATAGATATATGATATATTGATAGATAGATGATAGATATAAATAGATAGATGCTATAGATTGATAGAAGATAGAATAGATAGATAGATATAGATAGATTAATAGATGATAGATATAGATGGATGATAGCTAGCTACTAGCTAGATAGATGATATATAGATGATAGATGATATATAGATAGATAATGGATAGATGATAGATGTGAGATAGCTAGCTATCCTATCTAGATAGATATATATAGAGAGATAGATCGATAGATGTAGATAGATAGTGATAAATAGATGGGTGATAGCTAGATATATCGATTAGATAGATGATTATATAATTATAATACAAATATGATAGGTGTAGATAATGGATATAGCTATCTACTACTAGATAGATGTAGATAGATAGATGATAGATTAGATCGATAGATGATAGATAATAGATAGATGATGATGGATGATAGCTAGATAGATAGATCGATGATGATATTATAGAGATAGATAGATAGATTAATGATGATAGATGGATGATAGCTAGCTAGCTATCTAGATGACGACAGATAATAGATTAGATAGATAGATTAGATGATAATAGATCGATAGATGATAATAGATAGATTATAGATAGATGATGATAGCTAGATAATAGAGAGCTAGATGATATATGATCTATAGATATAAAATAGATAGGTGATAGATAGATTGGAATATAGCTAGCTTAATAGATGATAGCTGATAGAAGATTCTATATTTGATGAAGATCAGATCGATGATAATGGATGATCGCTACTAGATGTATAGTAGATGATAGCTGCTAACATAGATAATCTGATTGATATAACCATATATGATGACATATTAAATAATATAGATAGATCGAGAGTGAAATAGAGGATCTGCGCTACATCACTACAGGCTGACCCTATCTAGATGATGATCCAATACAGATGATAGATATCATGAATAGAGAGATAGAATCTAGATAGATAGTACTACCGTATAAGGGAGATGATAGGTATGTTAGTTGGTCTTAGAATATAACAAGATATTATCTAAAGAACTAGAGTACGAGGAAGATAGACCTAGGGCTATAGCACAATAAGTATTACATGAGATGGATGTATACGATAGATAGATAGATAGATCAGTAAGTAATGATAGATAGATGTGTTATGAATAGATAGATAGGCATGGAGTGGATTGATAAGATCTTAAGATGGATGGATGATAGATTTGGATATATAGATAGATAGATAGATGATATATGGATGATAGCTATGATAGCTAGATTGATAGATAAAGGAAGATAGAATAATACTAGATAGATGAGATAGATCAATTAGATGGATAGGATGATAGATAGATAGATGATATATAGATGATGATGATGATAGATTCTATATATAGTCACAGTCTGTTCTAGTCCTCTAAGTAGATGAACACATTTGCAATAGAGTAGGATTGACAGTAGTCTCCCGCACTGTACTTAGGATATGATATCCTTGAGAATCTACTATTAGAAATCGAAGAATCTTCTATTTAAATTAATAGTAGATTAAAATCAATTACAGTACTCTGGGATTAATGCTGAAGGTATGTTTGTGGATGTGAGCCTTCAGGTATCAGGGGGCACAATGAAACTGGAATTATATCTGGTCTAAATAGGATCAGATGATAGATCTTGCATGTGAGTGTACAACAGACACACACTGACTCGATAGATGAATGAGATAGGAGTATTGCTAGACACTGCAACTCTAAATATTCACATTTAAGTCGAAGTATACAATACAACTTTTGTGTTTGCAGTGATTACTGTTGGGTAAGTAAATGCCATCCACTTATCAAAAAAAATTTAAAAATGAAAAGTATTTGGACAGGGAATAGGCTCGGTAATCTCATCCTCCCAATATTGTTTATGCGAGGAGCCCGCATGAAAACTCCCTGCTGTAGGTCCTTACGAAACATATTGTGGAGGTAGTATAATAAGTCCTACCCCCCGCCTAATCCTTTCCTATTCCATTTTCCAGGGAATTTGATTTCCAGTTTCTTTCTATGCAATTATATTTATTTCCAATGGTGTGGGATTCAGGGTTTTGCTTACTGTGGGAATTATAAATTGGTGTGGATTTGTTCTGTGATATCGAAGGATTTATTTCTAGGTGATAGATGAATTGATATAGCTATCTAGTTCTAGGCTAGGATAGATTAGATAAGATATGATAATGCTCAGATAGATAGATAGATAGATAATAGATGATAGATATAATAAGGTTAGATGGATGATAGATTGATAGATAGATAGATAGATGATAGATAGTTAGATAGATAGCTGCTCGCTGCTCCTTGCCTGCCGCACCCCCCCCTCCTCGCTCCCTCCTCGCTCGCTCCGTCGCTCGCTCGCTGCTCGCTTGCTCGCCCGCTCGCTCGCTCGCTCCTCCTCGCTCGCCTCGCCTCGCTCTCGCTCGCTCGCCTGCTGGCTGCTTCGCTCGCCGCTCGCTCGCTCCGCTTGCTCGCTGCCTCGCTCGCTCGCTCTCGTCTCGCTGCTCTCGCTTGCTCGCTCGCTAGCCGCTCGCTCGCTCGCTGCTCGCTCGCTCTCTCTCGTCGCTGCTCGCCTTGCTCTCTCGCTCTACGCTTCCGCTCTGCTCCCTCGCTCGCTCGCTCGCTCTCCTCCTGCCGCTACGCATTAGATAATAATGATGAATTGATAGATAGATAGATAGATAGATAGATATGATGAGATAGATAGCAGTGATAGATGGATGAGTAATTGCTAGCTATCTAGATATGATAGATACATATGATAGATAGATAGATAGATAGTATATAGATAGATGATAGTAGATAGATAGATAGAGTAGATATAGATTGATAGATAGAGATAGATGATAGATAGATAGATAGATACCGACAGATAGATAGATGATAGATGTGATATAGCTAGCTAGCTATCTAGATAGATGATAGATAGATAGATAGATAGATAGATAGATTGATAGATAGATAGATGATAGATAGATGATAGATAATATTTCACATTTAAGTGGAAGATATACAATACAACTTTTGTTTTGCATTGCATGTCTGTGGGTAAGTAAATGCCATCCACTATCAAAAAACATTTAAAAACGAAAAGTACTTGGGACAGGGATATAGGACTGGTACTTCTACCTCCCTTATTGTTTATGTGAGGAGCACCAGCATGAAAAACTACCTGCTGTAGGTCCTTAACGAAACAATATTGGGAGGTAGGAATAAAAGTCCTACCTCCCCGCCCTAGATACTTGCCTATTCATTCCAGGGATTTGATTTCCAGTTTTCTATTCCTTATATTTTATTCCAATGGTGTGGGATTCAGGTTTTGCTTACTGGGTTATAAAGGTGGAGTTTACTGTATATTCGAAAGGATTGATTAGATTAGGTGATAGATAGATGGATGATAGCTAGCTAGCTAGCTAGATAGATGATAGCTAGATAGATGATAGATAGATAGATAGATATATAGATAGATAGATAGAGTATAGATAGATATAGATAGATAGATGGATGATAGATTGATAGATCTAGATAGATAGATAGATAGATAGATAGATAGATTAGATAATAGATAGATAGATAGATTGTAATAATGATAGGATAGATAGATGATAGATGGATGATGCTAGCTAGCTAGATAGATAGATGCTATATAGATGATAGATATAGATAGATAGACAGATAGATAGAGAGATGAGATGGATGATAGCTAGCTAGCATCTAGATAGATATAGATAGAGAGATAGATAGATAGATAGATAGATAGAGATAGATAGATATATGATGATAGATATATGTAGATATAGATGATAGATAGATAGATGGGATGATAATAGATAGATAGATAGATAGATAGATGAGCTGATAGATAGATATATAGATGATTAGATGATAGATTGTATGGATTGATTAGATTGATAGATAGTATATAGAGATGATAGATATTGATGATAGATAGTATAGATAGATAGATAATAGATTAGATAGATAGATATATAATGAATAGATGGGATGATAGCTAGCTAGCTAGATAGATAGATGATATATAGATGGATGGATGGATGATAGATTGATTGATAAATAGATAGATAGATAGATAGATAGATGGATGATAGATAGATAGATAGATAGATGATAGATAGATAATAGATAGATAATAGATAGATAGATAGATGATAGATAGATAGATAGATAGGAGATAGATAAATAGATGATAGATAGATATGATGTCATCAAGAGCCTTTATACTGGTAATAAATGCAGTGTAAAAGTGAATGGGAAAAGAACTTCATTACTTCCTGCAAGGTCGGGGAGTCAGACAAGGATATTTGCCTGAGTCCACTCTCTTTAACCTACATCAACCAATTGGCAGCAGTCTAGAAACCTCATCAGCACCAGGACTTACTCACATGACATCAATGTAAAGTTCCTGATACTATGCAGATGACCTCTTACTGCTATCCCCAACAGAGAGTGGGCCTGCAGCCAAGTCCGCCATCCTGGAGAAATTCAGCGCACCTGGGCCCTTACCATAAATCCAAATAAAATGAAATTACTGATGTTCCAGAAGAAAAACAAAAATCACCACATCACTACCTTCATTTCACTTTGAATAACGAGATCTCCAGCAGAACAGAGAAATATACTTATCTCGGCCTGGAGATCAACCATTCTGAGCTTTAGGGCAGCTATGAGACTTTGAAAGCAAAAGCCAGCCGAACCTTCTATGCAATAAGAAAACAACTGTATCACCTCAAACCACCGGCTTAAAATCTTTGACATGTCTTTCCCCAATCCTACTCTATTGCAGTAAGTATGGGCCCTGTCTCCTATTCAGACACAACATGGGAATCTGCCCACCAGAAATACTCCATCTCGAATTCGTGTAAGCACCTCCTCCAGGTCCATCGCAGTACATCAAACAGCGCTTGTCGGGCTGAGCTTGGCAGATTCCCATTACTCTTGAGATGCAAAAGGGGCCCTATCTTCTGGGTTCACCTACAGAACAGTAGCCCAACTCTTACCATTATAAAGCCTCAATACTCAACAAAGACCAGGAAAAGCCATGTGCACTGAAACAACTCATCAGCTCCCTCTAACATCAAACCCACACACACAAAACCTGTCCAAACCTCAAATCACAGCCGCCATAACCAAGAGCCATTGGATTACGTGGATGAATGGAAGAAGAATAAAAAAGTCCCAAAACTAACTAAATACCAGGCACTGGACGAGACTACAAACTGGCCCCTACCTGGAGAATATCACTAACCCTAAAGAGACAGTCCTGAGTCCTCATCAGATTGAGTGCACATAGCCTAGAAATAGAATCTGGCCGACACAGACAGACATATAACCAAGAGAGAACAGACTGTGCCAGCACTGTGACCAGGGAACCTTAGAAGATGAAACCCACTCCTTCTACAACTGCCCCAAATACAAAACAATACGGGACCCCCATTTCAAGATGCTGTCGGACTTTATCCCAGACTTTAACTGCTTAGATGGAGAGAGAAAACTCTATATCCTGCTGGGAAGGATGAAGCCACAGTAAATATTGGGGCACACTATGTAACGGCATTTCACGACTGAGAGGAGCATAAATGAACTCAATGTCCAGGATTACTTGCCAATTATCCCTTATCCTTCCCCAATCGACTTAAAGACTAAAACCCAACATACCCTTTATAGTACTTACTGTCCATATATTAATTACCATTGATACCCAGGTCCCCCTACCGTGAACCTCTAATACTTACATGTTTTTATTATTGTATTTTTTTGTTTGCTTTGGCAATGTCAAAATGTTAAATGGATCCTGCAATAAGCTCTTTTTGATTTGATTTGATTTGATTGATGAATCGATAGATAGATAGATAGATGGATGATAGTAGAGATGATAGATAGATAGAATGATGATAGATGATAGATAATAATAGAGTAGAACGGCATGTCACAGACTGAGAGGAGCATAAATGAACTAACTGTCCAAGGATTACTTGCCCAATTATCCCTTTATCCTTCCCCAATCGACTTAAAGACTAAACCCAACATACCCTTATAGTTACTTACTGTCCATATATTAATTATCCATTGATACCCATGTCCCCCTACCGTGAACCTCTATACTTACATGTTTTATTATGTATTTTTGTTTGCTTTGGCAATGTCAAAATGTAAATTGATCCTGCCAATAAAGCTCTTTTTGATTTGATTTGATTTGTTGATGATCGATAGATAAGATAGATGGTAGGTGAGATAGATAGATAGATGATGTAGATATGATAGCTAGATAGATGGATGTATGTAATGATGATAGATGATAGATAGATGATAGATAGATAGATAGATAGATAGATAGATAGATAGATATAGATAGATGATAGATAGTATGTTGCAAAACTCTAATATTTCCTTTAGTGGAGATATACAATACAACTTTTGTTTTGCATTGCATTACTGTTGGGTAAGTAAATGCCATCCACTTATGTATAGACTGTTCAAATATTTACCTACCTCTTTAATAGCTTGGACGATTCAGCAATCCTGCAATGTGTCTATTCAATGCCATTCCGACATTTGACCATGTGATCGATAGAGGAATTCAGAGGGACCTGAGGATTTCATTTTAAAGAAAAACAATAGTGTGTATAAAGTTTTTTCAAAAAAACATTTAAAAGGAAAAGTACTTGGGACAGGGATATAGGACTGGTACTTCTACCTCCCAATATTGTTTATGTGAGGAGCACCAGCATGAAAACTACCTGCTGTAGGTCCTTAACGAAACAATATTGGGAGGTAGGAAATAATAGTCCTACCTCCCCGCCCTAGATACTTTCCTATTCATTTTCAGGGATTTGATTTCCAGTTTTCTATTCATATATATTTATTTCCAATGGTGTGGGATTCAGGGTTTTGCTTACTGGGGATTAGAAATTGGTGAATTGTTTACTGTATATTCGAATTATCTATCTGTCTATCATCTATCTATCTATCTATCTATCTATCTATCATCTATCTATCTATTATCTGTCTATCTATCTATCAATCTATCTGTCTATCATCATCATCATCTGTCTATCTATCATCTATCTATCTATCTGTCTATCATCTATCTATCATCTATCTATCTATCTATCTATCTATCTATCTATCTATCTATCTATCTATCATCTATCTATCTATCATCTGTCTATTTATCTATCTATCTATCTATCTATCTATCTATCTATCTATCTATCTATCTATCAATCTATCTATCTATCATCATCATCATCATCTGTCTATATATCATCTATCTATCTATCTGTCTATCATTTATCTATCTATCTATCTATCTATCTATCTATCTATCTATCTATC
>CM033476.1:67152089-67191907 GCA_019447015.1 Hymenochirus boettgeri | reverse complement strand
TCTATCTATCTGTCTATCTATCTGTCTATCTATCTGTCTATCTATCTATCATCTATCTATCTATCATCTATTTATCTATCATCTATCTATCTATTTATCTATCATCTATCTATCTATCTATCTATCTATCATCTAGCTATCTATCTATCATCTATCTATTATCCATCTATCTATCTATCATCTATCTATCTATCAATCTATCATCTAGCTATCTATCTATCATATAGCTATCTATCATTTATCTGTCTATCTATCTCTATCTATCATCTATCTATCTATCATCTATCTATCTATCTATTATCTATCTATCTATCTATCATCTATCTATCTATCATCTATCTATCATCTATCTATTATCTGTCTATCTATCTATTATCTGTAGTATCGATCTATCGATCTTATCTTCAATCTACTCTACTAGCTAGCTAGCTCATCATCCATCTATCACTCTATCTATCTATCATCTATCAATCTTCTATACTATTATCTATCTAATCTATCTATTTCTATCTATCTAATCTCTCTATCTTACTAAAAAAAAATCATATCTTATTCAATCACCTCTATCTGATCTATTCTTCTTATCTAATACTATCTATCTATCTTCATCTATCTCTATCCTATCTATCATCTATCTAGCGATCATCTATCTAGCTATTGCTAGCTAGCTATCTCCATCTAATCTATCACCTATCTAATAATCCTTTCCGAATATACAGTAACATCCACCCCTTCTAATCCCCAGTAAGCAAAACCCCCAGAATCTCCCACACCTGGCCATAATACTCATAGGAATGAAACTGGAATCAAATCCCTGGAAATAATAGGAAAGTATCTAGGGCGGGGGAGGTAGACGTTATATATTATCCTACCCTCCCAATATTTGTTTCGTTAAGGACCTACAGCGGTAGTTTTCATGCCTGGTGCTCTCTCACATAAACAATATTGGGTAGGTAAAGTATCCAGTCCTATATCCCTGTCCCAATCTCTTTTTCGTTTTCAATGGTTGTTTTTGATAAGTGGATGGCAGTATTACCTACCCACATATGCAATGCAAAACAAAGTTGTATTGTATATCTTCCACTTAAAATGTGAATATTATCTATCATCTATCTATCATCTATCTATCTATCAATCTATCTATCTATCTATCTATCTATCTATCATCTATCTAGATAGCTAGCTAGCTATCATCCATCTATCATCTATCTATCTGTCTATCTATCTATCTATCTATCTATCTATCTATCTATCAATCTATCATCTATCTATCTATCTATCTATCTATCTATCTATCTATATCTATCTATCTATCTATCTATCAATCTGTCATCTATCTATCTAGCTAGCTAGCTATCATCCATCTATCATCTATCTATCTATCTATCTATCTATCTATCTATCTATCAATCTATCATCTATCTATCTATCTATACTATCTATCTATCTATTTTCTACTTCTATCTATCGTCTATCAATCTATCATCTATCTATCTATATCTATCTATCATCTATCTATCTATCTTCTATCTATCTATCAATCTATCATCCATCTATTTATCTATATCTATCTATCTATTCATCTATCAATCTATCTATCTATCTAGCTAGCTATCATCCATCATCTATCTATCTATCTATCTATCTATCTATCTATCTATCTATCTATCTATCTATCTGTCTATCAATCTATCATCTATCTATCTATATCTATCTATCTATCTATCTATCTATCAATCTATCATCTATCTATCTATCTATCTATCTATCTATCTATCTACTATCTATCTATCAATCTATCATCCATCTACTACTCTCTATATCTATCTATCTATCTATCTATCTATCTATCTATCTATCATCTATCTCTCTATCTATCTATCTATCTTGCTAGCTGCTATCATTCCATCTATCTATCACCTATCTAATATCCTTTCCGAATATACAGTAAACATTCCACCATTTCTAATCCCCAGTAAGCCAACCCCTGATCCCACACCATGGAAATAAATATATATGAATAAAAACTGGAATCAAATCCCTGAAAATGAATAGGAAAGTATTTAGGAGGGCGGGGAGTAGGACTTATTATACCTACCCCCAATATTGTTTTCGTTAAGGACCTACAGCAGGTAGTTTTCATGCTGGTGCTCCTCGCATAAACAATATTGGAGGTAGAATAACGATCCTATATCCCTGTCCCAAATACTTTTCATTTTAAATTTTTTTGATAAGTGGATGGCATTTACTTACCCACAGTAATGCAATGCAAAACAAAAGTTGTATTGTATATCTTCCACTTAAATGTGAAATATTAGAGTTTTTGCAATATCTATCTCATCATATCTATCATATATCTATCTATCTATCTATCTATCATCTACTATCTTAGACAGATTAATCCAGTTTCATTTGTGCCCCCTGACCTGTAAGGCTTCCATACACACATCTCCCGCATCCATCCCAGAGTAGCTGTCATTGATCTTAATCTAATATAATTTAATAAATTCTCATATTATATAATTCTCATCTTCTATCTATCATCTAGCTATTATCTATCTATCTATCATTCTATCTATCTAACTCTGCTATCTATCTATCTATCATCTATCTATCATCTATCTATCATCTATCTATCTATCTATCATCTATTTATCTATCTCCTATCTATCTATTTCTCTTATCCTCCCTCTCTCATTTCTTACTAGCTCACTTCTATCGCTATCATCCATCGCTCATCTAGCATTATCTTCTATCGATCTATCCATCCCTCGATCGTATATCCTCCATCTATCTATCTCCAATCTATCTATCATCACTATCTATCTATCTATCTATCTATCTATCTATCTATCTATTATCATATCTCCCTATCATCTACTATCTATCTATTCGATCTATCCTATCTAGTATATCTATATTCTATCATACATCTATCTATCTCCTATCTATCTAATCTATCTTCTATTCTATCTACTCATCTATCTATCTATCTATCATCTATCTAGCTAGCTAGCTACTATCATCCATCTATCCATCTATCTATCTATCTATCTACTATTTCATCAGACATATCATCTATCTTCTACTCTACTAGCTATCATCCTATCTATCTATCTAGCTGCTATCATCCATCTATCATCTATCTATCTATCTATCAATCTTAATCTTTCTATCTATCTACAATCATCATCTAGCTAGCTATCATCCTCACTATCGATAGCACCTCTATATACTATTATATCTATCTATCTCTATTATCCTATCTATCTATCTATCAATTCAGTCATTATCTATCTCTATCTATCTATCATCTATCTACTATTATCATCTATCTATCGATCTAATCTAATCTACTGTCGTCTATCTAGATAGCTAGCTAGCTATCATCCATCTATCAGCTATCTATCTATCTATCTATCATCTATATAATCATCTATCTATCTATTCTATCTAGCTATCATCCATCTCTCTATCTACTCTATCTATCGATCTATCTATCTCTATCTATCTATCTATCTAGCATCTAATCGACGCTAGCTAGCTAGCTATCATCCATCTATCTACACCTTCTAATATTTCTATCTATCACATATATCAACTCTCTTCTATCATCTAGCTATCACCCCATCTATTTAACTCATCCTATCTATCTACTACTATCCCTATCATCTATCTATCTAGCTATCATCTATCTAGATAGCTAGCTAGCATATCATCCATCTAATCATCTATCATCTATTTATCTAGATATCTATCTATCATCTATTATATCATCTATCTAGCTACTGCTAGCTATCATCCATCATCACATCTATCTATCTATCTATCTATCTATATCTATCTATCTATCTATCTATCTATCAATCTATACTCCATCTATCTATCTATATCTATCTATCCTATCTATCAACTAAATCATCTCTCTATCTCTATCTAGCTAGCTAGCTAGCTATCATCCATTCTCTATCACCTATCTATATCTCTACTAATCATCTATATATCATCTATCTATCTATCTATCTATCTAGCTATCATCCATCTATCTATCATCTATCTATCCTATCTATCTATCATCTATCTATCTATCTATCTATCTCTATCTATCAATCTATATCTATCTATCAATCTATCTACTATCTATCCAATCTATCTCTATCATCTTCTATCTCTTCTCTTTCTATCTATCTATCAAGTCTATCATCCCTATATACTAATCTATCTATCTATCTATCTATCCTACTAAAACAATCTATCTATTCTAAGATATCTACTATACTTTGGCATATCTATTCTATCTATCTATCTATCTAGCGCTAATCCTATCTATCTGTCTGTCTATCATCTATCTATTTATCTGTTCTTATCTATCTATCTATAGATTATCAAGTCTATCATCCATCTATCTAGCTATCTATCTTCTTATCTATCTACTATCTATCTATCTAGCTAACAATCTATCATCTATCTATTGTATCTCTATCTATCTATCTATCTATCTATCTATCCTATCTATCTATCTAATCATCTATCATACTATCTCTATCTATTATCTATCTATCTATCTATCTATCTATCTATCCTATCTTCATATGTAATGTGCCCCATATGGCTCCAATCCTTAAAGTGTATGTCCTGGTTTTTTTTAACTTTCTTTTATCTGTAACTGAAGAACGGAGGTAAATGAGGCCCTGTCTTACCTCCCATTCTTCAGTAAAATTATAGTGAGAGGGAGAACTTTACCACGGATCACTCCACCACCACATTTTTCTGACAGTCTCCGACACATCTACGCCCTTTGCACTGTTGTGCGCATGCACGCACAATTAAAGACTGTGGATGTGGATTGTCCGAGAAGTCAGTGGCGTTGGATTCCCCCTGTCAGTGGAGCAGAGTCGATACTTGGGTAAGTTCTTTCCTCCTTTACTGCAAACTTGCCACGTTTTCTGGAAAGAATAGGGTAAGACATGCTTATTTCCTCCCATTCTTCAATTAAACATATAAAGAAAGTTTTACAAAAAGTGGACACACCCTTTAACTAGATCCTTTAACATACAATTAACAATTTGTATTTTCCTGATCGACATGTCGCAATGTAAAATCTGCTGACAGTTATGAATTTGGTACATAACCTTGTGTATGCGGCGCTGCTGTACATTGATGAAGGTGGTCCAAGTGTATTTGTTTACCCAACGAATGTGTATTGTGGTTGTTGGTCTGTCCTGTAAGTGTCGTCCTGGCATCATAGAACCAACTAGAAGCCTTGTGATATCTCCTTCTGTTTACATTAAACACACTATCTGCACACAGATCTCTTTAAAACCTGTAATATGTTCCAGGTAAAACCAACAGTCACCAATCCACAGCATTTGTATTCAAAGGTTACAGGTGCATTTTCCAACCATCCCAAGTTTTTTATGTTTCGTACTTGCCATATAAAACCGTTCTTTCCCTGAATTTCCAGAACTTGCCTGTTCAATTGCATCCTCCGGGCCTGGCTTTTCCTGCTATTTTAAGCTTCAGATTATTCTTTTAACCCTAAAATGCAACTATTCTTTTCTGGCAACAGTACAACGGAACATTACTGGCCTACATCAGCTTAGCACTACCAGCACCCTGCAGCAGTATCTACAGGGGAGCACGGGCCCATATATACAAGGTATAGTCCTCTCTAATAATATTTCAGTCCCATAAGTAAACATTGTTTAGGCAGTATGTGTATCCATTTAATCCTTTTAACCCTACACATGATGCCCTGCACATTGAAGAAGAACACCCACATGTGCCTGTGACTAGCCAATCCTTCAGTCGGTGCAACAGGAAAGTGTCCATATTAGTTACTCCTATATGTTAAGCACTGTAGTAATGAACAAAAACAGTTTTTTGAGGGGGAACAGGCATGGGAGGGGGGAGTTGGGAGTGGGGTCATGCAGGGGGAGATAGTGTGATTATTGTTTGGTGGTGTGTCACAAGGGGGCGTGTTAGTGGTGCTGGTCGTGTTGATATTTGTGCGCCAAGGGATTGGGGGGGGTCGTTGGCTGGTGGTAACTGTCAAAGGGGGTGAGTGGGGATCCTTTTATTTGTGCTTATGGTGTGCCAATTGGTGTGGGCACCCCTGGGGTGATGGATTTGTGTGCTTTGCTGGTGTGAGGAGATTTGTGGTTAGCTTCAAAAACATTGCCTGTGTCAATAGTTTATGGAAGTGGTGAGGCCCCCTGATCTGATTTTGTGTCTAGTGGTCCCTATTTGGTCTTATCCGTCTCTCTGTCTTCTCTGCTGGGACGGCTGACAGACGCTCCCTTTCCTGGTTGCAGCTGTCAGTAAGAAGTGGCCACATCACCTGTGATGTGATTTGCTTTAGTTGAAGCGCATTGTAGCCATTTCTTTTTTCCCTCTGATAAGGGAAAATTGCAACGTGTGAGTAGGACCCAACGGACGGTAATGTCACGATTAAACGATTTTTGTGCGCGTTTGCTAGGTGTGGCCTCCTGCCAAGAACACACGAACAATGTACACAAGACCACAATCAGGGAGATGTCAATAAAAGTTCTATGGTTAAGAATCAGTGCTAATTTTGCCCAGCCAATCAATCTTATTTACCATTTTAAAGCTAACCATATCTGATTGTTTGGGCAAAATCGCTAGTGTGAGCGTGCCAAGGATGTACAGTGTCCGCTTATATAAATCCTGCATTCATTTGGTTCTGCCCAGCACTGGTTCCGCAATTTGTTGACAACAACGGTGCAATTGACATAACCCTAAGCTTAACTTCGTTCAAGACAACCTTCCTATATTGTTTAATTTGTATATATTATAACTCAGATATGTGTTTTGCCTACATTGATACAATTGTAAAATTGGTGCTATTCCAAGTAAGAATACAACGTACTAATCTGTCGGCCTTTATGTGAGTACATAGTATTGTGTGTGCGAGACCCAAACACCCAATTTAGGAATTACAACAGACATACCTACCCACTTCCCATGAATCTGAAACCACAACCACCCGTGCCAGATTGGGAATGTTGGGAGGATAATAACCCCTGATCTTACCCAATTAGGACCCCCACAATCAGACTTGGTTTCAGACATGCGATCATCATCGGACGAACGAACGTCAGGCAACATTGGCTCAGCTCACCCGACTCATTATGTTTTACAGTGTTGGCTGTAGCCTTTCTTTGGGGAAATGCCTAGGTGGGGACGTAACCTTTAATGGTTTGGGTCGTCTCCTCTCTCTTACTTATCTGTAGTTTATACATAACACTAAAACCACAATTAGCAGACATACTTGGGGTGCCAATCAACTTTTTTGTTTCATCAGAACTTTGTCAGGTTTCAGACGAAGTCTTATTGTCTAAATTCTGTAGCTTCATTCTCTCAATTCAAAACCGGGCCATCAATCACCCCCACTGCTTCCTCCATGCCCAGGGTTTGGATTTTAAATCTCTGAGGGCCTATCGACACAAAGAAGACATTTCATTTTTCGGGGGACTATAACAGACTATATTTGCTAAGTTTTGGGAATTTCAAAAAACTAAATATATTAATATAAAGGCAGGGGTCAGGAATGGGGTGCCATATTGGGGTCATTGGTTTTGGTGGACCAATAACATATTACTTAAACCAGAAGAATCTCAACTTTGGTACCAGACATAAATTTAGTCACAAAATAGGGGGACAATATATTATATGTGTATGGACATAACTTGTGAAGACCATAATTTTCTATCAAAAAGACATTTTGATGCTTATGTTTTTCCTCACGGTGCAGTTTTGTGTACTTAAAACCTCACACTTTGCACCAAATTCATTTGGTCACACACAACATTTTCTTTTTCTTTCAAAACACATAATCAACATTTCATGTAAAGAATAGTTCATTGTATTCAATAAAATCTTATAGTTTAAAATGGTGCAATTTTGCCCCAACCAATTCAATTTTTTTTTCCATTTGCAATCTCACATCTGATTGGTTGGGGGCAAATTATCCCATTTTAAATGATAAGAACTTTTTATTGAATCTCCATCTCCCATCATATTTTGTATTTAGTGGCATAATTAATCTATATATTCAAGTCTTCTTTTTTTTTGTGGGGGCTTATAGTTTTGAACATCTAATTAAAGGGCACTTATGTAACAAAATTCTTCCATTACAAGTGATGATGTGCAATCATTTCAGGGGGATTTCAGATAGATTGGTCTATTAGGGGCTGCAAGTGGCAGATGATAATTCATTGTTGATAAATGTACGGGTGTAAATTTCTTTGTGCGCTTATACTTAAATGGCTCTGTGTTAAGTGAATCCCTGTTGAGAACGGATTATTGGAAGTTTTTTTTGGTGGATAACAAATTGAACGTAGCGCAGTGCCCAGGCAGCAGGCACTAGAAGCCAGCAAGATATCATCTTTCATAAAGATGGGGTAGGATTCACAGAAAAAGGTATTATTCTCCATTTATACAAACCATTAGTAAGCCTCATTTGGACCTATTCCATAATATCCTGCGCATATGTGGTTTCTATAATGTCACTTTGTGGAGATTGTTTCCCTGCCAATATTGAAATCTGTTGCAGCATATTTTATAATTTAATATAATTTATCCTTTAACATCAATACCCCTCTAAAAACTAACAATGTTGCTGTGCAGGTCTGCAATAAATTATCTATTATCCTAACATACAATTTACAGGCATGTCCCACCCACAAAGCGAACTTTGGGGTACGGTAGGTAACCCCTCCCCCACCACCCAACCACCGCATGTTTCTTTAAAAAGAAAAACAGATTCTACTTACAGAGCCTCTCCTCCCATGGCGATCTGGACTCAAGCCACGTCTGTTGATTGGCTAGATAGGCACCATCACAGACGCGGCCAACACCAAAGGAAAAGTCCCTGTCAGCATTGTATCTGTTTTGTTTTTTTAAGAAAGAATTGCGGCGGTTGTGGGCGGGCTGGTTACTTCCTTACCTCCAGAGGATAAATCTGGATGTGGGGGGGGGGGGCTTCACATGCCTCTGACTTTGATGATGGTGATGAATCAGCAAGTACGCAGATGACTCCCGACAGCTCCAGAGTCTCCAGTTTCCCTGGACTTTGAAGGAGTCGAGATGTAAGGTAAGGTTTATATAAACTACAAGTGGGGCAGTATGGGTTTAAATTATGTTTTTGGGGGTGGACATGCCCTTTAAAGGATATTTAGTGCGTTGTAATGTGGGCCTCAGCCTGTGGTGCAACATAAAAGCTCATTACCTATTCGAATCTAATGCTAATATTTAGGTAACCTGATAATCCGCATCACTAAGGTATGGCTATTGCCTGTCGATGTAGATGGTGGAAATGACACCCCCTTTCTTTCTCATGTGATTGGTAACATTCTGTAATGGTCTCCTAATGTACACTACTGTATTGTCTTCACCTGTTTCACGTTAGGCATTCGCCGTTCTCCTCACGTTTCTATAAATTTCTATAGAAAGGTCATGACTTGGATAAATCAGTGCCTAAAATTTAAATCTACCCACGGGATGTCAACCTGCTACAACCTGCAAAAATTCCCCTTTATAGTCCAAAGTAGAAGATTGCAAACATCTGGAGGGCCACATGTTTAAACATCCTTGGTCTCAGATTAAAGCACAATATCATTTTAAAGTCGACAATACCTTAAAGGCACATGCAGATTGGGCAAGGAATGGACAGGGCTAAACATCTAACATCTTCCTCCCCTAAGACTTGCTTCCCTGACTCTCTGGGACAGCTGGAGCGCCCTTAACTGGGGGCTATGCGAGGTTACCATACCTCCCTATTGGGATGGGGATTTTCCCCAACTCAGCGACAGATCCCCAGTCCCACATTCAAGGCTGAAATCCCATCCAACAAGAGGTACCATGCATCCCCACCCCTGGAAATGCCACCCACCGAATCACCTTCAACTTCCACTAACGGGGGTCCCAACCCTGAATGTATGGTATCATATATAAAGGGGGAGGTGCAATAATAATATAGTATACCAGCCAATGGCCCTCTGGTTGTTCTAATCTCTTGTGCGGTCATGTATCTTTGTCCTGTGGGTCTTTCAAGGACACATGTTTTTTACTTGCCCAGTGACACACTGACATTGCGTCATTCCATTAGACTTTTACCTTTTACAAAGTGAATGTAAACTATTTATCAGACAAAATGAGGAAAGGTTTTTTTTTTTTTTTTCCTCCTAATTATTTAATTTTTTAATAAACAGACTCTCTTTTGTCAGTATTGAAATATTATTTTCACCGTATGCTTATTTCTGAGGTTATAATAATAACATAGTCACTATAGAGTTTGTGCACAGGACAGACATTCACATATCATTACTAACATTACATATCATTCTAACATTCTGTATCATTACATATCTTACATAATTAAGTATTATTACGTTTACGATCATTCATAACTTAACATATCATTACATATCATTACATAACCATTACATATCATTACATATCATTACATAACATTACATATCATTACATAACATTACTAACATTACGTAAACATTACATATCATTAAATATCATGACATATCATTACATATCATTACATATTATTACTATCATTGATATCACAATTCATATCATTTACATAACATTACGTATTATTACATACATTTACATATCATTACATAACTGTACGTATTATTAATATCATTACCTACATTACATATCATTTACATATCATTCATACTGACATAATCATTACATAACATTACAGAACATTACTTATCATTACATATCATTACATAACTTAACAGAAAACTATCTTAAAACCAAATAACATTACGATCATTACATCTCATTACGAGCATTACATATCATTAATGACATATCAATTACATAACATTACGTTCTTACATAACATTACATATCATTACATAACATTAACGTATTATTACATAACATTAATACATTATAACATTCGTATCATTACATATCATTCATATCATTACATATCTTATGACTATCATTCATAACTTACTATCATTACATACATACCTAACTTACATATCATCTACAATATCATTACATAACCTTACATATCATTACATAACATTACGATTATTACATATCATTAATATCATTTATTAACAATTACATATCATTACTATCATTACATAACATTACATCTCATTACATAACATTACGTATCCATTACATATCATACGTATTATTACCTATCATTACATACCATACATATCATACATATCATTACTAACCTTACGTATCATTACATAACATTACGTATCATTACATATCATTACATATCATTACCTATTCATTCATATTCTTCATTAAATTCCACATTACATAATACTTACGGTATATTACCATATCATTACATTACATTACTAACATTACTATCATTATGTATCATTACTTATCATACTCTCATTACGACATTACATAACATGACTTCATTACATATTACATAACCTGACATATCATTACATTTTTCATTACATAACATTACATATTATTACATATCATTACATAACATTACTTATCATTACATAACATTCTGTCAATCATTACTGTCATTACATACATTACATAATATTACGTGATCATTAAAATGATTACATACTTACGTAGCATTACATATCATTATAACATTAACATATCATTACGTTCATTACATATCCTTACATACTTACATATCCTTACATAACTTACGTAACATTACATATCATTGCATAACATTAACGAATCATTACATAACATTACTAATCATATAAATTCATTACAAACATTAAAATCATTACATACAATATGTATCATTACATAACATACTTTATTACGTAACACTACATATCATTACGTATCATTACTATCATTTACATCTCATTACATAACTTACGTACTTATGACATATCATTATGTATCATTACATATCACACAAATATAATAATAATAAATTCAGTAATGTTGGCTATATAATATTTATTTCTTTGCAATGGATAATTCTCTAATTCTGTCAGTGTTTTTCTATGAATGAACCCCCATGGCTCCCTGTCTCCCTGTTCCCCCAGGGAGATGGATTTATATTGGAACTGCAGGAATGGTTGTTTAATTTTTCTGATTTAACTGTGCTGTCTCTCCTTTATGAAAGTTGGTCTATATTAATCTCGTGCTATGGACTCCTGTAGGTTATCTCACTGACCTTCCTTTTACACTGCCTTTTGCTTTTTGTTTCACTATTTCGTCTCCACTTGTTAATAATGAACTGCTGTGTGTTCCCAGAGAAACATTCAACAACTGCCATCCTCAAGCAGGGAGGTCAGCCCCCAATCGTCCCACAGTGTCCATTCTTTTCCATGCGTTTTTGCGTGCATCTAGTTTCCCCCTGCTGTCAAGCTACCACGATGAGACTCTCCCTACCTTGACCAGGGTAACCGTTTCACTCTATCAATCTCTAAACCATGACTTGTCATTATAAAACTATAATCACACAGAGGGATGAGATCCTGTAAATGATATCCTTATAGACCGGTCTTTATTTATGTCTCTGTCACATATTTATTCAATTGTGTATTATAGGATAACAATGCACCCAACGACTAATATAGATAGTAAAAAATGAAGCTCTTACGCCTCAACGACGTAGATAATTCCATTATCTTGGGCCAACAATAGACATAAGATTGTTGACAAATGGGTCAGATATTGGACTTTGAGTTGGCCACATTCACATCCCATCAGTGGTCTTATATCAGTACAACAGAATTCTCCTGGGAAATATTAAAAAAGATGCAAGTATTTTCAATTACCAACTCCCAATCACGCCTTTTTTTATGATTGCAGTCATAAATCTATGATACGGTGTAATCTCACGATTTCTGTGATAATCTTGATTATACGTTGGTAATATCTACGATTTTGGGATAAATCTTGATTACGGTTGTAATAGCTCATTAATATGGTGATCGTCAATCTACACTTAGAGATAGGTTACCCGCAATGTGTAGATTACCTATCGCCGCCCATACACTCCATGTCCGATATTTTGCTACCACATTGTACGACCGAGGACATTAACATTACCTAGCAACGTTTGGGGCATATTTAAAAACCTGCGGTTTAACAAAATTGGGGTTTCCGGAAATTACGATGAGGCCCGTACATTACCGCGCAAAACATCTGTTTAATATTACGATTTTACGCCCAAACGTCCGTTATATATATGCCATAGAATGCCCTTTGTGTGTAATGTACGATCACAGACATACATTACCGCCGTGATCATACTTGAATTAACCAGGCGTGATCATACTTTATTCCCAGGCCTCAATAGCTTCATCAAGTGTTCATCGCCATGGATTTAGTATAGACCGCACAGACATCCATGATTTACCGACTTTCCATTGTCACCCACCCCCATTGAAAACCTTGCTAGACCCTACTGTGTATCCTTGCAGAGGCTGCTGGGTTTAGCACTAACCCCCTCCTCACTTAAAGCTCTTTTTTAGTCACTGTATATGAAAATGCTTAGCTGATCTCCAGACTGTGCAACAAATTAAAGCCTTTTTTTAACTTAATCTTCCCATTAGGTCCATAGGAGGAGGAGTTTCTGCTAAACATATTGTCTTAAAGGGAAATTAAAATACGCCAGAAACATTGCTATTGGAAATGTGGCCTTTTAACAAGAAAAATTGATTCATGGGTGTTTGTGCGCAGCCAGGGAATTCTGTGTTTGTCCTCCCTGTTTATATCAACCTAGGGGCCCTCTAACGGACTCACAAGAATTCAGCACTTACAAAAATGAAAGTCCAAACCCTTTTAATCTTAGCTGATTTTTATCTCGAATTGAAATCATCCCTGAAATCTGACACGAGTATACTTCACTGTATAAATCTTGGCAAACTAAACATAAGCTTTCTTTGCCATAGATATTAAAAGCAGCTCTTGGACTAACATTCCTCTATGGCGCTTATTTAATAGGGGGTGCTAAAGTTCGCCTGTGCTTTAATCTGCTGCCTAACCATCAAAATTAGTTGTTTTCTTACATGCCGTTTACCATGACATCTGAATTGGCTGCTGCAGACACATCTCTCACGTTTGTATTTCTAATTAAAAACCCTGTAATGTGTTTTTTTTTTGTGGTTGACTAATGTGTTTTGTTTCTAATGTTTGACCGTAGGCATCCTATGAAATCCGCATCTAAGTAGCTGGAAAGGTAGTACAGAAGATGTCTGGACGACGTCTGCTACGGGTCAGTGTCTATTCGTAGATTCATAGCACAATGGCTAACTTTGGTTGCTATTTTAAGTTCTTATAGAATGTTCACTACTTATAGACTAATGTCTTCCCCTCTCTTCTCGTTGGCAAGTGTGGTCAGGGTGGTTTTTCATGACCGCCGCCTGCAGTACAGTGAGAGCACGTTGGAGTAGCCTGGCACTCAACCACCCGGGGACAGATCCTTGACCTAGGTATCGAATATCTGGGCTAATCCTATGGATTTTGTTGCATTCATTGCTGTTCGTATGTCCCATATTGTTAGTTAATTTTGTTTAATTGTCTGTTAACAGATGTCCATTGTCAGTAGGAGTGGATAGATCCATTGGTGAAACCCAAATACCCTGAACACATTGAATCCCCTTTGGGACCCTAGTACAAGAACAGCCCTATTTCATCCAGGTAATGGAATGGATGTGGCATGATTTAAGAACGACAGTAATTAGAGGTTTAAAGTTCTGAGGGGGTGGGGTCTGTTTAAACCCTATTTTGTATGGGGCTATTCCTAAAACAACATTGGCTTCTTACTAAAAAACCACTTCTGTTATTTAATGTAGCTGGTATCAAGTTCACCAATCAGCAGGCAAATACCACAGGTACAAAATACTATATGGTATCAGTAGTGGATTCTATGGGAGGAATGGTAGAAATATTCCTTATAATTGGCACACTACTCCGATAATAGCAATAGCAATGCCGATTACAACCCCCCCCAACCCCGCCCCCCCCCCTCGTTCCTAAAAACCAAAACTCTACCGAGCCGTGCAGTAGGGGAAAAGTGACGAACCAGAAACGAAGCCTTAATGAGAAAAGGAGGTTAGGTATACCGATAATGCCCCCTACCTTAGATTAGAGGATTTAGAAATCACTGTGGAGCCCTTTGCCCTCTATCAAAGGAACATTTCCTCATGCTTTTGTATGGTGTTGGAACTACTCGGTGACTTCTAATATCCTACCAGCTGTTTCAGTTGGGGCTCGTTGATTATGCTTCCTGGCAACTAGCCCACCCGATGCTCAGTCAACCAACAAAGTGCCCATACCAGGCCACGATTATCGCCCGAAGGGCTGTGCATACGTCATCTGCGGCGTCTGGCTGTCCCCCACGATCGCACGTGTGTAATCACCGTTAGTCTGGCTATGTCATTGTATTGCGAAAAGTCCCTACTTATGGGTCCATGAAGGCCTCATGCATGAAACATGACTGGCTTCTTTAACTGTAGGTTATTGCATCGCACTGAGTGTCACCCAGAGAAAATGTAGGTGAGACAGGATCACCTTCCGCTTCAGGTGACAACATATAAAGCAGATCCCATGAGGGTCTATCCTAAATTTAATATTCCTTCCCCGGCAGCTGCCAAGTCAAGGTCTTTAAGGTCTGTCAGTCTTCTAAAAATTCTCCTCTCCATACTTCGTCCGTACCTGTTTTAATATCAGATAAAATTTGAGCTTAACTGATTTACCTTTGCTTATTTATTAGAGGACCAGCCTGTTCCATCTGGTTGGTTTATCCAGATGGTGTCAGTGTACTGTATTACAAGTAAAATAGTAATTGAGGTTGAGAATACAAGACATCGTCCATCAAGTTCAAACCTTTTCACCCTCCTTTTAACCCTCCTTACCAGCTGATCCGGAGAGGCAAAAACTCCGCTAACAGAGGGGGGGGGGAATCCCTACCTGACTCAAATGGCAATCAGGGAGTCTCCAAAATCTTCAGTTAAAGTACCCTCACACACCTCAAATGGCACGGCCCTTTGGTTTGGTAGGTGCCAACCCTCCCCGCCCTCCCACCTCAAGGCCCCAGCAATATAGGCAACTGCAAAGAGTTGGAGGAGCACACTACTATGTTTTCAGTGTTTATTTCAGCAAAGCAAACATAGTTGTTGTTGCATTTTGCTGAAATAAACACTGAAACGTAGTAAGTGTGCTCCTCCAACTTCTTTGCAGTTGGCCAATCAGGAGTATTCCTGGAGCACCATCAAATCAATACAGTATATGTATTAATACCATTAATTCCTCAATATTATATAGTATCCCTGTCCACCAAACTACAGTATATGTATTAATACCAGTAATTCTCAATATTATATAGTATCCCTGTAACCAACCAGAACTATAGTATCCCTGGACCACCAGGAACTCACAGTATATGTATTAATACCAGTAATTCTCATTTTATAGTATCCCTCGGACTCACCAGAACTACAGTAATTGTATTAATCCCAGTAATTTTCATATTATAGATATCCCTGGACCAACCAGAACTACGTATATGTTTAATACCAGTAATTCTCAATATATTAGTTCCCTGTACCACCAGACCTACAGTATATGTATTAATACCAGTATTCTCAATATTATATAGTAATCCCCTTACCAACCAGAACTCCAGTATACTGTATTAATAACCAGTAATTCTCAATATTATAAGATTCACCCGTACCAACCAGATTTACAGTTATATATTAATACTAATTCTCAATATTCTATAGTATCCCTATATCAACCAGAACAAAGTAATATGTATAAATACCAGTCCTTCTCATATTATATAGTATCCCCGTACCCACAGAACTACCGTAATGTATTACTCCAGTAATTCTACAATATTTATATAGTTTTCCCTATACCACCGAACTACATTATATGTATTAATACCAGTAATTCTCATATTTATAATAGCATCCCTGTACCACGCAGAACTACAGTATATGTATTAATACCAGTACTACTCCAATATTATATAGTAATCCCCGTATCAACCAGAAAAACTACAGTCTATGTATTACTACCAGTAATTCTCATATTATTATCTGTATCCCTATACCAACCAGACTACAGTATATGTATTAATAACGTATTCTAATATTAATATCGTATCCCTGTACACCAGAGCTAACAGTAGCTGTATTCAATACCAGTATTCATCAAATATTATTAGTATCCCTGGACCAACCAGCACTACAGTATGTATTACTACCAGTAATTATCAATATTATATAGTATCCTGGACCAACTAGAACTACAGTAATATGTATTAATACCATTTCTCAATATTATAATAGTCTCACTGGTACAACCAGAGCTACAATATATAGATATACCAGTAATTCCTCAATTATGATAGTTCCCCGTACCAACCGAACTACAGTATATGTATTACTACCAGTAATTCCTCAATATTAAATATCGTATCCCTGAACAACCAAACTACAGTATATGTAATTAATACCATAATTCTCAATTTTATATAGCATCCCTTACCAACATAATTCCAGTATATGTATTAATACCAGAATCTCAATATTCTTATATCTCTTGTACCGAGCAGAACTACAGTATATTTATTACTACCATAATTCTCAATATTATTCGTATCCCTGTACCACCAGAACTACGTTATATGTATTATACCAGTAATTCCTCAATATTTTTTTCAGTTTTAGAACTTATCTCTAGCCCACTTTTAAAGCTATTCAATGAACTTGCCATTACCTACCACCTCTGCTGGAAGACAGTTCCACGTTCCCGTTCTCACTGTAAGAAACCTTACCACGTGTCCTCTGATATGACCTTATTAGTAAACAATGCACAGAAGTTTATTCTTTTGGCCTATTCTATATTTTATAAAGTGATCATATCCCTCCCCCCCCACGCAAATGTCCGCTTTCTAATCTCTATGTACGCAAGAGCCCGAACTTGTGTAATCTGCCTGTAGAATCGAGCCCCTCCGTCCCGTTATTCATTTTAGTTGTCCTTCTCTGAACTGCTTCTTTTCCAAATGCCCTTTATGTATGGGGATTCAAAACTGCACCCGCAGATTCCAATGAGGCCTACCAGTGACGTTGTACGAGGGAGAATAATGTTTTTTCTCTTGAATCTATCCCTCTCTTTATACAAGAGCAATATCTTGCTAAGTCTAGCCACTGGCCGGCCCTGCATTGTTTTTGCTTAGCAGATATCAATATTGACAGATCTCAACCCATGATCTGCCATCTGCCTGCCCATGTTTGATCATCATCTAGGTCTTCATAGTTAGTGGTCAACACACACACTGAGACCTTGCTCTCAATGCCCCTTCCTAAGTCTTATAAACAGCTTTAACATAAGTGGCCCCTACAAGAACTGAGGAGGCACTCTGCTTAGAACTTAGAACACATAGATTGAGCCTAGTCCCCCATTGACCCCCAATTCTTTGTTTGGCGAATATTAATCGATAGATGGATGATAGCTCGATAGTAGATAGATAGATAAAGATAGATAGATGATAGAATTAGAGATTAAGATGTGAATAGCTAGATGGATGAATGCTCTCTAGCTAGCTAGATAGATGATAGATAGTCGATAGCTCGCTAGATACATGATAGATAGATAGATAGATAGATCGATGCTAGCATTGATAGATAGATAGATCGATCTAATATATCGCTGGATTCATCGATTGATCGACCTAGACTCGATCGCTAGCTAGATCGATAGATAGATCGCTAGATATCGCTATATAGGATAGATCGATCGATAGATAGAATGATGATCGATAGATGATCAGCTGGATATCGCTAGCTAGCTAGCTAGATAGATGATACTATCATGATAGATAGCTCTATCGATAGATGATCGATCTATAGATAGATCGATCGATTATGATAGATATAATGATAGATGATAGATGGATGATAGCTAGCTACTATCTCGATAGATGATAGATGATAGATCGATAATAGATAGATAGCTAGATATATTGAGAGATAGATGATAAATAGATGTGTTATAGCTAGATAGATAGATCGATAGATGATTATAGATGATAGATAGAAATATAGATAGCGTGATAGAATATATGGATGATAGCTAGCTAGCTAGCCTGATATATGATAGATAGATAGATAGCTAGATGAAGATGGATGAATCGCTAGCTAGATAGATAGATGAGTGATAATAATGATAGATAGATAGATAGATAGATAGTGATAGATGATAGATGGATGATAGCTTAGCTAGCTATCTAGATAGACGATAGATCGATAGATAGATAGATAGATAGATAGATAATAGATGATAGTAGATAGAAGATGATGAGATAGATAGATGATAGATAGATAATGATAGCTAGATAGATAGAATAGATAGATGATATAAGATGATAGATAGATATCTAGATAGGTGATAAGATAGATGATGATAGCTAGCTAGATAGATGATAGATGATAGAAGAGTATAGATTGATAGATTAGATAGATAGATAGATGAAGATGGAGGCTAGCGAGCTAGATAGATAATAGATGATATATAGAATGACATAAATAGATAGCCAGAAAAAAAATAGATAGATAGATAGCTAGATAGATAGATAGATGATGATGATGATATCCAGCTGCTACTATCTAATAGATGATAATAGATAGATAGAATAGATAGATAGATAGATAGATAGATAGATGATAGATAGGAGATAGATAATGTAGAGAGATATATAGATAGATAGATAGATAGATAGATAGAAGATAGATAGGAATAGATTAGATAGATAGATCGATAGATAGATTAGATGATAGAATGATGATAGCTAGCTAGAATAGATAGATAGATGATATTAGATATAAATAGATAGATAATAATAGATAATAGATGATAGATGGATGAAGCTCGCTAGCTATCTAGATAATGATAGATAGATAGATAGATAGATAGGAGATAGCTAGATGTATGATAGTATATCAGATAGATAGATAGTAGATAGATATATAGATGATATAGATATATAGATAGATGATAGATTGAATGATAGATAGAGAGAAGATAGATAGATAGATAGATAGATAGAATAGTAGATAGATATATAGATAGATATGTTGATGGATTATAATACGATGGATGGATTTATAGATTTATAGATAGATAGATAGATAGATAGATGGATAATAGCTAGATAGATATATAGATGATAGATAAATGAGAGATAGATAATAGATAGAAGGAGATAGATAAATAGATGATAGATGATGATCGATAGAATGATGATAGATGAGAGATAGATGATGATAGATGATAGATAGATAGATGATAGATAGATAGCAAGTAGATAGATAGAATGATAGATAATAGGATAATGCTAGATGAACTATATAGATATATGGAATTATATAATATTAGAATTTATTAATTATTAGATTAAGATCAATGACAGCTACTCTGGGATATGCTGAGAGTGGTGTCGTTAAGCTTACAGGTCATGGGGCATACAAATGAAACTGAAAATGTACATTATATCTGTCTAAGATAGTAGAATGATAGATATATAGATAGATAGATGATATATGATGATAGATGATAGCATAGATATGCAACTCTAAATTCACATTTAAGTGGAAGATAACAATACCACTTTTTGTTTTTTGCATTGCATTACTGTTTGGGTAAGTAATGCCATCCACTTATCAAAAAAATTTAAAATGAAAAGTATTGGGACAGGGGATATAGGATCGGTACTTCTACCTCCCACTATTGTTTTATGTGAGGAGCCCCAGCATGAACTCCTGCTGTAGGTCCTAACGAACAATTTGGGAGGTGGATAATAAGTCCTCCCCCCGCCCTAGATACTTTCCTATTCCTTTCCGGGTTTGATTTCCAGTTTTCCTATTCATATATATTTTTTCCAATGGTGTGGATCAGGGTTTTTTGCTTACCTGGCGATTCGAATTGGTGGATTGTTTACTGTAAATAGTCGGAAAGGATTATTAGATGTGATAATAGATGATGATAAGCTGCTAGCTAGCTATCTTATAGATAGATAGATGATAGATAGAATCGATGATAGATAGACAGATGTCGTAGATAGATAGATAGATCGATAGATAGATAGCTCTAGCTAGATAGATAGCTGATAGCTCGATAGTATAGATCGATCTATATAGGTGATGGATGATCGATTGATAGCTCGCTAGATAGATCGATCGATAGATAGTATATCGATTGGCTCATGCCTAGCCCTCGCTCGCTCGCTAGCTATCGCATTCGCTCGCTGCTAGTCTGCTCAGACCGCTAGCTCGCCTCGCTAGCCTAGCCTCGATCGCTAGCTCGACTCGCCTCGCTCGCTATCTCGCTCGCTCGCTCGATGCTGATGCTCGCTACTCGCTCGCTCGCTCGCTGCTCGCTGCATCGCTCGCTCGCTTTTCGCTCGCTCGCGGGGCTGCTCGCTGGCTCGCTCGTAGCTCGACGCTCGCTCGCTCGCTGCTCGCTCGCTCTCGCTCGCTCGCTGCTCGTTGCTCGCTCGCTCGCTCGCTCGCTCCTCGCTGATCGCTCGCTCTCGCTCGCTCGCTCGCTGCTCGCTTGCTCGCTCGCTCCTCGCTCGCTCGCTCTCCTGCTCGCTTGCTCGCTCGATTAGATAGATCGATATATAGATAGATGATATATAGATGATGAGAGATGGATGATAGCCTAGCTAGCTAATAGATAGATGACCAGATGATAGATAGATAGATAGATAGATAGATATATCTATAGATCTAGATAGATAGATAGATAGATAGATAGTGATGATTGATAGATGTCGATAATATATATAATAGATAGATAGCATTGAGAGATGATAGAATGGATAATAGCTACTAGCTATCCTAATCTATCTATCTATCTATCTATCTATCTATCTATCTATCTATCTATCGCTATCTATCTATCTGTCTGTCTATCATCTATCTATTTATCTATATCTATCTATCTATCTATATATATATCAATCTATCATCCATCTATCTATCTATCTATCTATCTATCTATCTATCTATCTATCTATCTATCTATCAATCTATCATCTATCTATTTATCTCTATCTATCTATCTATCTATCTATCTATCTATCTATCTATCTATCAATCTATCAATCTATCATCTATCTATCTATCTATCTATCTATCTATCTATCTATCTATCCTATCTTCATATGTATATGTGCCCCATATGGCTACAGCCTTAAAGTGTATGTCCTGTTTTTTTAAACTTTCTTTTATCTGTTTAACTGAAGAACGGATGGTAAATGAGCCATGTCTTACCTCCCATTCTTCAGTAAAATTATAGGAGAGGAGAACTTACCACGGATCACTCCAGCACCAGCATTTCTGACAGTCTCCGACACATCTACGCTCCTTTGCACTGTGTGCGCATGCACGCACAATGTAAAGGACTGTGGATGTGGATGTGTCCGAGAATGTCAGTGGCGTTGGAGTCTGTCAGTGGCGCAGGAGCGATCTGGGTAAGTTCTTCCTCCTTTACTGCACGTTTTACTGAAGAATAGGGGTAAGACATGGCTTATTTACCTCCCATTCTTCAATTAAACAGATAAAAGAAAGTTTTACAAAAGTGGACATACCCTTTAACTATATCCTTAACATACAATTAACAATTTTATTTTCCTGAAGCTAAATGTCGCAATGTAAAATCTGCTGCAGTTATGAATTTGGTAAATAAACCTTGTGTATGCGCTGCTGTACATATGGATGAAGTGTGTCCAAGTGTATTTGTTACCAGAATGTGTATTGTGGTTGTTGGTCTGTCTGTAAGTGTCGTCCTGCATACATATAAACAACTAGAAGCCTGTGATATCTCCTTCTGTTTACATGTAAACACACTAAGTTCTGCACACAGATACTCTGTAAACCTGTATATGTCCAGGTATAAACACAGTCAGCCAATCACAGCATTGTATTCAAGGGTTACAGGTGCACTTCCAACCAATCACAAAGTGTTTTATGTTCTGTACTTGCCATATAAAAACAGTTCTTTCCCCTGATATTTCCAGAACTTGCCTGTTCATTGCATCCTCCGGGCCTGGATTTCCTGCTATTTTAAGCTTCAGATTATTCTTTACCCTAAAATCCAACTATGCTTTTCTGGCACAGTCAACCGGAACATTACTGGCCTACATCAGCTGAGCACTACCAGAACCCTGCAAGCAGTATCTACAGGTGAGCACGGGCCCATATATAAAAGGATAGTCATCTCTATAATATTTCAGTCATAGTAACATTGTTGAAGGCAGATGTGTATCAAGTTTAATCCTTTTACCCTACACATGATGCCTGCACATTGAAGAAGAAGCACACAATGTGCCTGTGACTAGCCAATCATTCAGTCTGGTGCAACAGGAAAGTGTCATATTAGTTCTCATATATGTAAGCAATGTAGTAATGAGACAAAAACGAGTTTTTGAGGGGGACAGGCCATGGGAGGGGGGGAGTTGGGAGGTGTGCAATGCAAGGGGGAGGATTAGTGTGATTATTGTTTGGTGGTGTGTCAAGGGGGCGTGTTAGTGTGCTGGTCGTGTTGTGATTTGTGCGCCAAGGGATTGGGGGGGGTAGTTGCTGGGGGTATGTCAAGGGGGTGAGGGGATTTTTTTGTGCTTATGGTGTGCCAATTGGTGTGGCACCCCTGGGGTGATGGTATTTGTGTGCTTGTGGTGTGAGGAGATTTGTGTTAGCTTAAAAAACATTGCCTGTGTCAAATAAGTTATGGAAAGTGGTGAGGCCCTGAATCTGATTTGTGTCTAGGGTCCCATTTGGTCTTAATCCGTCTCTGTCTTCTCTGCTGTGCGGCTGACAGACGCTCCACTTTCTGGTTGCAGCTGTCAGTAAGAAGGTGGCCACATCACCTGTGATGTGATTTGCTTAGTGAAGCGCATGTGATAGCCATTTCTTTTCCCTCTGATAAGGGAAAATTGCACGTGTGAGAGGACACCAACGGACGGTAATGTGCACGATTAAACGATTTTTGTGCGCGTTGTAGTGTGGCCTCAGCCAAGAACACACGGAAAAATGGACACAAACACAATCAGGGAGATTCAATAAAAGTTCTTATGGTTAAGAATAGTGCTAATTTTGCCCCAGCCAATCAGATCTTATTTACCATTTTAAAGCTAACATCTGATTGGTTGGGGCAAAATCGCTAGTGTGAACGTAGCCAAGTGTAATAGTGTACAGGCAGCTTATAATATACTGCATTCATTGGTTCTGCCCAGCACTGATTTCAGCCAATGTGTTGACAAACAACGGTGCAATTGACATAACACCTAATGCAAATTAACTTCTGTTCAAGACAACCTTCTCTATATTGTTATTTGTTATATATATATAATCAGATATGTGTTTTCTACATTGATACATTGTAAAAATTGGTGTATTACAAAGTAAGAATTATCAACGTACTAATCTGGCATTTATGTGAGTACATAGGTATATGTGTGCGAGAACACAAAACACCCAATTTAGGAATTACAAACAGACATACCTACCCACATTCCCATGATATTCTGATAACCACCCGGGCCAGAGTGGGGAATGTTGGGAGGTAATACCCCTGATCTTACCCATATTAGGACCACACAATCAGACTTGGTTTTCAGACATGTCTGATCATCAATTCGGACGAACGAACTGTCAGGCACATTGGCGCAGCTAACTCATTATGTTTACAGTGTGGGCTGTAGCCTTTATTAATGGGGAATGGCCTATGATGGGGACGTAACCTTTATGGTTGGTCGTCTCCTCTTCTTACTTATCTGTAGTTTATACATAACAATAAAACACAGAATTAAGCAGACATAAATTGGGGGTGCCAATCAACTTTTGTTTCATCAGAACTTTGTCAGGTTTCAGACGAAGTCTTATTGTGCCAAATTCTGTAGCTTCATTCTGCTCAATTCAAAACATGGCCATCAATCACCCACTGCTCCTCCATGCCCAGGGTTGGATTTACATCTCGGGGGCCTATAGACACAAAATGAAGGACATTTTCATTTTCGGGGGACTATAACAGACTATAATTTGCTAAAGTTTGTGAATTTCAAAAAACTAAAATATTAAATATAAAGCAGGGGTCAGGAATGGGGTGCCATTTGTCATTGGTTTTGGTGACAAATAATACATTTACTTAAACCAGAAGAAATACTTTGGTAACAGAACATAAATTTAGTCACAAAAATAGGGGGCACAATATATTTATGTGTATGACATAACATTGTGAAGACACAAATAATTTCTATCAAAAAGACATTTTGTATGCTTATTTTTCCCACGGTGCATTTTTGTGTACTTAAAACATACACTTTGACAACAAAATTCATTTGGTCTACAACATTTTCTTCAAAACACATAATCAACATTTCATGTTAAAGAATATCAGGGTTATTCAATAAAAGTTCTTATAGTTTAAAATGGTGCTAATTTTGCCCCAACCAATCAGATGTTGTTTACCATTTGAAAGCTAACATCTGATTGGTTGGGGCAAAATTAGCACCATTTTAAATGATAAGAACTTTTATTGAATCTCCCCATATATTTTGTATTTAGTGGCATAATTAATCTATTATATTTCAAGTCATTCTTTTTTTTATGGGGGGGGCTTATAGTTTTAACATCTAATTAAAGGGCAACTTATGTAACAAATATATCCATTACAATTGATGATGTGCAATCATTGCAGGGGGATCTAGATAGATTGTCATATTGGGCTGCTAAGTGGCAGATGATATTCATTGTTGATAAATGTAAGGTGATGTAAATTTCTTGTGCTGCTTATACTATAAATGGCTCTGTGTTAAGTGAATCCCTGTTGAGAAAGGATATTGGAGTTTTGGTGGATAACAAATTTGAACGTAGCAAGCAGTGCCAGGCAGCAGCAGCTAGAGCCAGCAAGATATCATCTTTCATAAAGAGGGGTAAGGATTCAAAGGAAAAAGGTATTATTCTCCCTTTATACAAAACATTAGTAAGGCCTCATTTGGAATATTCCATAATATCCTGCGCATATGTTGTTTCTATAAATGTAACTTTGTTGGAGGATATGTTTCTGCACAATATTGAATATGTTGCAGCATATGTGATAATTTAATATAATTTATCCTTTAACATCAATACCCCTCTAAAAACTAAACAATGTGCTGTGCAGGGTCTGCATAAAATTATTATTATCCTAAAATACAATTTAAAGGGCATGTCCACCCACAAAGCGAACTTTGGGGGTACGGTAGGTAACCCCTCCCCACCCCCAACCACCGCAATGTTTCTTTAAAAAGAAAACAGATTTCTACTTACAGAGCCTTCTCTCCCATGGCGATCTGGACCTCAGCCACGTCTGTGATTGGCTAAGAGGCAGCCAATCACAGACGCGGCAAACACCAAAGGAAAAAGTCTGTAAGCATGGATCTGTTTTGTTTTTTTTAAGAAATATTGCGGCGGTTGTGGGCGGGCTGGGGTTACTTACCTTACCTCCAGAGGATAAGTGGGGGGGGGGGGGGGGGGGGGGGCTTCACATGCCTCTGACTTTGATGAGGATGAGGAATCAGCAAGGACCAGATGACTCACAGACAGCTCAGAGTCTCCAGTTTCCTGGACTTTGAAGGAGCAGAGATGTAAGGTAAGGTTTATTTTAAACTACAAAGTGGGGCCAGTAGTGGGTTAAATTATAGTTTTGGGGGTGGACATGCCCTTTAAAGGGATATTTAGTGCGTTGTAGTGTGGCCTCAGCCTTAGTGCACATAAAAAGCGCATTACTATTTCTAATCTAATGCAGTATTATTTAGTACTGATAATCCTCAGTCACTAAGGTATGGCTATTGCCTGGTCAGAGTAGATGGGTGGAAATGACACCCCCTTGTCTTTCTTCATGTGATTGGTAACATTCTGTAATGGTCTCCTTAATGTACCACTACTGGGTATTGTCTTCACCTGTTTTCACGTTAGGCATTCGCCGTTCTCTCACGTGTTCTATAAGAATTCTATAGAAATGTCATGAATTGGATAAATCAGTGCTAAAAGTTTAAATCTACCCAAGGGATGTCAAACCTGCTACACTGCAAATTCCAGTAGAAGATTGCAAACATCTGGAGGGCCACATGTTTAACATCCTTGGTCTACAGATTAAAAGCACAATATCATGTTAAAGTACTACATACCTTAAAGCACATGCTAAGATTGGGCAAGGACATGGACAGGGCCTAAACATCTTCCTCCCCTAGACTTGCTCCTGACTCTCTGGGACAGCTGGACAAGCCCCTTAAGCTGGGGCTATGCAGGGTTACCATACATCCCTATTGGGATGGGGTTTCCCCAACTGCAGGGACAGAATCCCAAGTCCCACAGTCAAGGCTGAAATCCCATCCAACAGAGGGAACTGGCATCCCCACCCTGGAATGCCACCACCTCACCTTCCACTCGGGGGTCAACCCTGGATGTATGGTATCATATAATAAAGGGGAGGTGCAATAAATAAATATCAGTAATACCAGCCAATGGCCCTCTGGTTGTTCTATTGTGCGGTCATGTATCTTTAGTCCTGTGGGTCTTTCAAGGACACAATGTTTTTACTTGCCCAGACACACTGACATTGCCGTCATTCCATTAAGACGTTTACCATTTTACAAAGTGATGTAAACTATTTATCAGACAAAATGAGGAAAGGTTTTTTTTCCTCCTAATTATTAATTATTTTAATAAACAGATTATTTTGTCAGTTAGTGAAATAATTATTTTCACAGTATGCTTATTTCTGAGGTTATAATAATGAAACTATAGTCACTATAGAGTTTGTGCACAGGCCAGACATTACATATCATTACATAACATTACATATCATTACATAACATTCTGTATCATTACATATCATTACATAACATTAAGTATTATTACGTATTATTACATATCATTACATAACATTACATATCATTACATATCATTACATATCTATCTATCTATCTATCTATCTATCTATCTATCTATCTATCTATCAATCTATCATCTATCTATTTATCTATATCTATCTATCTATCTATCTATCTATCAATCTATCAATCTATCATCTATCTATCTATCTATCTATCTATCTATCTATCCTATCTTCATATGTATATGTGCCCCATATGGCTACAGCCTTAAAGTGTATGTCCTTTTAAACTTTCTTTTATCTGTTTAACTGAAGAACGGATGGTAAATGAGCCATGTCTTACCTCCCATTCTTCAGTAAAATTATAGGAGAGGAGAACTTACCACGGATCACTCCAGCACCAGCATTTCTGACAGTCTCCAACACATCTACGCTCCTTTGCACTGTGTGCGCATGCATGCACAATGTAAAGGACTGTGGATGTGGATGTGTCCGAGAATGTCAGTGGCGTTGGAGTCTGTCAGTGGCGCAGGAGCGATCTGGGTAAGTTCTTCCTCCTTTACTGCACGTTTTACTGAAGAATAGGGGTAAGACATGGCTTATTTACCTCCCATTCTTCAATTAAACAGATAAAAGAAAGTTTTACAAAAGTGGACATACCCTTTAACTATATCCTTAACATACAATTAACAATTTTATTTTCCTGAAGCTAAATGTCGCAATGTAAAATCTGCTGCAGTTATGAATTTGGTAAATAAACCTTGTGTATGCGCTGCTGTACATATGGATGAAGTGTGTCCAAGTGTATTTGTTACCAGAATGTGTATTGTGGTTGTTGGTCTGTCTGTAAGTGTCGTCCTGCATACATATAAACAACTAGAAGCCTGTGATATCTCCTTCTGTTTACATGTAAACACACTAAGTTCTGCACACAGATACTCTGTAAACCTGTATATGTCCAGGTATAAACACAGTCAGCCAATCACAGCATTGTATTCAAGGGTTACAGGTGCACTTCCAACCAATCACAAAGTGTTTTATGTTCTGTACTTGCCATATAAAAACAGTTCTTTCCCCTGATATTTCCAGAACTTGCCTGTTCATTGCATCCTCCGGGCCTGGATTTCCTGCTATTTTAAGCTTCAGATTATTCTTTACCCTAAAATCCAACTATGCTTTTCTGGCACAGTCAACCGGAACATTACTGGCCTACATCAGCTGAGCACTACCAGAACCCTGCAAGCAGTATCTACAGGTGAGCACGGGCCCATATATAAAAGGATAGTCATCTCTATAATATTTCAGTCATAGTAACATTGTTGAAGGCAGATGTGTATCAAGTTTAATCCTTTTACCCTACACATGATGCCTGCACATTGAAGAAGAAGCACACAATGTGCCTGTGACTAGCCAATCATTCAATCTGGTGCAACAGGAAAGTGTCATATTAGTTCTCATATATGTAAGCAATGTAGTAATGAGACAAAAACGAGTTTTTGAGGGGGACAGGCCATGGGAGGGGGGGAGTTGGGAGGTGTGCAATGCAAGGGGGAGGATTAGTGTGATTATTGTTTCGTGGGGGGGCCAGGGGGGCGTGTTATTGTGCTGGGGGTGTTGTGATTTGTGCGCCAAGGGATTGGGGGGGGTTGTTGCTGGGGGTATGTCAAGGGGGTGAGGGGATTTTTTTGTGCTTATGGTGTGCCAATTGGTGTGGCACCCCTGGGGTGATGGTATTTGTGTGCTTGTGGTGTGAGGAGATTTGTGTTAGCTTAAAAAACATTGCCTGTGTCAAATAAGTTATGGAAAGTGGTGAGGCCCTGAATCTGATTTGTGTCTAGGGTCCCATTTGGTCTTAATCCGTCTCTGTCTTCTCTGCTGTGCGGCTGACAGACGCTCCACTTTCTGGTTGCAGCTGTCAGTAAGAAGGTGGCCACATCACCTGTGATGTGATTTGCTTAGTGAAGCGCATGTGATAGCCATTTCTTTTCCCTCTGATAAGGGAAAATTGCCCGTGTGAGAGGACACCAACGGACGGTAATGTGCACGATTACACGATTTTTGTGCGCGTTGTAGTGTGGCCTCAGCCAAGAACACACGGAAAAATGGACACAAACACAATCAGGGAGATTCAATAAAAGTTCTTATGGTTAAGAATAGTGCTAATTTTGCCCCAGCCAATCAGATCTTATTTACCATTTTAAAGCTAACATCTGATTGGTTGGGGCAAAATCGCTAGTGTGAACGTAGCCAAGTGTAATAGTGTACAGGCAGCTTATAATATACTGCATTCATTGGTTCTGCCCAGCACTGATTTCAGCCAATGTGTTGACAAACAACGGTGCAATTGACATAACACCTAATGCAAATTAACTTCTGTTCAAGACAACCTTCTCTATATTGTTATTTGTTATATATATATAATCAGATATGTGTTTTCTACATTGATACATTGTAAAAATTGGTGTATTACAAAGTAAGAATTATCAACGTACTAATCTGGCATTTATGTGAGTACATAGGTATATGTGTGCGAGAACACAAAACACCCAATTTAGGAATTACAAACAGACATACCTACCCACATTCCCATGATATTCTGATAACCACCCGGGCCAGAGTGGGGAATGTTGGGAGGTAATACCCCTGATCTTACCCATATTAGGACCACACAATCAGACTTGGTTTTCAGACATGTCTGATCATCAATTCGGACGAACGAACTGTCAGGCACATTGGCGCAGCTAACTCATTATGTTTACAGTGTGGGCTGTAGCCTTTATTAATGGGGAATGGCCTATGATGGGGACGTAACCTTTATGGTTGGTCGTCTCCTCTTCTTACTTATGTGTAGTTTATACATAACAATAAAACACAGAATTAAGCAGACATAAATTGGGGGTGCCAATCAACTTTTGTTTCATCAGAACTTTGTCAGGTTTCAGACGAAGTCTTATTGTGCCAAATTCTGTAGCTTCATTCTGCTCAATTCAAAACATGGCCATCAATCACCCACTGCTCCTCCATGCCCAGGGTTGGATTTACATCTCGGGGGCCTATAGACACAAAATGAAGGACATTTTCATTTTCGGGGGACTATAACAGACTATAATTTGCTAAAGTTTGTGAATTTCAAAAAACTAAAATATTAAATATAAAGCAGGGGTCAGGAATGGGGTGCCATTTGTCATTGGTTTTGGTGACAAATAATACATTTACTTAAACCAGAAGAAATACTTTGGTAACAGAACATAAATTTAGTCACAAAAATAGGGGGCACAATATATTTATGTGTATGACATAACATTGCGAAGACACAAATAATTTCTATCAAAAAGACATTTTGTATGCTTATTTTTCCCACGGTGCATTTTTGTGTACTTAAAACATACACTTTGACAACAAAATTCATTTGGTCTACAACATTTTCTTCAAAACACATAATCAACATTTCATGTTAAAGAATATCAGGGTTATTCAATAAAAGTTCTTATAGTTTAAAATGGTGCTAATTTTGCCCCAACCAATCAGATGTTGTTTACCATTTGAAAGCTAACATCTGATTGGTTGGGGCAAAATTAGCACCATTTTAAATGAATCTCCCCATATATTTTGTATTTAGTGGCATAATTAATCTATTATATTTCAAGTCATTCTTTTTTTTATGGGGGGGGCTTATAGTTTTAACATCTAATTAAAGGGCAACTTATGTAACAAATATATCCATTACAATTGATGATGTGCAATCATTGCAGGGGGATCTAGATAGATTATCACATTGGGCTGCTAAATGGTAGATGAGATTCAATGTTGATAAATGTAAGGTGATGCATTTGGGGCTTAAAATTTCTTGTGGTGCTTATACTATAAATGGCTCTGTGTTAAGTGAATCCCTGTTAAGAAAGGATATTGGAGTTTTGGTGGATAACAAATTTGAACGTAGCAAGCAGTGCCAGGCAGCAGCAGCTAGAGCCAGCAAGATATCATCTTTCATAAAGAGGGGTAAGGATTCAAAGGAAAAAAATATTATTCTCCCTTTATACAAAACATTAGTAAGGCCTCATTTGGAATATTCCAAAATATCCTGCGCACATGTTGTTTCTATAAATGTAACTTTGTTGGAGGATATGTTTCTGCACAATATTGAATATGTTGCAGCATATGTGATAATTTAATATAATTTATCCTTTAACATCAATACCCCTCTAAAAACTAAACAATGTGCTGTGCAGGGTCTGCATAAAATTATTATTATCCTAAAATACAATTTAAAGGGCATGTCCACCCACAAAGCGAACTTTGGGGGTACGGTAGGTAACCCCTCCCCACCCCCAACCACCGCAATGTTTCTTTAAAAAGAAAACAGATTTCTACTTACAGAGCCTTCTCTCCCATGGCGATCTGGACCTCAGCCACGTCTGTGATTGGCTAAGAGGCAGCCAATCACAGACGCGGCAAACACCAAAGGAAAAAGTCTGTAAGCATGGATCTGTTTTGTTTTTTTTAAGAAATATTGCGGCGGTTGTGGGCGGGCTGGGGTTACTTACCTTACCTCCAGAGGATAGATCTGGATGGTGGGGGGGGGGCTTCAAATGCCTCTGACTTTGATGAGGATGAGGAATCAGCAAGGACCAGATGACTCACAGACAGCTCAGAGTCTCCAGTTTCCTGGACTTTGAAGGAGCAGAGATGTAAGGTAAGGTTTATTTTAAACTACAAAGTGGGGCCAGTAGTGGGTTAAATTATAGTTTTGGGGGTGGACATGCCCTTTAAAGGGATATTTAGTGCGTTGTAGTGTGGCCTCAGCCTTAGTGCACATAAAAAGCGCATTACTATTTCTAATCTAATGCAGTATTATTTAGTACTGATAATCCTCAGTCACTAAGGTATGGCTATTGCCTGGTCAGAGTAGATGGGTGGAAATGACACCCCCTTGTCTTTCTTCATGTGATTGGTAACATTCTGTAATGGTCTCCTTAATGTACCACTACTGGGTATTGTCTTCACCTGTTTTCACGTTAGGCATTCGCCGTTCTCTCACGTGTTCTATAAGAATTCTATAGAAATGTCATGAATTGGATAAATCAGTGCTAAAAGTTTAAATCTACCCAAGGGATGTCAAACCTGCTACACTGCAAATTCCAGTAGAAGATTGCAAACATCTGGAGGGCCACATGTTTAACATCCTTGGTCTACAGATTAAAAGCACAATATCATGTTAAAGTACTACATACCTTAAAGCACATGCTAAGATTGGGCAAGGACATGGACAGGGCCTAAACATCTTCCTCCCCTAGACTTGCTCCTGACTCTCTGGGACAGCTGGACAAGCCCCTTAAGCTGGGGCTATGCAGGGTTACCATACATCCCTATTGGGATGGGGTTTCCCCAACTGCAGGGACAGAATCCCAAGTCCCACAGTCAAGGCTGAAATCCCATCCAACAGAGGGAACTGGCATCCCCACCCTGGAATGCCACCACCTCACCTTCCACTCGGGGGTCAACCCTGGATGTATGGTATCATATAATAAAGGGGAGGTACAATAAATAAATATCAGTAATACCAGCCAATGGCCCTCTAGTTGTTCTATTGTGCGGTCATGTATCTTTAGTCCTGTGGGTCTTTCAAGGACACAATGTTTTTACTTGCCCAGACACACTGACATTGCCGTCATTCCATTAAGACGTTTACCATTTTACAAAGTGATGTAAACTATTTATCAGACAAAATGAGGAAAGGTTTTTTTTCCTCCTAATTATTAATTATTTTAATAAACAGATTATTTTGTCAGTTAGTGAAATAATTATTTTCACAGTATGCTTATTTCTGAGGTTATAATAATGAAACTATAGTCACTATAGAGTTTGTGCACAGGCCAGACATTACAAATCATTACATAACATTACATATCATTACATAACATTACATATCATTACATAACATTCTGTATCATTACATATCATTACATAACATTAAGTATTATTACGTATTATTACATATCATTACATAACATTACATATCATTACATATCATTACATAACATTACATATTTACAGATACTTATCATTATATATCATTACATACATTCCATAACATTACATTATACATATCATTACATATTCATTACATAACATTACGTATTAAATTACATAATCTTACATATCTTACATAACATTACGTATCATTACATAAAATTACATATCATTACGTATCATTACACATACATTACGTAATCATTACATAACATACATCAAACATTACATATCATTACATAACATTACATATCATTACATATCATTACGTAACATTACGTATCATTACTAACATTACATATCATTAACATAACATTACATAACATTACGTATCATTACATATCATTACATAACATTACATATCATTACATAACATACGTATCATTACATATCATTACGTATCATTACATATCATTAATGACATATCTTACATATCATTACATATCATTACATAACATTACAGTATCATTACATAACATTACATAACATTACGTATCATTACATAACATTACGTATCATTACATAACATACCATAACATTACATATCATTACATATCATTACATAACATTACATATCATTACATAACATTACATATTATTACACATATCATTACATATCATTACATAACATTACATATCATTACATTCACATTACATAACATTACATATCATTACATATCATTACATAACTTTACATCATTACATATCATTCATATCATTACTATCATTACATAACATTACTATCATTACATAAACATTAACATTAACATTACGTACATTACATAACATACGTATCATTCATAAATACATAAAACATTACATATCATTACATCTCATTACATCACATACATATACATTACATAACATTACGTATTATACATTCATTACATAACATTACATATCATTACATAACATTACATAACATTACGTATCCATTACATATCATTACATAACATTACATATCATTACATAACATTACGTATCATTACATATCATTACGTATCATTACATATCATTAATGACATATCTTACATATCATTACATATCATTACATAACATTACGTATCATTACATAACATTAAATTACTAACATTACAGTATCATTACATAACATTACGTATCATTACATATCATACATCATAACTTACATATCATTACAATCATTACATAACATGTACATATCATTACATACATTACGTATTATATACATATCATTACATATCATTACATATCATTACATATCATTACATAACATTACATATCATACATATCATTACATACCTTTACGTATCATTACATATCATTACGTATTATTACATATCATTACATAACATTACATATCATTACATATCATTACATAACATTACGTATCATTACATAACATTACGTATCATTACATATCATTACATAACATTACATATCATTACATATTACGTATCATTAAATATCATTACATAACATTACGTATCATTACATATCATTACATTACATTACATAACATTACATATCATTATGTATCATTACGTATCATTACATATCATTACATATCATTACATAACATTACGTATCATTACATATTACATAACATTACATATCATTACATATCATTACATATCATTACGTATTATTACATATCATTACATAACATTACGTATCATTACATAACATTCTGTATCATTACATGTCATTACATAACATTACATAATATTACGTATCATTAAATATGATTACATAACATTACGTATCATTACATATCATTACATAACATTACATATCATTACGTATCATTACATATCATTACATAACATTACATATCATTACATAACATTACGTAAAATTACATATCATTGCATAACATTACGAATCATTACATAACATTACGTATCATTAAATATCATTACATAACATTAAAAATCATTACATAACAATATGTATCATTACATAACATTACATATTATTACGTAACATTACATATCATTACGTATCATTACATATCATTACATATCATTACATAACATTACGTATTATGACATATCATTATGTATCATTACATATCACAAATATAATAATAATAATTCATTATGTTAGGTAATATAATATTTATTTCTTTGAATGGATAATTCTCTAATTCTGTCAGTGTTTTTCTATGAACTGAACCCCATGGCTCCCTGTCTCCCTGTTCCCCCAGGGAGAGGGATTTATATGGAACTGCAGTGAAATGGGTTGTTTAATTTTTTCTGATTTTAACTTGCTGTATCTCCTTTATGAAAAGTTGGATCTATATTAATCTCTGTGCTATGGAACTTCCTGTAGGTGTATCTCACTGACCTTCCTTTTACACTGCTTTGTCTTTTGTGTCACTATTTCTTCTCCACTTGTTTATAATGACTGCTGTGTGTTCCACAGAGAAACCATTCAACTGCCATTCCTCAAGCAGGAGGATCAGCCCCCAATCGTCCCACAGTGTCCATCTTTCCAGTGCGTTTTGCGTGCATCTAGTTCCCCTGCTGTCAAGCTACACGAGGAGACTCTCACCTACCTGAACCAGGGTAACCGTTCACTCTATCAATCTCTAAACCATGAATTTGTATTAGAAAACCTATAATACACAAGAGGGATGAGATCCTGTAAATGATATCCTTATAACCGGTGCTTAGTTATGTCATCTGTCACATGATTTATTCAAATTGTGTATTATAGGTAACAATGCACCCACGACTAATATAGGATATTAAAAATGATCTCTTAAGCCTCAAACAGACGTAGATATTTCCAGTTAAATCTTTGGCCAACAAATAGACATAAGATTGTTGCACAAATTGGTCAGATATTGGACGTTGGTTGGCCACATTCAGCCAATAATGTCTTATATCAGTACAGGATTCTCTGGGAAATATTTAAAAAAGATGCAGTATTTCAAATTACCAATACCACGCCTTTTTATGATTGCAGTCATAAATCTATGATTACGGTTGTAATATCTACGATTTCGGTGATAAATCTATGATTACGGTTGTAATATCTACGATTTTGGTGATAAATCTATGATTACGGTTGTAATAGCTACGATTATGGTGATCGTAAATCTACAATTACGAGATAGATTTACCCGCAATTGTAGATTAACGATCGCCCATACAATACCATTTCGATATTTTGCTACCACATTGTACGAACGAACATTAACTTACATTAGCAGACGTTTGGGGCATATTTAAAAACCTGCGGTTTAACAAATTGGGTTATCCGGAAAGTACGATGGGGGCCGTACATTAAAGCGCAAACATCTGTTAATATACATTTACGCCCAAACGTCCGTTAATATATATGCCATATATGCCCTTTGTGTGTAAATGTACGATCACAGACATACATTAACGGCCGTGATCATACTTTATTAGCCAGGCCGTGATCATACTTTATTACCCAGGCCTCAATAGCTTCAATCACGTGTTCATCGCATGCGATTTATAGGAGACCGCACAAACATCCATGATTTACCGACTTTCCATTGTCACCCACATCTGAAACCTTGCTAGACCCTACTGTGTATGCATTGCAGAGCTTGGCTGGGTTTACACTAACCCCCTCCTCACTTAAAGCTCTTTTTATAGTCACTGTATATGAAAATGCTTAGCTGATCCTCCAGACTGTGCAGACAAATTAAAGCCTTTTTTTAACTTAATCTTCCCATTAAGGTCCATAGGAGAGGAGTTTCTGCTAAACATATTGTCTTAAGGGAAATTAAAAGTACAGCCAGAAAATTGCTATTGGAAATGTTGGCCTTTAACAAGAAAATTGATTCATGGGTGTTATGTTGCGCAGCCAGGGAGATTCTGTGTTGTCTCCCTGTTTATCAAACAGAAAGGGGCCCTCTACGGACTCACAAAAGAATTACAGCACTTTACAGAAGATGAAAGTCAAACCCTTTTAGTCTTGCTGATTTTTATCTCGAATTGGAAATTCTATCCCTGAAAGCTGACACGAGTATACTTCACTGTAGAAATCTGGCAAACATAAACATAAGCTTTTCTTTTGCCATAGATAATTAAAAGCATCTCTTGGACTAAACATTCCTCTATGGCGCTTATTTAATAGGGGGTGCTAAAGTTAGCCTGTGCTTTTAATCTGCTGCCACCAATCAAAATGAGTTTTTCTTACTGCAGTTTACCAGTGACATCTGATTGGCTGCTGCAGACACATAGCTCACGTTTGTATTTCTAATTAAAAAACCCTGTAATGTGTTTTTTTTGTGGTTGACTAATGTGTTTTGTTTTATTTTGACCGTAGGTCAGTCCTATGAAATCCGCATGCTAAGTAACTGGAAAGGTATTACAGAGATGTCTGAGGGACGACGTCTGCTACGGGTCAGTGTCTATTCGTAGATTCATAGCCAATGGGCTAACTTTGGTTGCTAGTTTAAGTTCTTATAGAAATGTCACCTACTTATAGACTTAATGTCTTCCCCTCTCATTCTCGTTGGCAGAGTGTGGTCAGGGTGGTTTTTCATGACCGCCGCCTGCAGTACAGTGAGAGACAACAGTTGGAGAGCTGGCAGCTCAACCACCCGGGGGACAGAATCCTTGACCTAGGTATGCGATATCTGGGCTAATCCTATGGATTTGTTGCATTCATTGCTGTTGTATGTCCCTAGTGTTAGTTAATTTGTTAATTGTCTGTTACAGATGTTCCATTGTCAGTAGGAGTGATAGATCCATTGGTGAACCCAAATACCCTGAACACCATTGAATTCCTTTGGGACCCTAGTAAAAGAACATCCATTTTCATCCAGGTAAGGGAAAGGGATGTGGCATGATTTAAGAACAGACAGTATTAGAGGTTAAAGTTCTGAGGGGGTGGGGTCTGTTTAACCCTATTTTGTATGGGGCTTATTCATAAAACAACATTGGCTTCTTACTAACCACGTCTGTATTTAATGTAGCTGGTATAAAGTTAACCAATCAGCAGGCAAATACCACATGGTACAAAATACTATATGGTATCAGTAGTGGATTTCTATGGGAGGAATGGTAAGAAAATATCCTTATAATTGGCACACTACTAGATAATAGCATAGCATGCCGATTACAACCCCCCCCCACCCTCGTTTCCTAACACTTACCTACACGAGCGTGCAGGAGGGGAAAGTGACGAACCAGAAACAGAAGCCTTAATGAGAAAAGGAAGGGTTAGGTAATAACAGATAATGCACCCCTAACTGTAGATTAGAGGGATATTAGAAGTCACTGTGGAGCCCCTTGCCCTCTATAAAAGGAACATTGCCTCATGCTTTTGTATGGTTTGGAACTACTCGGTGACTTCTAATATCCATAACAGCTGTTCAGTTGGGGCTCGTTGATTATGCTCCTGGCAACTAGCCCAACCCGATGCTCATTTCAACCAACAAAGTGCCCATACCAGCCACGATTATCGCCCGAAAGGGCTGTGCATACGCATCCTGCGGCGCTGGCTGTCCCCCACGATCGCACGTGTGTATGCACCTTAAGTCTGAGCTATGTCCATTGTATTGTTGCAAAAGTCTACATTATGGGTCAATGAGGCCTACATGCATGAAACATGACTGTGCTTCTTTAACATTTAGGTTAATTGCATCAGCACTGAGTTCACCCAGAGAAAGAATGGAGGTGAGAAAGGAGCACCTTTCCGCATTCAGGTGGACACATATAAAGCAGATTCCCATGGAGGGTCTACAGAACATTTATATTCCTGCAGCTGCCAAGTCAAGGTCTTTAAGGTCTGTCAGTCTTCTTAAAAAATCTCTCCATACTTCTTCCAGTACTGGTTTTTATATCAGATAAAATTGAGCTTAACTGATATTACCTTTGCTTATTTATTAGAGGACCAGCCTGTCC
>CM033476.1:67063483-67146945 GCA_019447015.1 Hymenochirus boettgeri | reverse complement strand
AGTAATTCTCAATATTATATAGTATCCCCGTACCAACCAGAACTACAGTATATGTATTAATACCAGTAATTCTCAATATTATATAGTATCCCTGGACCAACCAGAACTACAGTATATGTATTAATACCAGTAATTCTCAATATTATATAGTATCCATCTACCAACCAGAACTACAGTATATGTTATTAATACCAGGAATCTAAATATTATAGAGTTTCCCTATACCAACCAGAAAGAACAACCTTATATTATTAATACGTAATTCTCAATATTATATAGCCTCATCCCTGTACCAACGAACTACCAGTAATGTATTAATAACCAAGTTAATTAATAAGTATATGTAGAGTATCCCCGTTAGAACCAAGAACTACAGTATATGTATTATACAGTAAGTTCTCAATATTATATAGTATCCCTATACCAACCAGAAATACAGTATATGATATTAATAACAGAAGTCTCAATATTATATAGCTCCCTGAAAACCAGAGCTACAGTATATGATTCATTACCAGTAATTCTTCAATATTATATTAGTATCAAGGACCAACCAGAATACAGTATATGTTATTATACAGTAAATTATCAATATTATATAGTATCCCGGACAACTAGAACTACAGTATATAGTAATACCAGTAATTCTCAATATTATATAGTCTACCTGTACCAACCAGGCTACAAGCTATATTAATCCAGTAATTCTTCAATATGATATAGTATCCTTGTGACCTAACCAGAACGACCGTATACTGGATTAATACCGTAATTATCAATATTTATTAGTATCCTGGACCACCGAACTACAGTATATTGTATTAATACCAGGTAATTCTCACTATTATATAGCATCCCTGTACCAACCAGAATTTACAGTATATGTATTAAGCCAGTAATTCCATAATTTTTCAGTTTAGAAACTTACTAGCCCCCCCACTTTTACAAGCTATTTCAATGAATTGCCATTACCACATCTGCGGGAAGACATGTTCACAGTTACACCGTTCTCATGTAAAGAAACCCTTTACCACGTGTCCTCTGATATGACCTATTAGTAAAACAATGCACAGAGAGTTATGTTTGGCACTATTCATATATTTATATAAAGGGTCATATCCCCACGCAAATGTCGATTCCCAGTAAACAGCACTAACTTATCCTATTCTGTCTGCATATCAAGCCACTCCATGTCCTTTATTATTTTAGTTGCCCGTCTCTGAACTGCCTTCTATTTCCAGAGTCCCGTTTTGTTATGGGATTCAAAAAACTGCACCGCATATTCAATGAGGCCTTACCCGTGACTTGTACAGAGGGAGTAAGAATGTTTTTCCTTGAATCATTCCCCTCTTTATACAAGACAATATTTGATAGTCTAGCCATGGCTTGTGCTGGCATGTTTGCTATAGCAGACAGAGATAATATTGAACAGATCTAAACATGAGCTGCCATTCTGCTGCCCCTTTTGAGAATCTATTAGGTCTGCATAGGGGAGTGTCATCAGCAAACACCGAACCTTGCTCTCCAAGTCCTTTCTAAGTCATTATAAAACAGATTTAAACAGAAGTGGCCCCCGTACAGAAACCTGAGGCACTCTGCTTAGAAATTAGAACATATAGATGTAGCACCATGTCCAATTCTTTGTTGCGATTCATGGAGCCAATTCTCTATTGTACAAATGGTTTTTTCTAGGCAAACGTCCTCATATTATTACCGTCATTACTATAAGGACTGGATCCAAAGAAAAAATCTTTGCTTTTATTGGTACATGCGTGTTTCAACGGGTGGGAATGGTTTCAGTTTTCCAAGGCCGGAGTTGAATTGTCCAATATCATTCATCCTTCAATGGTTCTGTTTATTTACAGCCCAACAGGTGCAGCGCGAAAGCAGAAACAGACCATGAGAAGGGGAGCAGCGCTCAGCCTGGAACGTGAGAAGTACAGCCTGCCTGTGAGACCACAGTGTTGACAGAGGTACCCACCATGTGCTATTGTGTGTAATAGAGTTATGGTAAGAGGACCAGCAGCACTGGAGCACTTCCTGTCCAGTTGCAGCCAAAAAAATTGAATATGGTTGTAAATCCCTTATTATTAGAGTCATTAAGATTGTTGTGTGCACCATATTAACCTGTGAGTGAGGCGCTGCTGGAGTTGTGGTGACCATGAACGCACAGATTAGAGGAAAACTGTGTCTGATGCTTTAGAAGTCACTTCAAAGAGAGTCATCAATGGTCCCAAGAGATCAGAAAAAGGTTTGTTTGCAAAACTGGACAAATCAGACCACTATCTCTCTTTCTTCTGCCGTGGCGCTTGGCCGACACTGATGCAACCCGAAGTCCCCACAGCCCCCAAAAAATCAGGACTCCAACCCCGAAAGGTGAGTATTGCAAGAAAGGACAAAAATTGACCCCATGTTTGCTAAGAGATTTAAAGTTCCCTTTCTCCCCTCATTGCCTTGTGTTAGCCTTTATCTTTTACAGCTCAGACCATTTGAGTTTTCTATCCTAATATGCCACGATCCAAGTGGTCCTGCAGGCAAAGATATATTTTTTCCGTACAGGGCCTTGTTCTTCTCCGTGTTTGAATCTGAAGCTCCACTGAATGCCCAGGAGAGGAGTCCCACATTTACTCAGGGGTGTAGCTTACCAGGCAGCAGGGGGGGGCACCAAAGGGGGGACCGGGAACCATCTTTTTATTTTCCTATGAAATTTAAACCTTCTCACAGGAAACCAAGGTGGATCACACATGTATAGGGGCCCCTCAAGTTTAGCTGGGGGCCCAGTAATTCCTAGTTAAGCCATGAATTTTACCCAAAGTATTTTCACAAAGGGCAAGCAAATTGTCATCGTTGGGGTAGAAAGGTCAGTAGTAAACATATAAATGGAACTGTACATTCCATGGGTTTGCTCTGTGTTGGATTTGCTGCATTACAGGTTTAGGGGGATAAGAATGTGTCAAATAAATTCACAAAATCGGAAAGAGAAGAAGGAACCCCAGTAATGTACTACCTATATTGTAATGGACTACTTACTATGTAATGTACATACGATACTATGGCATGTACATACCTATACGATGTCATGTACATACCTTCCTATGTCATGTACATACCTAACGATGTCTGTACATACGATACATGTAATGTACAGACCTATACTAGCATGTACAGACCCTATATATGAATGTACATACAGATACTATTCATGTACCATACATAGACTATGGAAGGTACATACCTATACTAGGTAAGACATACCTATACTATGAATGTAAATACCTATACTATGTAATGTAAATACCATAATATGTAATTGTACATACCTATACTAGTAATTAAAGACTAAATATGTATTGTACATACCTATAATATGTAATGTTTAATCTCTTATGTAATGTACATACCTATACTATGTCATGTACATACCTATACTATGTAATGTACATACCTATAATATGTAATGTACATACCTATGCTATGTAATGTACATACCTATACTATGTAATGTACATACCTATACTATGTAATGTACATACCTATACTATGTCATGTACATACCTATACTATGTCATGTACATAACTATACTATGTCATGTACATACCTATACTATGTCATGTACATACCTATACTATGTAATGTACATACCTATACTATGTAATGTAACATACCTATACTATGTCATGTACAACTTATACTATGTATGTACATACCTATAATATGTATGTACATACCTATGCTATGTATGTACATACCTATACTATGTAATGTACATACCTAAATATGAATATGTACTACTATACATATTGTTAACAACAACCAATACATACCCTATAATATGTAATGTACATACCTATACTATGTAATGTACATACCTATAATATGTAAGTACATACCACTCTATGTAATGTACTATATTAATATGTGTAATTCTATATTAGTTCACTATATTAATATGTGTAAAACTATTAGTTTACTATATTAATATAGAAAAGAGAACAAATCTCTGCAGTACTCGTAAAAAAATTATTCTTGGTTAATCATTGTATAAAAATAAAACGTCGCCTTTTATTTTTATTCAATGATTAACCAAGAATAAATTTTCTACGAGTACTGCACAGATTTGTTCTCTTTTCTATATTCATTGGAGGAATACAGGTGTCCTCACTAGTGCCTGCACCAACCCTGTAATCTTTTCACTAGGTGGAGTGCTGCTGTTACACTTGTCTTTTTACTATATTAATATGTGTAATTCTATATTAGTTCACTATATTAATATGTGTAATACTATTAGTTTACTATATTAATATGTGCTATAGAGCTACTTCATCTATATAATCATCGATCTAGCTAGCTAGCTAGCTATAATCCATCTACATCGATCGATCTATCTATCGATCTAGAGTCGATTATCAGTAGCGAGCGAGCAAGCGAGAGCAGCGAGGCGAGCGAGAGCGAGCAAGGAGCGATCGAAGCGAGAGCGAGCGGAGCAGCGAGCGAGCGGCAGAGCGATGCGAGGCAGCCAGCGAGCGAGCACCGAGGAGAGAGCGAGGAGCACGAGAGAGCAGCGAGCGAGGAGCGATGCGAGCAGCGAGCAGCCAGGAGCGAGCAGAGAGCGAGCTAGCGAGCGAGAGGAGTCTATCATCGATCTATCATCGATTATCAGATATCATATAGCGATCTATCGATCTAGCGATCTATCAATCTATCATCTATGATCTATTCTATCTATCATCTCTTTCTATCTATCTATCAGCGATCATCCAGAGATCGAGCTAGCGATCGATCGAGTCTAGTCTATCGATCTATCTATCTACTATCAGCATCGCTACGATCTATCGGTCGGTCGATCAGCGAGCGAGGGAGCGATAGCGAGCGAGCGAGCGACGGAGAGAGAGAAGCGAGCGCCAGCGAGCGAGCTATCTTATCTATCTATCTATTATCACTATCTATCTATCTATCTATCAATCTATGCACTCATACCTATTTATCGTCTATTATCTATCTATTATCGATCTATCTATATATCTATAATCAATTCTATCTATCTAAATAATCTATCTATCATATCTATCTATCTATCTATAGATCTATCTATCCTATCTTCATTATGTATAGTGCCCCCATAGGCTACAGCCTTAAGTGTATGTCCGTTTTAACTTTCTTTTATCTGTTTAACTGAAGAACGGATGGTAAATGAGCCAATGTTGTACCTTCCATTCTTCAGTAAAATTATAGGAGAGGAGAACTACCAGGATCACTCCAGCACCAGCATTTCTGACCGTCTCCACACATCTACATCCTTGCACTGTGTGCGCATGCACGCACAATGTAAAGGACTGGGGATGTGGATGTGTCCGAGATGTCAGTGGCGTTGGAGTCTGTCAGTGGCGCAGGAGCGATCTCGGTAAGTTCTTCTCCTTTACTGCACGTTTACTGAAGAATAGGGGTAAGACATGGCTTATTTACCTCCCATTCTTCAATTAAACAGAGAAAAGAAAGTTTTACAAAGTGGACATACCCTTTAAACTATATCCTAACATACAATTAAACAATTTTATTTTCCTGAAGCTAAATGTCGCAATGTAAATCTGCTGCAGTTATGAATTTGGTAAATAAACCTTGTGTATGCGCTGCTGTACATATGGATGAGTGTGTCCAAGTGTATTTGTTTACCAAGAATGTGTATGTGGTTGTTGGTCTGTCTGTAAGTGTCGTTCTGCATACATATAAAAAACCTAGAAGCCTGTGATATCTCCTTCTGTACAGTAGTAACACACTAAGTTTTGCACAAGATACCTGTAAACCTGTATATGCCATGTATAAACACAGGTCAGCCCAATCACAGCATTGATTCAAGGGTTACAGGTTGCACTTCCAACCAATCACAAAGTGTTTTTTTGTTCGTACTTGCCATATAAAAACAGTTCTTTCCCCTGATATTTCCAGAACTTGCCTGTCCATTGCATCCTCCGGGCCTGGATTTCCTGCTATTTTAAGCTTCAATTATTTTTACCCTAAAATCCAAACTATGCTTTTCTGGCACAGTCAACCGGAAAATACTGGCCTACATCAGCTGAGCACTACCAGAACCCGCAAGCAAGTATCTACAGGTGAGCACGGGCCCATAATATAAAGGATAGTCATCTCTATAATATTTCAGTCATAGTAACATTGTTGAAGGCAGAGTGTATCAAGTTTAATCCTTTTACCCTACACATGATGCCGCACATTGAAGAAGAAGCACACAATGTTGCCTGTGACTAGCCAATCATTCATCTGGTTGCAACAGGAAAGTGTCATATTAGGTCTCATATATGTAAGCAATGTAGTAATGAGACAAAAACGAGTTTTGAGGGGGACAGGCCATGGGAGGGGGGAGTTGGGAGGTGTGCATGCAAGGGGGAGGATTAGTGTGATTATTGTTTGGGTGGTGTCAGGGGGCGTGTTAGTGTGCTGGTCGTGTTGTGATTGTGCGCCAAGGGATTGGGGGGGGTGTTGCTGGGGGTTATGTCAAGGGGGTGAGGGGATTTTTTTGTGCTTATGGGTGCCAATTGGTGGTGGCACCCTGGGGTGATGGTATTTGTGTGCTTGTGGTGTGAGGAGATTTGTTGTTAGCTTAAAAAACATTGCCGTGTCAAATAAGTTATGGAAAGTGGTGAGGCCTATCTGATTTGTGCTAGGGTCCATTTGGTCTTAATCCGTCTTGTCTTCTCGCTGTTGCGGCTGACAGACGCTCCACTTTCTGGTTTGCAGCATGTCAGTAAGAAGGTGGCCACATCACCTGTGATGTGATTTGCTTAGTGAGAGCATGTGATAGCCATTTCTTTTCCTCTGAAAGGGAAAATTGCCGTGTGAGAGGACACCAACGGACGGTAATGTGCACGATTAAACGATTTTTGTGGCGTTGTAGTGTGGCCTCAGCCAAGACACACGGAAAAAATGGACACAAACACAATCAGGGAGATTCAATAAAAGTTTTATGGTTAAGAATAGTGCTAATTTTTGCCCCAGCCAATCAGATCTTATTTACCATTTTAAAGCTAACATCTGATGGTTGGGGCAAAATCGCTAGTGTGAAACGTAGCAAGTGTAATAGTGTACAGGCAGCTTATAATATACTGCATTCATTGGTTCTGCCCAGCACTGATTTCAGCCATGTGTTGACAAACAACGGTGCAATTGACATAACACCTAATGCAAATAACTTTGTTCAAGACAACCTTCTCTATATTGTTATTGTTATATAATTAATCAGATATGTGTTTTCTACATTGATACATTGTAAAAATTGGTGTATCCAAAGTAAGATTATCAACGTACTAATCTGGCATTTATGTGGTACATAGGTTATATGTGTGCGAGAACACAAAACACCCAATTAGGAATTACAAACAGACATACCTACCCACATTCCCATGATATTTGATAACCACCCGGGCCAGAGTGGGGAATGTTGGGAGGTAATACCCCTGATCTTAACCATATTAGGACCACACAATCAGACTTGGGTTTTCAGACATGTCTGATCATCCAATTGGACGAACGAACTGTCAGGCACATTGGGCAGCTAACTCATTATGTTTACAGGTGGGTCTGTAGCCTTTATTTAATTTGGGGATGGCCTTATTGATGGACTAACCTTATGGTTGGTCGTCTCCTTTCTTACTTATTGTAGTTTATACATAAACATAAAACACAGAATTAAGCAGACATAAATTGGGGGTGCCAATCAACTTTGTTTCATCAGAACTTTGTCAGGTTTCAGACGAAGTCTTATGTGCCAAATTCTGTAGCTTCATTCTGCTCATTAAAACATGGCCACAATCAACCACTGACTCCTCCATGCCCAGGGTGGATTTACATATTCGGGGGCCTATAGACCAAAATGAAGGACATTTTCATTTTCGGGGACCTATAACAGACTAATAAGTGATAAAGTTTGTGAATTTCAAAAACTAAAATATTAAATAAACAGGGGTCAGGAAGGGGTGCATTTGTCATTGGTTTTGGTGACAAATAATACATTTACTTAAACCAGAAGAAATACTTTGGTAACAGAACATCAATTAGTCACAAAAATAGGGGCACAATATATTTATGTGTATGACATAAACATTGGAAGACACAAATAATTTCTATCAAAAGACATTTGTATGCTATTTTTCCCACGGTGATTTTTGTGTACTTAAAACATACACTTTGACAACAAAATTCATTTGGTCTACAACATTTTCTTCAAAACACCTAAATCAACATTTCATGTTAAAAAGAATATCAGGTTATTCATAAAAAGTTCTTATAGTTTAAAATGGTGCTAATTTTGCCCCAAACCAATCAGATGTTGTTTACCATTGAAAGCAACATCTGATTGGTTGGGGCAAAATTAGCACCATTTTAAGAATGAATTCCCATATATTTTGTATTTTAGTGGCATAATTAATCATTATATTTCAAGTATTCTTTTTTTTATGGGGGGGGCTTATAGTTTTAACATCTAATTAAAGGCAACTTATGTAACAAATATATCCATTACAATTGATGATGTGCAATCAATGCAGGGGGATCTAGATAGATTCATATTGGGCTGCTAATGGAGATGAATTCATGTTGATAATGTAAGGTGATGCATTGGGGCTTAAAATTTCTTGTGTGCTTATACTATAATGGCTCTGTGTTAAGTAATCCCTGTTAGAAAGGATATTGGAGTTTTGGTGGATAACAAATTTGAACGTAGCAAGCAGTGCCAGGCAGCAGCAGCTAGAGCCAGCAAGAATAATCTTTCATAAAGAGGGGTAAGGATTCAGAGAAAAAATATTATTCTCCCTTTATACAAAACATAGTAAGGCCTCATTTGGAATATTCCATAATCCTGCGCAATGTTGTTGCTATAAATGTAACTTGTTGGAGGATAGTTTCTGCAAATATGAATATGTTGCAGCATATGTGATAATTTAATATAATTATCCTTAACATCAATACCCCTCTAAAAACTAAACAATGTGTGTGCGGGTCTGCATAAATTATTATTATCCTAAAATACAATTTAAAGGGCATGTCCACCCACAAAGCGTAACTTTGGGGTACGGTAGGTAACCCCTCCCCACCCCCAACCACCGCAATGTTCTTTTAAAAAGAAAACCAGATTTCTACTTACAGAGCCTTCTCTCCCATGGCGATCTGACCTCGCACGTCTGTGATGGCTAGAGGCAGCCAATCACAGACGCGCAAACACCAAAGGAAAAAGTCTGTAAGATGGATCTGTTTTGTTTTTTTTAAGAAATATTGCGGCGGTTGTGGGCGGGCTGGGGTTACTACTTACCTCCAGAGGATAAATCTGGATGGTGGGGGGGGGGGGGGGCTTCAACATGCCTTGACTTTGATGAGGATGAGGAATCAGCAAGGCCAGATGACTCACAGACAGCTCAGAGTCTCCAGTTTCCTGGACTTTGAAGGAGCAGAGATGTAAGGTAAGGTTTATTTTAAACTACAAGAATGGGCCAGTAGTGGGTTAAATTATGTTTGGGGGTGGACATGCCCTTTAAAGGGATATTTAGTGGTTTGTAGTTGGCCTCAGCCTTAGTGCACAAAAAAGCGCATTACTATTTCTAATCTAATGCAGTATATTTAGTTACTGATAATCCTAAGTCACTAAGGTATGGCCTATTGCCTGGTCAGAGTAGATGGGTGGAAATGACACCCCCCTGTCTTTCTTCATGTGATTGGTAACATTTGTAATGGTCTCCTTAATGGACCACTAGCGGGTATTGTCTTCACCTGTTTTTCACGTTAGGCATTAGCCGTTCTCTCACGTGTTCTATAGAATTCTATGAAATGTCATGAATTGGATAAATCGTGCTAAAGTTTAAATCTACCCAAGGGATGTCAAACCTGCTTACACTGCAAATCCAGTAGAGTAGAAGATTGCTAAACATCTGGAGGGCCAATGTTTAAACATCCTTGGTCTACAGATTAAAAGCACAATATCATGTTAAAGTACTACATACCTAAAGCACATGCTAAAGATTGGGCAAGCGACATGGACAGGGCCTAAACATCTTCCTCCCTAGGACTTGCTCCTGACTCTCTGGGACAGCTGGACAAAGCCCCTAAGCTGGGGCTATGCAGGGTTAACATACATCCCTATTGGGATGGGGTTTCCCAATGCAGGGACAGAATCCCAAGTCCCACAGTCAAGGACTGAAATCCCATCCAACAGAGGGAACTGGCATCCCCACCCGGATGCCACCACCTCACCTTCCACCGGGGGTCAACCTGGATTGATGGTAGCATATAATTAAAGGGGAGGGCAATAAAAAAATATCAGTAATACCAGCCAATGGCCCTCTGAGTTGTTCTATTGTGCGGTCATGTATCTTTAGTCCTGTGGGTCTTTCAAGGACACAATGTTTTTACTTGCCCAGACAACTGACCTGCCGTCATTCCATTAAGACGTTTACCATTTACAAAGTGATGTAAACTATTATCAGACAAAAGGAGGAAGGTTTTTTTTTCCTCCTAATTTTAATTTTTAATAAACAGATTTTATTGTGTCAGTTAGTGAATAATTATTTCCACAGTATGCTTATTTCTGAGGTTATAATAATGAAACATTAGCATATAGAGTTTGGCACAGGCCAGACATTACTCATTCATTACATAAAACATACATATCTTACATAACATTCTTATCATTACTATCATTACATAACATTAAGTATTATTACGTATTATTACATATTCATTACATAAACATTACTATCATTACATCATAACATTACATATACATAACATTACATATCATTACAATCATTACATTAACATTACATATCATTACATATACTATTTCATTACATAACATACTATCAGTACAATTACATATTACATATCATTACATATCATACGTATTATTACATATTCATTAGATATCCATACGTATCATTCATAACATTACGTATCATTACATATTCATTACATCGTATAATTACATATTACATACATACGAAGACAAACATACATATTACATATACATTCATCATATATCATTACATACATACATTACATCATTAACAGCATCATCAATACATTACATTTACATAACATTACATATCATTACATAACATTACTTATTAATTACATTAAGAATCCATATCATTAATATATACATACATAAATTATATCATTACATATCATTACATAACATTACGTATCATGATACTATATCATTTACGTATATGACGTAGTCATTACATGACATAATCTTAGCATAAAATACGATCAGTACAATAACATTACATAGATCATTTAATAACATACGTATTATACATAACATTACTTACATAAATCATTACATAACATTACGTATCACTCCTACGTATCATTACATATCAGGTTACATACATTAATGGACATACATACATAACCATTACGTATCATTACATAATCATACCATACACATTGACATATCATTAATGATCATTACATACTTACATTACAATAACAGTTACGTACTACATAACATTACTACATTATACACTATCATACCAGTCATTACGATAACATTACATATCATTACATGATCATTACATAACATACATATCATTACTATACATTACGTATATTACTATCATTACGTATTATTACATATCATTTACATAACATTACATATCATTACATACATATAGTATCATTATAACATACGTATATTACATAACATTAGCCCCCCCCTTATAAATTACATATCATTACTAACATTAACATATCATTACATATTACGTATCATTAAATATTCATAATACATTACGTATCATTACATATCATTACTTACATTAACCATAACATTACATATCATTTAGTATCATTACGTCAAATATCATTACAATCATTACATAACATACGTATCATTACATATACATAACAACATATCATTACATATTACTATCATTACTCTATTATACAGATATCATTACCAACATTACGTATCATTACAAAACATTCTTATCATACACTGTCATTAATAACATTACATAATATTACGTATCATTAAATATGATTAACATAACATTACGTATCATTACATATCATTACATAACATTACATATCATTACGTATCATTACATATCATTATATAACTATACATTACATACATTACATAGTAAAAATACATATCATTGCATACATTACGAATCATATACAAACATTAAGTATCATTACATATCATTACATAACATTAAAAATATTATAAATATGATCATAATAACATTGTACTATATTAGTAACATCTACATATCATTACTATGCATTACATATTACATTATTACATATCATTACATAACATTACGTTATTATGACATATCATTATGTATCATAATATCACAAATATAATAATAATAATTCATTATGTTAGGTAATAAATATTTATTTCTTGAATGGATAATTCTCTAATTGTCAGTGTTTTTTCTATGAACTGAAACCCATGGTCCCTGTCTCCTGTTCCCAGGGAGAGGGATTTATATGGAACTGCAGTGAAATGGGTTGTTTAATTTTTTCTGATTTAACTTGCTGTATCTCTTTATGAAAAGTTGGATCTATATTAATCTCTGTGCTATGGAACTTCCTGTAGGTGTATCTCACTGACCTTCCTTTAAATGCTTTGTCTTTTGTGTCACTATTTCTTTCCACTTGTTTATAATGACTGCTGTGTTCCACAGAGAAACCATTCAACTGCCATTCTCAAGCAGGAGGATCAGCCCCCAATCGTCCCACAGTGTCCATCTTTCCAGTGCGTTTTGCGTGCATCTAGTTCCCTGCGTGTCAAGCTACAACGAGGAGACTCTCACTACCTGAACCAGGGTAACCGTTCACTCTATCAATCTCTAAACCATGAATTTGTATTAGAAAACCTATAATACACAAGAGGGATGAGATCCTGTAAATGATATCCTTATAACCGGTGCTTAGTTATGTCATCGTCACATGATTTATCAAATTGTGTATTATAGGTTAACAATGCACCCACGACTAATATAGGATATTAAAAATGATCTCTTAAGCCTCAAACAGACGTAGATATTTCCATAAATCTTTGGCCAAAAATAGACATAAGATTGTTGCACAAATTGGTCAGATATTGGACGTTGGTTGCCACATTCAGCAATAATGTCTTATACAGTACAGGATTCTCTGGGAAATATTTAAAAAGATGCAGTATTTCAAATTACCAATACCACGCCTTTTATGATGCAGTCATAAATCTATGATTTACGGTTGTAATATCTACGATTTCGGTGATAAATCTATGATTACGGTTGTAATATCTACGATTTTGTGATTAAAATCTATGATTTCGGTTGTAATAGCTAGATTATGGTGTCGTAAATCTACAATTACGAGATAGATTACCGCAATGTAGATTAACGATCGCCCATAACATAACCATTTCGATATTTTGCTACCACATTGTACGAACGAACATTAACTTACATTAGCCGACGTTTGGGCATATTTAAAAACCTGCGGTTTAACAAATTGGGTTATCCGGAAAGTACGATGGGGGCCGTAAATTAAAGCGCAAACATTGTTAATATACATTTACGCCCAAACGTCCGTTAATTTATAGCCATATATGCCCTTTGTGTGTAAATGTACGATACAGACATTACATTAACGGCGTGATCATACTTTATTAGCCAGGCCGTGATCATACTTATTACCCAGGCTCAATAGCTTCAATCACGTGTTCATCGCATGCGATTTATAGGAGACCGCCACAACATCCATGATTTACCGAATTTCCATTGCCCCACATCTGAAACCTGCTAGACCCTACTGTGTATGCATTGCAGAGCTTGGCTGGGTTTACACTAACCCCCTCCTCACTTAAGCTCTTTTATGTCACTGTATATGAAAATGTTAGCTGATCCTCCAGATGTGGCAGACAAATTAAAGCCTTTTTTTAACTTAATCTTCCCATTAGGCCAAAGGAGAGGGTTTCTGCTAAAATATTGTCTTAAGGGAAATTAAAAAGTACAGCCAGAAAATTGCTATTGGAAATGTTGGCCTTTAACAAGAAATTGATTCATGGTGTTATGGTGCGCAGCCAGGGAGATCTGTGTTGTCTCCCTGTTATCAAACAGAAAGGGGCCTCTACGGACTCACAAAAGAATTACAGCGCACTTTACAGAAGATTGAAAGTCAAACCCTTTTAGTCTTGCTGATTTTTTTCTCGAATTGGAAATTCTATCCCTGAAAGCTGACCGAGTATACTTACTGTAGAAATCTGGCAAACATAAACATAAGCTTTTCTTTTGCCATAGATAATTAAAAGCATCTCTTGGACTAAACATTCTCTATGGCGTTATTTAATAGGGGGTGCTAAAGTTAGCCTGTGCTTTTAATCTGCTTGCACCAATCAAAATGAGTTTTTTTTTACTGCAGTATACCAGTGACATTGATTGGCTGCTGCAGACACATAGCTCACGTTTGTATTTCTAATTAAAAACCCTGTAATGTGTTTTTTTTTTTGGGTTGACTAATGTGTTTGTTTTATTTTGACCGTAGGTCAGTCTATGAAATCGCATGCTAAGTAACTGGAAAGGTATTACAGAGTGTCTGAGGGACGACGTCTGCTACGGGTCAGTGTCTATTCGTAGATTCATAGCCAATGGGCTAACTTTGGTGCTAGTTAAGTTCTTATAGAAATGTCACCTACTTATAGACTTAATGTCTTCCCCTCTCATTCTCGTTGGCAGAGGTGGTCAGGGTGGTTTTTCATGACCGCCGCCTGCAGTACAGTGAGAGACAACAGTGGAGAGCTGGCAGCTCAACCACCCCGGGGACAGAATCTTGACCTAGGTATGCGATATCTGGGCTAATCCTATGGATTGTTGCATTCATTGCTGTTGTATGTCCTAGTGTTAGTTAATTGTGAATTGTCTGTTACAGATGTTCCATTGTCAGTAGGAGTGATAGATCCATTGGTGAACCCAAATACCCTGAACACCATTGAATTCTTTGGGACCCTAGGAAAAGAACATCCATTTTCATCCAGGTAAGGGAAAGGATGTGGCCTGATTTAAGAACAGCAGTATTGAGGTTAAAGTTCTGAGGGGGTGGGGTCTGTTTAACCCTATTTTGTATGGGGGCTTATTCATAAAACAAATTGGCTTCTTACTAAACAGTCTGTATTTAATGTAGCTGGTATAAAAGTTAACCAATCAGCAGGCAAAACACATGGTACAAAATACTATTGGTATCAGTAGGGATTCTATGGGAGGAATGGGTAAGAAAAATATCCTATAATTGGCACCATACTAGATAATAGCATAGCATGCCGATTACAACCCCCCCCCCCCTCGTTTCTAACACTTCACCTACACGAGCGTGCAGGAGGGGAAAGGACGAACCAGAAACAGAAGCCTTAATGAGAAAAGGAAGAGGGTTAGGTAATAAAAGATAATGCACCCCTAACTGTAGATTAGAGGGATATTAGAAGTCACTGGGAGCCCGCCCTCTATAAAGGAAATTGCCTCATGCTTTTGTATGGTTTGGACTACTCGGTGACTTCTAATATCCAAACAGCTGTTCAGTTGGGGCTCGTTGATTATGCTCCTGGACACTAGCCCAACCGATGCTCATTTAACCAAACAAGTGCTACCAGCCACGATTGCCCGAAAGGGCTGTGCATAGCATCCTGCGGCGCTGGCTGCCCCCACGATCGCACAGTGTGTATGCACTTAAGTCTGAGCTATGTCCATTGTATTGTTGCAAAAGTCACATTATGGGTCAATGAGGCCTACATGCATGAAAAATGACTGTGCTTCTACATTTAGGTTAATTGCATCAGCACATGAGTTCACCCAGAGAAAGAATGGAGGTGAGAAAGGAGCACCTTTCCGCATTCAGGTGGACACATATAAAGCAGATTCCCATGGAGGGTCTACAGAACATTTATATTCCTGAGCTGCCAAGTCAAGGTCTTTAAGGTCTGTCAGTCTTCTTAAAAAATCTCTCCAACTTTTCCAGTATGGTTTTTATATCAGATAAAATTGAGCTTACTGATATTTACCTTTGTTATTATTAGAGGACCAGCCTGTCCTTGGTGGTTATCCATATGGTGTCAGTTTAATGTAATACAAGTAACAAGTAATTGAGGTTGAATAAAGACATGACGTCCATCAAGTCCAACCTTTTCACCCTCCTTTTTAACCCCACTTAACAGCTGATCCGGAAGAAGGCAAAAAACTCCGCTAAAAAGAGGGGGGGGGGGAATCCTACCTGACTTCAAATGGCAATCAGGGAGTATCCAACATCTTCAGTAAAGTACACTCCAGCACACCTCAAATGGCACGGCCTTTGGTTGGTAGGTGCAACCCTCCCAGCCCTCACCTCAAGGGCCACAGCAATATGGCAACTGCAAAGAAGTTGGAGGAGCACACTACTATGTTTTCATGTTTATTCAGCAAATGCAAACATAGTATGTTTGCATTTTGCTGAAATAAACACTGAAACGTAGTAGTGTGCTCCTCCAACTTTTTGCAGTTGCCAATCAGGAGTAATCCCTGGAGCAACCAGAATCACAGTATATGTATTAATACCAGTAATTCTCAATTTATATAGTATCCCTGTACCAACCAGAACTACAGTATATGTATTATACCAGTAATTCTCAAATTATATAGTATCCCTGTACCAACCAGAAATATAGTATCTGGACCAACCAGAACTACAGTATATGTATAATACCAGTATTCTCAATATTATATAGTATCCCGGACCAACAGAACTACAGTATATGTATTAATACCAGTAATTCTCAATATTAATAGTATCCCGGACCAACCAGAACTACAGTATATTATTAATACCAGTAATTCTCAATATATTTAGATCCCTGTACCAACCAGAACTACAGTATATGTATTAATACAGTAATTCTCAATTATTATAGTATCCCGTACCAACCAGAATACAGTATATGTATAATACCAGTAATTCTCAATATTATTAGTATCCCCGTACCAACCAGAATTACAGGATATTATATTAATACCAGTAATTCTCAATATTCTATAGTATCCCTATATAACCAGAAACAACATATTAGTATTAATACCAGTAATTCTCAATATTATATAGTATCCCCGTACCAACCAGAACTACACGTATATGTATTAATACCAGTAATTCTCAATTATATAGTTTCCCTTATACCAACCAGAACACATTATATGTATTAATACCAGTAATTCTCAATATTATATAGCATCCCTGTACCAACCAGAACTACAGATATGTATTAATACAGTAATACTCAATATTATATAGTATCCCCGTATCAACCAGAAAATACAGTATATGTATAATACCAGTATTCTCAATTTATAAGTATCCCTATACCAACCAGAACATACAATATGTATTAATAACGTAATTCTCAATATATATAGTATCCCTGTACCAACCAGAAGCTACAGTATATGTATTAATACCAGTAATTTCTCAAATTATATAGTACCCTGGACCAACCGAACTACAGTAATTGTATTAATACCAGTAATTTCAATATTATATAAGTATCCCTGGACCAACCTAGAACACAGTTATGTATTATACCATAGTAATTCTCAATATTATATAGTATCCCTGTACCAACCAGAGCTACAATATATATATTAATACCAGTAATTCTCAATATATATAGTATCCCGTACCAACCAGAACTACAGTATATGTATTAATACCAGTAATTCTCAATATTAATAGTATCCTGGACCAACCAGAACTACAGTATATTGTATTAATACCAGTAATTCTCAATATTATATAGCATCCCTGTACCAACCAGAATTACAGTATATGTATAATACCAGTAATTCTAATATTATATAGTCTACTTGTACAGCAGAACTCAGTATATGTATTAATACATAATTCTCTATATATAGTATCCCTTGTACAACCAGAATACAGTATATGTATTAATACCAGTAATTTCAATATTTTTCAGTTTTAGAAACTTTCTAGCCACTTTTAAAGCTATTCAATGAACTTGCCATTACCCTCTGCTGGAAGACAGTTCCACAGTTTCACCGTTCTCACTGTAAGAAACCTTACACGTGTCCTCTGATATGACTATTAGTAAACAATGCACCAGAGAGTTTATGTTTGGCCTATTCATATTTTATATAAAGTGATCATATCCCCACGCAAATGTCGCTTCTCTAATGTAAGCAGCCCTAACTTGTGTAATCTGCCTGTAGAATCGAGCCCCTCCATTTCCTTTATTATTTTAGTTGTCCTTCTCTGAACTGCTTCTATTTCCAAGATGTCCCTTTTGTATATGGGATTCAAAAACTGCACCGCATATTCCAAATGAGGCCTTACCAGTGACTTGTACAGAGGGAGAATAATGTTTTTTCTCTTGAATCTTCCCCTCTTTATACAAGACAATATCTTGCTAGCTCTAGCCGTGGCTGCCTGGCATTGTTTGCTATAGCAGATATCAATATTGAACAGATCTCAACAATGAGTCTGCCATTCTGCTGCCCATTTTGATAATCTATCTAGGTCTGCATAGTTTAGTGTCATCAGCAAACACTGAGACCTTGCTCTCAATGCCCCTTCTAAGTCATTATAACAGATTTAACAGAAGTGGCCCCAGTACAGAAACCTGAGGCACTCTGCTTAGAACTTAGAACACATAGATGTAGCCCCATTGACCACCATTCTTTGTTTGCGATCCTGTAGCCAATTCTCTATCATGTACAAATGTTTTTTTCTAGGCAACAGTCCTCATTATTACAGTCACTATAAGGACTAGGGTTCCAAAGAAAAAGTCTTGCTTTTCTTTGGTACATGCTGTTTCACTGGGTTGGAATGTTCAGTTTTTCCAAGGCCGGATCGAATTGTCCCATATCATTCATCCTTCACTGTGTTTCTGTTTATCTACAGCCCAAAGGTGCAGATCGAAAGCAGAAAACAGACCATGAGAAAAGGGAGAAGCGCTCGCCCTGGAACGTGAGAAGTACCAGTGCCTGTGAGACCACAGTGTTGACAGAGGTACCCACCATTGTGCTATTGTGTGTAATAGAGTATTGGTACCGGACCAGCCGCACTGAGCACGTTCCTGTCATTTTGCAGCCAAAAAATTTAATATGTGTTTGTACATACCTATTATCTAGATTCATTAAGATTGTTGTGTGCACTCTATATTAACCTGTGAGTGCAGGCCTGCTGAGTTGTGTGTGCCATGAACGCACAGCTTAGATGGAAAAACTGTGCTGACTGCTTTAGAAGTCAATTAAAGAGGTCATCAATGGTCCCAAGAGCATCAGAAAAAGGTTTGGTGCAACTGGACCAAATCATGACACTATCTCTCTTTATTTCTGCAGTGTGCTCCTTGGCCCGACACTGATGCAACCGAAGTCCCCACAGCACCCCAAATAACTTCCGGACTCCCACCCCAGAAAGGTGAGTATGCAAGAAAGGACAAAACTGACCTCCACTGGTTTGTAATAGATTTAAACTTTCCCTTATCCCCTCATTGCCTTGTGTTAGCCTATCTTTACAGCTCAGCCCTGTGAGTTTCTATCTCTAATATTCCACCGATCAAGTTGTCCTGCAGGCAAAGTAATATATTTTCCTACAGGGCTTGTTCTTCTCCTGTGTGTGCTCTGACAGCTCCACTGAATGCCAGAGAGGTAAGTCCCACATTACTCAGGGGTGTAGCTACCAGGGAGCAGGGGGGGTAACCACAGGGGGGGGCCGGGAACCATCTTTTTATTTTTCCTATGACATATATAACCTTCTCCCAGAAAACAAGTTGGAAACACATGTATAGGGGCCCCATCATAGTTTAGCTGGGGGGCCCAGTAATTCCTAGTTAAGCCACTGAATTTACCCCAAAGTATTTTCACAAATGGCAGAAAATGTCACTTTGGGTAGAAAGGTCAGTAAGTATAAACATATAAATGGAATGTACATTCCATGGGCTTTGCTCTGTGTTGGATTTGCTGCATTACAGGTTTAGGGGGATAAGAATGTGTCAAATAAATCACAAAATCGGAAAGGAAGAAGGAAACCCAGTAATGTACATACCTATAATATGTAATGTACTATACATATGATACCTATACTATGTAATGTACATACTCATAATACTATGTAATGTACATACCATACTATTCTGTACATACCTATACTATGTCATGTACATACCTACTATGTCATGTACAACTATACTAGTATGACATACCTATACTATGTCATGTACATACCTATACTATGTAATGTACATACCTATAATAGTAATGTACATCCTATACTATGTCATGACATACCTATACTATGTAAGTACATACCTATATATGTAATGTAATCCTATCTATGTAATGTACATACCTATACTATGTAATGTACATACTTAATATGTAATGTACATACCTATACTATGTAATGTTACATACCTATATATGTAATGTACATACCTATACTATGTAATGTACATACCTATAATATGTAATGTACAACCTATACTATGTAATGTACTATATTAATATGTGTAATTCTATATTAGTTCACTAATTAATATGTGTAAACTATTAGTTTACTATATTAATATAGAAAAGAGAACAAATCTGTGCAGTACTCGTAAAAAAAATTATTCTTGGTTAATCATTGTATAAAAATAAAACGTCGCCTTTTTTTTATTCAATGATTAACCAGAATAAATTTTCTACGAGTACTGCACAGATTTGTTCTCTTTTCTATATTCATTGGAGGAATACAGGTGTCCCACTAGTGCCTGCACCAAACCCTGTAATTTTTTAGGTGGAGTGCTGTGTCAACTTGTCTTTTTTGGGGTTCCTCTCCTTTCCGATTTTGTGATTTATTTGACACTTCTTATCCCCCTAAACCTGTAATGCAGCAAATCCAACACAGAGCAAAGCCCATGGGAATGTACATTCCATTTATATGTTATACTTACTGACCTTTCTACCCAAAGTGACAATTTTCTGCCATTTGTGAAAATACTTTGGGGTAAATTCAGTGGCTTAACTAGGAATTACTGGGCCCCCCAGCTAAACTATGATGGGGCCCCTATACATGTGTTATCCACATTGGTTTTCTGGGAGAAGGTTATATATGTCATAGGAAAAATAAAACGATGGTTCCCGGGCCCCCCTGTGGTTACCCCCCCTGCTTCCCTGGTAGCTACACCCCTGAGTAAATGTGGGACTTACCTCTCCTGGGCATTCAGTGGAGCTGTCAGATGCACACACGGGAGAAGAACAAGCCCTGTAGGAAAAAATATATTACTTTGCCTGCAGGACAACTTTGATCGGTGGAATATTAGAGATAGAAACTCAATGGGCTGAGCTGTAAAGATAAAGGCTAACAAAAGGCAATGAGGGGATAAAGGGAAAGTTTAAATCTATTATAAACCAGTGGAGGTCAGTTTTGTCCTTTCTTGCATACTCACCTTTCTGGGGTGGGAGTCCTGAAGTTATTTGGGGTGCTGTGGAGACTTCGGTTGCATCAGTGTCGGCCAAGGAGCACACTGCAGAAATAAAGAGAGATAGTGTCTGATTTGTCCAGTTGCACCAAACCTTTTTCTGATGCTCTTGGACCATTGATGACCTCTTTGAATGACTTCTAAGCAGTCAGACACAGTTTTCCATCTAGCTGTGCGTTCATGTGCACACACAACTCAGCAGGCCTGCACTCACAGGTTAATATGAGTGCACACAACAATCTTAATGAATCTAGATAATAGGTATGTTACAACACAAATTCAATTTTTTGGCTGCAAATGACAGGACGTGCTCAGTGCTGCTGGTCTCGGTACCAATAACTCTATTACACACAATAGCACAATGGTGGGTACCTCTGTCAACACTGTGGTCTCACAGGCAGGCTGGTACTTCTCACGTTCCAGGGCTGAGCGCTTCTCCACTTTCTCATGGTCTGTTTTCTGCTTTCGATCTGCACCTTTGGGCTGTAGATAAACAGAAACACAGTGAAGGATGAATGATATGGGACAATTCGATCCGGCATTGGAAAAACTGAACATTCCAACCCAGTGAAACAAGCATGTACCAAAGAAAAGCAAGACTTTTTCTTTGGAATCCTAGTCCTTATAGTAATGACTGTAATAATATGAGGACTGTTGGCCTAGAAAAAAACATTTGTACATGATAGAGAATTGGCTACAGGATCGCAAACAAAGAATGGTGGACAATGGGGCTACATCTATATGTTCTAAGTTCTAAGCAGAGTGCCTCAGGTTTCTGTACTGGGGCCACTTCTGTTAAATCTGTTTATAAATGACTTAGAAGGGACATTGAGAGCAAGGTCAGGTGTTTGCTGATGACACTAAACTATGCAGACCTAGATAGATTATCAAAATGGGCAGCAGAATGGCAGACTCATTGTTGAGATCTGTTCAATATTGATATCTGCTATAGCAAACAATGCCAGGCAGCCATGGCTAGAGCTAGCAAGATATTGTCTTGTATAAAGAGGGGAATAGATTCAAGAGAAAAAACATTATTCTCCCTCTGTACAAGTCACTGGTAAGGCCTCATTTGGAATATGCGGTGCAGTTTTTGAATCCCATATACAAAAGGGACATCTTGGAAATAGAAGCAGTTCAGAGAAGGGCAACTAAAATAATAAAGGAAATGGAGGGGCTTGAATATGCAGACAGAATAGATAAGTTAGGGCTGTTTACATTGGAGAAGCGACATTTGCGTGGGGATATGATCACTTTATATAAATATATGAATAGGCCAAACAATAAACTCTCTGGTGCATTGTTTACTAATAGGTCATATCAGAGGACACGTGTAAAGGTTTCTTTACAGTGAGAACGGTGAAACTGTGGAACTGTCTTCCAGCAGATGTGGTAATGGCAAGTTCATTGAATAGCTTTAAAAGTGGGCTAGAAAGTTTCTAAAACTGAAAATATTGAGAATTACTGGATTAATACATATACTGTAATTCTGGTTGGTACACAGGAATGCTATATAATATTGAGAATTACTGGTATTAATACATATACTGTAGTTCTGGTTGGTCGGGGATAACTATATAATATTGAGAATTACTGGTATTAATACATATACTGTGTTCTGGTTGGTACAGGGATACTAATAATATTGAGAATTACTGGTATTAATATATATATTGTAGCTACTGGTTGGTACAGGGTACTACATAATATTGAGAATTACTGGTATTAATACATATACTGTAGTTCTAGTTGGTCCAGGAGCTATATATAATTTGATAATTACTGTATTAATACATATACTGTAGTTCTGGTTGGTCCAGGGATACTATATAATATTGAGAATTACTGGTATTAATACATCTACTGTAGCTCTGGTTGGTACAGGGTACTATATAATATTGAAAATTACTGTTATTAATACATATACTGTAGTTCTGTTGGTATAGGGATACTATATAATATTGAGAATTACGGTTTAATACATATACGTGTATTTCTGTTGATACGGGGATACTATATAATATTGAGTATTACTGTATTAATACATATACTGTAGTTCTGGTTGGTACAGGGATGCTATATAATATTGAGAATTACTGGTATTAATACATATAATGTTGTTCTGGTTTTTATAGGGAAACTATATAATATGAGAATTACTGGTATTAATACATATACTGTAGTTCTGGTTGGTAGGGGATACATATAATATTGAGAATTACTGGTATTAATACATATACTTTGTTTCTGGTTGATATAGGGATACTATAGAATTGAGAATTACTGGTATAATATATATACTGTAATTCTGGTTGGTACGGGGATACTATATAATATTGAGAATTACTGGTATTAATACATATACTGTAGTTCTGGTTGGTACGGGATACTATTAATATTGAGAATTACTGGTATTAATACATATACTGTAGTTCTGGTTGGTACAGGGATACTAAATATATTGAGAATTACTGGTATTAATACATATCTGTATGTTCTGGTTGGTCCAGGGATACTATATAATATTGAGAATTACTGGTATTAATACATAACTGTAGTTCTGGTTGGTCCAGGAATACTATATAATTTGAGAATACTGGTATTAATACATATACTGTAGTTCTGGTTGGTCCAGGGATACTATAGTTCTGGTTGGTACAGGGATACTATATAATATTGAGAATTACTGGTATTAATACATATACTGTAGTTCTGGTTGGTACAGGGATACTATATAATATTGAGAATTACTGGTATTAATACATATACTGTGATTCTGGTTGCTCCAGGGATACTCCCTGATTGGCAACTGCAAAGAAGTTGGAGGAGCACACTACTACGTTTTCAGTGTTTATTTCAGCAAAATGCAAACATACTATGTTTGCATTTGCTGTAATACACTGAAAACTAGTGTGTGCTCCTCCAACTTCTTTGCAGTTGCCATATTGCTGTGGCCCTTGAGGTGAGCTGGGAGGGTTGCACCTACCAACCAAAGGCCGTGCCATTTGAGGTGTGCTGGAGTGTACTTTACTGAATGATTTGGATACTCCCTGATTGCCATTTGAAGTCAGGTAGGATTCCCCCCCCCCCCCCTCTTTTTAGCGGAGTTTTTTGCCTTCTCCCGGATCAGCTGTTAAGTAGGGTTAAAGGAGGGTGAAAAAGGTTGGACTTGATGGACGCATGTCTTTATTCAACCTCAATTACTATGTTACTTGTATATACAGTAAACTGACACCATATGGATAACCACCAGAGGACAGGCTGGTCCTCTAAAAATAAGCAAAGTTAATATCAGTAAGCTCAATTTTATCTGATATAAACCAGTACTGGAAGAGTAGGAGAGATTTTTTAAGAAGACTGACAGACCTTAAAGACCTTGACTTGGCAGCTCAGGAATATAAATGTTCTTAGACCCTCCATGGGAATCTGCTTTATATGTGTCCACCTGAATGCGGAAAGGTGCTCCTTTCTCACCTCCATTCTTTCTCTGAGTGAACTCAGTGCTGATGCAATTAACCTAAATGTTAAAGAACCCCAGTAATGTTTCAGCATGTAGGCCTCATTGACCCATAATGTGACTTTTGCAACAATACAATGGACATAGCTCAGACTTAAGGTGCATACCACGTGCGATCGTGGGGCCAGCCAGCGCCGCAGGATCTATGCACCCCTTTCGGGCGATAATCGTGGCTGGTACGGGCACTTTGTTGGTTGAAATGAGCATCGGATTGGGCTAGTTGCCAGGAGCATAATCAACGGCCCCAACTGAACAGCTGTTATGGATATTAGAAGTCCCCGGTAGTTACAAACCATACAAAAGCATGAGGCAACATTCCTTTTTAGAGGGCAGGGCTCCCAGTGACTTTAATATCCCTCTAATCTACAGTTAGGGGTGCATTATCTTTTATTACCTAACCTTCCTTTCTCATTAAGGCTTCTGTTTCTGGTTCGTCACTTTCCCCTCCTGCACCTCGTGTAGGTAAGTGTTAGGAACGAGGGGGGGGGGGGTTGTAATGGCATGCTATGCTATTATCTAGTAGTGTGCCAATTATAAGGTATTTTCTTACCATTCCTCCCATAGAAATCCAATACTGATACCAATATAGTATTTTGTACCATGTGGTATTTGCCTGCTGATTGGTTAACTTTATACCACTACATAAATACAGACGTGTTAGTAAGAAGCAATGTTGTTTTATGAATAAGCCCCATACAATAGGGTTAAACAGACCCCACCCCCTCAGAACTTTAACCCCTAATACTGGCTGTTCTTAAATCATGCCACATCCCTTTCCCTTACCTGGATGAAAATGGATGTTCTTTTACTAGGGTCCCAAAGGAATTCAATGGTGTTCAGGGTATTTGGGTTCACCAATGGATATCACTCCACTGCACAATGGACATCTGTAACAGACAATTAACAAATTAACTAACACTAGGGACATACAACAGCATGAATGCAACAAACATGGATTAGCCCAGATATCGCATACCTAGGTCAGGTTCTGTCCCCCGGGTGGTTGAGCTGCCATGCCTCAACTGTTGTCTCTCACTGTACTGCAGGCGGCGGTCATGAAAAACCACCCTGACCACACTCTGCCAACGAGAATGAGAGGGGAAGACATTAAGTCTACAGTAGGTGACATTTCTATAAGAACTTAAACTAGCACCAAAGTTAGCCCATTGGCTATGAATCTACGAATAGACACTGACCCGTAGCAGACGTCGTCCCTCAGACACTCTGTAATACCTTTCCAGTTACTTAGCAGTCGGATTTCATAGGACTGACCTACGGTCAAAATAAAACAAACACATTAGTCAACCCAAAAAAAACACCATTACAGGGTTTTTTAATTAGAAATACAAACGTGACTATGTGTCTGCAGCAGCCAATCAGATGTCACTGGTATACTGCAGTTAGAAAAAACTCATTTTGATTGTGGCAGCAGATTAAAAGCACAGGCTAACTTTAGCACCCCTATTAATAAGCGCCATAGAGATGTTTAGTCCAAGAGATGCTTTTAATTATCTATGGCAAAAGAAAAGCTTATGTTTATGTTTGCCAGATTTTCACAGTGAAGTATACTCTGTCAGCTTTCAGGGATAGAATTTCCAATTCGAGAGAAAAATCAGCAAGACTAAAAGGTTTTGTATGATACTATATAATATTGAGAATTATTGGTATTTACACATATATATTCTGGTTGGTACAGGGATGCTATATAATATTGAGAATTACTGGTATTAATACATATACTGTAGTTCAGTTAATTACAGTAATTACTCAATATTATATAGTATCCCCGTATCCAACCAGAAAATACAGTATATGTATAATACCAGTATTCTCAATTTATATAGTATCCCTATACCAACCAGAACTACAGTATATGTATTAATAACGTAATTCTCAATATATATAGTATCCCTGTACCACCAGAAGCTACAGTATATGTATTAATACCAGTAATTTCTCAAATTATATAGTACCCTGGACCAACCAGAACTACAGTAATGTATTAATACCAGTAATTTCAATATTATAAGTATCCCTGGACCAACTAGAACTACAGTATATGTATTCATACCAGTATAATTCTCAATATTATATAGTATCCCTGTACCAACCAGAGCTACATATATATATTAATACCAGTAATTCTCAATATTATATAGTATCCCGTACCAACCAGAACTACAGTATATGTATTAATACCAGTAATTCTCAATATTATATAGTATCCTGGACCAACCAGAACTACAGTATATTGTATTAATACCAGTAATTCTCAATATTATTATAGCATCCCTGTACCAACCAGAATTACAGTATATGTATAATACCAGTAATTCAATATTATATAGTCTCTGTGTACAGCAGAACTACAGTATATGTATTAATACCAGTAATTCTCATATATAGATCCCTGTACCAACCAGAATTACAGTATATGTATAATACCAGTAATTCATCAATATTTTTCAGTTTTAGAAACTTATTAGCCCACTTTTAAAGCTATTCAATGAACTTGCCATTACACCTGCTGGAAGACAGTTCACAGTTCACCGTTCTCACTGTAAAGAAACCTTTACACGTGTCCTCTGATATGACTATTAGTAAACAATGCACCAGAGAGTTTATGTTTGGCCTATTCATATTTTATTAAAGTGATCATATCCCCACGCAAATGTCGCTTCTCAATGTAAGCAGCCCTAACATTTTATCTGTCGTAGAATCAGCCCCTCCATTTCCTTTATTATTTTAGTTGCCTTCTCTGAACATGTTCTATTTCCAGATCCCTTTTGTATTGGGATTCAAAAACTGCACCGCATATTCCAAATGAGGCCTTACCAGTGACTTGTACAGAGGGAGAATAATGTTTTTTCTCTTGAATCTTCCCCTCTTATTACAAGACAATATCTTGCAGCTCTAGCATGGCTGCCTGGCATTGTTTGCTATAGCAGATATCATATGAACAGATCTCAACAATGAGTCTGCCATTCTGCTGCCCATTTTGATAATCTATCTAGGTCTGCATAGTTTAGTGTCATCAGCACAACACTGAGACCTTGCTCTCAATGCCCTTCTAAGTCATTATAACAGATTTAAACAGAAGTGGCCCCAGTACAGAAACCTGAGGCACCTCTGCTTAGAACTAGAACAATAGATGTAGCCCCATTGCCACCATTCTTGTTGCGATCCTGTAGCCAATTCTCTATCATGTACAAATGTTTTTTCTAGGCAACGTCCTCATTATTACAGTCACTATAAGGACTAGGGTTCCAAAGAAAAAGTCTTGCTTTTCTTTGGTACATGCTGTTTCACTGGTTTGGAATGTTAATTTTTCCAATGCCGGATGAATTGTCCCATATCATTCATCCTTCCTGTGTTTCTGTTTATCTACAGCCCAAAGGTGCAGATCGAAAGCAGAAAACAGACCATGAGAAAAGGGAGAAGCGCTCAGCCCTGGAACGTGAGAAGTACCAGCTGCCTGTGAGACCACAGTGTTGCAGAGGTACCCACCATTGTGCTATTGTGTGTAATAGAGTATGGTACCGGACCAGCCGCACTGAGCACGTTCCTGTCATTTTGCAGCCAAAAAATTTAATATGTGTTGTTACATTCCTATTATCTAGATTCATTAAGATTGTTGTGTGCACTCTATATTAACCTGTGAGTGCAGGCCTGCTGAGTTGTGTGTGCACCTGAACGCACAGCTTAGATGGAAAACTGTGTCTGACTGCTTTAGAAGTCAATTCAAAGAGGTCATCAATGGTCCCAAGAGCATCAGAAAAAGGTTTGGTGCAACTGGACCAAATCATGACACTATCTCTCTTTATTTCTGCAGTGCGCTCCTTGGCCCGACACTGATGCAACCCGAAGTCCCCACAGCACCCCAAATAACTTCAGGACTCCCACCCCAGAAAGGTGAGTATGCAAGAAAGGACAAAACTGACCTCCACTGGTTTATAATAGATTTAAACTTTCCCTTTATCCCCTCATTGCCTTGTGTTAGCCTTTATCTTTACAGCTCAGCCCATTGAGTTTCTATCTCTAATATTCCACCGATCAAAGTTGTCCTGCAGGCAAAGTAATATATTTTTTCCTACAGGGCTTGTTCTTCTCCCGTGTGTGCATCTGACAGCTCCACTGAATGCCCAGGAGAGGTAAGTCCCACATTTACTCAGGGGTGTAGCTACCAGGGAAGCAGGGGGGGTAACCACAGGGGGGCCCGGGAACCATCTTTTTATTTTTCCTATGACATATATAACCTTCTCCCAGAAAACCAATGTGGATAACACATGTATAGGGGCCCCATCATAGTTTAGCTGGGGGGCCCAGTAATTCCTAGTTAAGCCACTGAATTTACCCCAAAGTATTTTCACAAAGGGCAGAAAATGTCACTTTGGGTAGAAAGGTCAGTAAGTATAAACATATAAATGGAATGTACATTCCATGGGCTTTGCTCTGTGTTGGATTTGCTGCATTACGGTTTAGGGGGATAAGAATGTGTCAAATAAATCACAAAATCGGAAAGGAGAAGGAAACCCAGTAATGTACATACCTATAATATGTAATGTACTAACTACTGATGTATACATACTATGAATGTACATACTATACAGTACAATACTATGTAATGTACATACCATACTATGTCTGTACATACCTATACTATGTCATGTACATACTCTACTATGTCATGTACATACTATACTAGTCATGACATACCTATACTATGTCATGTACATCCTATATATTGTAATGTACATACCTATAATAGTAATGTACATACCTATACTATGTATGTACATACCTATACTAGTATGTACATCCTATTATGTATGTAATACCTATGCTATGTAATGAATACCTATACTATGTAATGTACATACTTAATATGTAATGTACATACCTATACAGTAATTGTTACATACCTATATATGTAATGTACATACCTATACTATAATGTACATACTATATATGTAATGTACAACCTATACTATGTAATGTACTATATTAATATGTGTAATTCTATATTAGTTCACTATATTAATATGTGTAAACTATTAGTTTACTATATTAATATAGAAAAGAGAACAAATCTGCAGTACTCGTAAAAAAAATTATTCTTGGTTATCATTGTATAAAAATAAACGTCGCCTTTTTTTTATTCAATGATTAACCAGAATAAATTTTCTACGAGTACTGCACAGATTTGTTCTCTTTTCTATATTCATTGGAGGAATCAGGTGTCCTCACTAGTGCCTGCACCAAACCTGTAATTTTTACATAGGTGGAGTGCTGCTGTTTCAATTGTCTTTTTACTATATTAATATGGTGAATTCTATATTAGTTCACTATATTAATATGTGTAATACTATTAGTTTACTATATTAATATGTGTAATATTATTAGTTTACTATATTAATATGTGTAATACTATTAGTTTACTATATTAATATGTGTAATATTATTAGTTTACTATATTAATATGTGTAATTCTATATTAGTTCACTATATTAATATGTGTAATACTATTAGTTTACTAGTGCAGTTATTTATGGCTATTAGTTTTCTACTTGTTATTTGTGTTGCTCTATACCGTAGTATTATAAATTTTTGCTATTCCTTTGCATTCAGTGATAATATGGACTCAGGGTTGTTTCCTTTGCTTTCCTTTGCACAGCAGAGTCTTGGTCCTTCTGCCTCCATCACAGAGGACCCAGCAATGGCTGTGAGGAAACCGATTCTCCAACTACTGCAGGACATTCTCCAACTTCACAGGTTTCCAATCAAAGCTTTTTTACACACATGGACATTTTACAATATTATATATAACATCAACAGTGACAAACTGTACAGGTCATAGGGGAATAATGTCAGTGGTCTGGACAAGCGGTTATAGACACATAATTCACATCTGTACAGACATTTGCTTGTTAATGTTCTCCAGCACAGACCTAGCTTTGTGAAATTGATATTTAACATATAAGTACCCCCCCATCCCCTATTTCGTTAGACTTACCTATACCAAAGATGCTCCTAAAAGAACTTACCACAGCCTGATCCCTTGAATAAATCGACATTGCATTGCATTCAGTGCAATTATACCAGACAACAAAGGAAATGCTAGGCACACTTTAGTGCAGTTAAATACCTTCTCAATTATATGGTAAAGCTGGTTAAACATTGAAAAATACAGTGCTGTACTATTGGACCTTAGATCTTGCAGACAGATAAGAGCCATATGAGGTAGGTATCAATAGCCAGTTTTACCCTATAAATTAGAATAAAGGTATTTTAACACTAATTAGTGTGTGTGCCAGCATCTTCTTTGGTTGTGTGTCACTCAAAGCTATGAAAATGATGTCAAGGCCAATGGCTGATGGACATTATCCAAGCAGCCTCTTGTGCAGCTGTCCATGCATGAAATCAGCTCGCAGCAGCAGCAGCAGAGGAGGCTGAATGTGCTGGCGAGGGATTGGGTTGTTTAGTCTTTCAGGAGCGTCTTTGGTATAGGTAAGTATAGGAAAAAAAGGAGTTTGGGGGACTAGACTTGCCCTTTAAGTCACCACCACAGTCCCCACTTTATTTAATCAATAGAAATAATATAGTATGTGCAGGTCTGTCAAGTTGTGCATGTAAACACAAGTGCTCAGTTAGAAGGGACCATTGTTAGGGGCCAACTTTATAAATGTACCAAACAAAAACCAGGACAAATAATCATCTATTTTTCAGATGATCTGATATTGTTTACTTGACAGTAAGTCATATTCTTAATTTTCAAGTTTTTATCATTTTTTTTAATGATGAAATAATAATGATAACATAATTAATGATTTAATAATGCTGTCAATAGCAAATGCCCAAAATTTCTAGAAGAGGCACATACTACATTAGTATTAAAAGGGACCTTAGTGCACATAGGGCCATATTTATAAACCGCGGGTATGCTTTTTAGGAATACCGTTGGTTAGTGAATTTACGTCATACATTTATGATGAACGTTCGATCGTAGAATACCGTGCGGTAGTAGACTATAGTGATGGCCAAACTCACAAGTTTCGTTCCGTTTTCGGATTTCCAGATCTCGGGAAAATCCCAAAGATCCGAAAATCCGAAACCGGAACGAGTTTTCAAAAGTACGGGAATATTTCAATAGTTTATAAAGACCGTTCGGAGACCATTTTCGAGTTCCGATCGTATTTTCGAAGATTTTTAATGTTCGAGGCTATTTTTGAAAATTTTCGATATTTTCCATTTAATGGAAATATAGAAGTGCAGGTCCTCTTTATGAGGAGGAAATAGTCTAATCGCAAACTTGTCTGCCAGCTTGTTTCACCTTTAACGTTGACAATAATGCATCTGGTTTGCCTCTTTTGCACATGTCTGATTAGTTCTGTTTTGTATTTGAGCAAAGTGGGCACATGAACAGAAGTCAGAACAGCTGAGATTTAATCAGGTTACTTTTGCTTTGGTTTTCAGGGGCTGATATTTTGAAATTATCCCGTAAAGATCTCACTCAGATCGCGGAGTTGCTGATGGAATCCGCCTGGCACATTCTCTGACAGCAAGGTACTTTCCAATGGTCTATGCGGCAGATAAGATTAATGTTGCTAATATAAAGGTGATGCATTTATTACAAACTTACACTTACACTTAATACTCCCATAGTGAACTATTCCTTTAATGTATTGATTGAAGACCTAGAGCTATGCTTACTTCACATCTTCAATCAATAGCTCCAGATCCAGAACAAAGATTCAATAAACGTACCTTTTGCGCGACGCGTGTAATGAATCACTATATTAATATGTGTAATACTATTAGTTTACTATATTAATATGTGTAATATTATTAGTTTACTATATTAATATGTGTAATACTATTAGTTTACTATATTAATATGTGCTATAGAGCTACTTCATCTATATAATCATCGATCTAGCTAGCTAGCTAGCTATAATCCATCTACATCGATCGATCTATCTATCGATCTAGAGTCGATTATCAGTAGCGAGCGAGCAAGCGAGAGCAGCGAGGCGAGCGAGAGCGAGCAAGGAGCGATCGAAGCGAGAGCGAGCGGAGCAGCGAGCGAGCGGCAGAGCGATGCGAGGCAGCCAGCGAGCGAGCACCGAGGAGAGAGCGAGGAGCACGAGAGAGCAGCGAGCGAGGAGCGATGCGAGCAGCGAGCAGCCAGGAGCGAGCAGAGAGCGAGCTAGCGAGCGAGAGGAGTCTATCATCGATCTATCATCGATTATCAGATATCATATAGCGATCTATCGATCTAGCGATCTATCAATCTATCATCTATGATCTATTCTATCTATCATCTCTTTCTATCTATCTATCAGCGATCATCCAGAGATCGAGCTAGCGATCGATCGAGTCTAGTCTATCGATCTATCTATCTACTATCAGCATCGCTACGATCTATCGGTCGGTCGATCAGCGAGCGAGGGAGCGATAGCGAGCGAGCGAGCGACGGAGAGAGAGAAGCGAGCGCCAGCGAGCGAGCTATCTTCATCATTCTATCATTATCTCTATCTATCTATCTATCTATCAATCTATCCACTCATACCTATTTATCTCTATTATCTATCTATTATCGATCTATCTATATATCTATAATCAATTCTATCAATCTAAATAATCTATCTATCATATCTATCTATCTATCTATAGATCTATCTATCCTATCTTCATTATGTATAGTGCCCCCATAGGCTACAGCCTTAAGTGTATGTCCGTTTTAACTTTCTTTTATCTGTTTAACTGAAGAACGGATGGTAAATGAGCCAATGTTGTACCTTCCATTCTTCAGTAAAATTATAGGAGAGGAGAACTACCAGGATCACTCCAGCACCAGCATTTCTGACCGTCTCCACACATCTACATCCTTGCACTGTGTGCGCATGCACGCACAATGTAAAGGACTGGGGATGTGGATGTGTCCGAGATGTCAGTGGCGTTGGAGTCTGTCAGTGGCGCAGGAGCGATCTCGGTAAGTTCTTCTCCTTTACTGCACGTTTACTGAAGAATAGGGGTAAGACATGGCTTATTTACCTCCCATTCTTCAATTAAACAGAGAAAAGAAAGTTTTACAAAGTGGACATACCCTTTAAACTATATCCTAACATACAATTAAACAATTTTATTTTCCTGAAGCTAAATGTCGCAATGTAAATCTGCTGCAGTTATGAATTTGGTAAATAAACCTTGTGTATGCGCTGCTGTACATATGGATGAGTGTGTCCAAGTGTATTTGTTTACCAAGAATGTGTATGTGGTTGTTGGTCTGTCTGTAAGTGTCGTTCTGCATACATATAAAAAACCTAGAAGCCTGTGATATCTCCTTCTGTACAGTAGTAACACACTAAGTTTTGCACAAGATACGCTGTAAACCTGTATATGCTCAGGTATAAACACAGGTCAGCCCAATCACAGCATTGATTCAAGGGTTACAGGTTGCACTTCCAACCAATCACAAAGTGTTTTTTTGTTCGTACTTGCCATATAAAAACAGTTCTTTCCCCTGATATTTCCAGAACTTGCCTGTCCATTGCATCCTCCGGGCCTGGATTTCCTGCTATTTTAAGCTTCAATTATTTTTACCCTAAAATCCAAACTATGCTTTTCTGGCACAGTCAACCGGAAACATACTGGCCTACATCAGCTGAGCACTACCAGAACCCGCAAGCAAGTATCTACAGGTGAGCACGGGCCCATAATATAAAGGATAGTCATCTCTATAATATTTCAGTCATAGTAACATTGTTGAAGGCAGAGTGTATCAAGTTTAATCCTTTTACCCTACACATGATGCCGCACATTGAAGAAGAAGCACACAATGTTGCCTGTGACTAGCCAATCATTCATCTGGTTGCAACAGGAAAGTGTCATATTAGGTCTCATATATGTAAGCAATGTAGTAATGAGACAAAAACGAGTTTTGAGGGGGACAGGCCATGGGAGGGGGGAGTTGGGAGGTGTGCATGCAAGGGGGAGGATTAGTGTGATTATTGTTTCGGGTGGTGTCAGGGGGCGTGTTAGTGTGCTGGTCGTGTTGTGATTGTGCGCCAAGGGATTGGGGGGGGTGTTGCTGGGGGTTATGTCAAGGGGGTGAGGGGATTTTTTTGTGCTTATGGAGTGCCAATTGGTGGTGGCACCCTGGGGTGATGGTATTTGTGTGCTTGTGGTGTGAGGAGATTTGTTGTTAGCTTAAAAAACATTGCCGTGTCAAATAAGTTATGGAAAGTGGTGAGGCCTGATCTGATTTGTGCTAGGGTCCATTTGGTCTTAATCCGTCTTGTCTTCTCGCTGTTGCGGCTGACAGACGCTCCACTTTCTGGTTTGCAGCATGTCAGTAAGAAGGTGGCCACATCACCTGTGATGTGATTTGCTTAGTGAGAGCATGTGATAGCCATTTCTTTTCCTCTGAAAGGGAAAATTGCCGTGTGAGAGGACACCAACGGACGGTAATGTGCACGATTAAACGATTTTTGTGGCGTTGTAGTGTGGCCTCAGCCAAGACACACGGAAAAAATGGACACAAACACAATCAGGGAGATTCAATAAAAGTTTTATGGTTAAGAATAGTGCTAATTTTTGCCCCAGCCAATCAGATCTTATTTACCATTTTAAAGCTAACATCTGATGGTTGGGGCAAAATCGCTAGTGTGAAACGTAGCAAGTGTAATAGTGTACAGGCAGCTTATAATATACTGCATTCATTGGTTCTGCCCAGCACTGATTTCAGCCATGTGTTGACAAACAACGGTGCAATTGACATAACACCTAATGCAAATAACTTTGTTCAAGACAACCTTCTCTATATTGTTATTGTTATATAATTAATCAGATATGTGTTTTCTACATTGATACATTGTAAAAATTGGTGTATCCAAAGTAAGATTATCAACGTACTAATCTGGCATTTATGTGGTACATAGGTTATATGTGTGCGAGAACACAAAACACCCAATTAGGAATTACAAACAGACATACCTACCCACATTCCCATGATATTTGATAACCACCCGGGCCAGAGTGGGGAATGTTGGGAGGTAATACCCCTGATCTTAACCATATTAGGACCACACAATCAGACTTGGGTTTTCAGACATGTCTGATCATCCAATTGGACGAACGAACTGTCAGGCACATTGGGCAGCTAACTCATTATGTTTACAGGTGGGTCTGTAGCCTTTATTTAATTTGGGGATGGCCTTATTGATGGACTAACCTTATGGTTGGTCGTCTCCTTTCTTACTTATTGTAGTTTATACATAAACATAAAACACAGAATTAAGCAGACATAAATTGGGGGTGCCAATCAACTTTGTTTCATCAGAACTTTGTCAGGTTTCAGACGAAGTCTTATGTGCCAAATTCTGTAGCTTCATTCTGCTCATTAAAACATGGCCACAATCAACCACTGACTCCTCCATGCCCAGGGTGGATTTACATATTCGGGGGCCTATAGACCAAAATGAAGGACATTTTCATTTTCGGGGACCTATAACAGACTATAAGTGATAAAGTTTGTGAATTTCAAAAACTAAAATATTAAATAAACAGGGGTCAGGAAGGGGTGCATTTGTCATTGGTTTTGGTGACAAATAATACATTTACTTAAACCAGAAGAAATACTTTGGTAACAGAACATCAATTAGTCACAAAAATAGGGGCACAATATATTTATGTGTATGACATAAACATTGGAAGACACAAATAATTTCTATCAAAAGACATTTGTATGCTATTTTTCCCACGGTGATTTTTGTGTACTTAAAACATACACTTTGACAACAAAATTCATTTGGTCTACAACATTTTCTTCAAAACACCTAAATCAACATTTCATGTTAAAAAGAATATCAGGTTATTCATAAAAAGTTCTTATAGTTTAAAATGGTGCTAATTTTGCCCCAAACCAATCAGATGTTGTTTACCATTGAAAGCAACATCTGATTGGTTGGGGCAAAATTAGCACCATTTTAAGAATGAATTCCCATATATTTTGTATTTTAGTGGCATAATTAATCATTATATTTCAAGTATTCTTTTTTTTATGGGGGGGGCTTATAGTTTTAACATCTAATTAAAGGCAACTTATGTAACAAATATATCCATTACAATTGATGATGTGCAATCAATGCAGGGGGATCTAGATAGATTCATATTGGGCTGCTAATGGAGATGAATTCATGTTGATAATGTAAGGTGATGCATTGGGGCTTAAAATTTCTTGTGTGCTTATACTATAATGGCTCTGTGTTAAGTAATCCCTGTTAGAAAGGATATTGGAGTTTTGGTGGATAACAAATTTGAACGTAGCAAGCAGTGCCAGGCAGCAGCAGCTAGAGCCAGCAAGAATAATCTTTCATAAAGAGGGGTAAGGATTCAGAGAAAAAATATTATTCTGCCTTTATACAAAACATAGTAAGGCCTCATTTGGAATATTCCATAATCCTGCGCAATGTTGTTGCTATAAATGTAACTTGTTGGAGGATAGTTTCTGCAAATATGAATATGTTGCAGCATATGTGATAATTTAATATAATTATCCTTAACATCAATACCCCTCTAAAAACTAAACAATGTGTGTGCGGGTCTGCATAAATTATTATTATCCTAAAATACAATTTAAAGGGCATGTCCACCCACAAAGCGAAACTTTGGGGTACGGTAGGTAACCCCTCCCCACCCCCAACCACCGCAATGTTCTTTTAAAAAGAAAACCAGATTTCTACTTACAGAGCCTTCTCTCCCATGGCGATCTGACCTCGTACACGTCTGTGATGGCTAGAGGCAGCCAATCACAGACGCGCAAACACCAAAGGAAAAAGTCTGTAAGATGGATCTGTTTTGTTTTTTTTAAGAAATATTGCGGCGGTTGTGGGCGGGCTGGGGTTACTACTTACCTCCAGAGGATAAATCTGGATGGTGGGGGGGGGGGGGGGCTTCAACATGCCTTGACTTTGATGAGGATGAGGAATCAGCAAGGACCAGATGACTCACAGACAGCTCAGAGTCTCCAGTTTCCTGGACTTTGAAGGAGCAGAGATGTAAGGTAAGGTTTATTTTAAACTACAAGAATGGGCCAGTAGTGGGTTAAATTATGTTTGGGGGTGGACATGCCCTTTAAAGGGATATTTAGTGGTTTGTAGTTGGCCTCAGCCTTAGTGCACAAAAAAGCGCATTACTATTTCTAATCTAATGCAGTATATTTAGTTACTGATAATCCTAAGTCACTAAGGTATGGCCTATTGCCTGGTCAGAGTAGATGGGTGGAAATGACACCCCCCTGTCTTTCTTCATGTGATTGGTAACATTTGTAATGGTCTCCTTAATGGACCACTACCGGGTATTGTCTTCACCTGTTTTCACGTTAGGCATTAGCCGTTCTCTCACGTGTTCTATAGAATTCTATGAAATGTCATGAATTGGATAAATCGTGCTAAAGTTTAAATCTACCCAAGGGATGTCAAACCTGCTTACACTGCAAATCCAGTAGAGTAGAAGATTGCTAAACATCTGGAGGGCCAATGTTTAAACATCCTTGGTCTACAGATTAAAAGCACAATATCATGTTAAAGTACTACATACCTAAAGCACATGCTAAAGATTGGGCAAGCGACATGGACAGGGCCTAAACATCTTCCTCCCTAGGACTTGCTCCTGACTCTCTGGGACAGCTGGACAAAGCCCCTAAGCTGGGGCTATGCAGGGTTAACATACATCCCTATTGGGATGGGGTTTCCCAATGCAGGGACAGAATCCCAAGTCCCACAGTCAAGGACTGAAATCCCATCCAACAGAGGGAACTGGCATCCCCACCCGGATGCCACCACCTCACCTTCCACCGGGGGTCAACCTGGATTGATGGTAGCATATAATTAAAGGGGAGGGCAATAAAAAAATATCAGTAATACCAGCCAATGGCCCTCTGAGTTGTTCTATTGTGCGGTCATGTATCTTTAGTCCTGTGGGTCTTTCAAGGACACAATGTTTTTACTTGCCCAGACAACTGACCTGCCGTCATTCCATTAAGACGTTTACCATTTACAAAGTGATGTAAACTATTATCAGACAAAAGGAGGAAGGTTTTTTTTTCCTCCTAATTTTAATTTTTAATAAACAGATTTTATTGTGTCAGTTAGTGAATAATTATTTCCACAGTATGCTTATTTCTGAGGTTATAATAATGAAACATATAGCATATAGAGTTTGGCACAGGCCAGACATTACTATTCATTACATAAAACATACATATCTTACATAACATTCTTATCATTACTATCATTACATAACATTAAGTATTATTACGTATTATTACATATTCATTACATAAACATTACTATCATTACATAAGTAACATTACATACTACATAACATTACATATCATTACAATCATTACATTAACATTACATATCATTACATATACTATTTCATTACATAACATACTATCAGTACAATTACATATTACATATCATTACATATCATACGTATTATTACATATTCATTAGATATCCATACGTATCATTCATAACATTACGTATCATTACATCATTCATTACATCGTATAATTACATATACATACATACTTTGACTTCTTACATATTACATATAACATTATCATAACACATTACATACATACATTACATATTAACAGATCATCTACCTCATTACTTCATACATAACATTACATATCATTACATAACATTACGTATTACTACATTAAGTATTTATCATTACATCAGTACATACATAAATTATATCATTACATATCATTACATAACATTACGTATCATGTACTATATCAGTTACGTATATGACGTATTCATTACATGACATATCTTATCATAAAATACGATCAGTACATATAACATTACATAGATCATTTAATAACATACGTATTATACATAACATTACTTACATAAAATCATTACATAACATTACGTATCCCTCATACATATCATTACATATCAGGTTACATACATTAATGGACATACATACATAACCATTACGTATCATTACATAATCATACCATTAACATTCACATATCATTAATATCATTACATACTTACATTACAATAACAGTTCCGCATTACATAACATTACTACATTATACACTATCATACAGTCATTACAATAACACCATTACATATCATTACATATCATTACATAACAGTACATATCATTACTATACAGTACGTATATTACTATCATTACGTATTATTACATATCATTTACATAACATTACATATCATTACATACATAAGTATCATTAAACATACGTATATTACATAACATTAGCCCCCCCCGTATCAATTACATATCATTACATAACATTAACATATCATTACATATTACGTATCATTAAATATTCATAATACATTACGTATCATTACATATCATTACTTACATTAACCATAACATTACATATCATTTAGTATCATTACGTCAAATATCATTACAATCATTACATAACATACGTATCATTACATATACATAACAACATATCATTACATATTACTATCATTACTCTATTATACAGATATCATTACCAACATTACGTATCATTACAAAACATTCTTATCATTACACTGTCATTAATAACATTACATAATATTACGTATCATTAAATATGATTAACATAACATTACGTATCATTACATATCATTACATAACATTACATATCATTACGTATCATTACATATCATTATATAACTATACATTACATACATTACATAGTAAAAATACATATCATTGCATACATTACGAATCATAACAAACATTAAGTATCATTACATATCATTACATAACATTAAAAATATTATAAATATGATCATAATAACATTTACTATATTAGTAACATCTACATATCATTACGTATCATTACATAACATTACATAACATTACATAACATTACGTTATTATGACATATCATTATGTATCATATATCACAAATATAATAATAATAATTCATTATGTTAGGTAATAAATATTTATTTCTTGAATGGATAATTCTCTAATTGTCAGTGTTTTTTCTATGAACTGAAACCCATGGTCCCTGTCTCCTGTTCCCAGGGAGAGGGATTTATATGGAACTGCAGTGAAATGGGTTGTTTAATTTTTTCTGATTTAACTTGCTGTATCTCTTTATGAAAAGTTGGATCTATATTAATCTCTGTGCTATGGAACTTCCTGTAGGTGTATCTCACTGACCTTCCTTTAACATGCTTTGTCTTTTGTGTCACTATTTCTTTCCACTTGTTTATAATGACTGCTGTGTTCCACAGAGAAACCATTCAACTGCCATTCTCAAGCAGGAGGATCAGCCCCCAATCGTCCCACAGTGTCCATCTTTCCAGTGCGTTTTGCGTGCATCTAGTTCCCTGCGTGTCAAGCTACAACGAGGAGACTCTCACTACCTGAACCAGGGTAACCGTTCACTCTATCAATCTCTAAACCATGAATTTGTATTAGAAAACCTATAATACACAAGAGGGATGAGATCCTGTAAATGATATCCTTATAACCGGTGCTTAGTTATGTCATCGTCACATGATTTATCAAATTGTGTATTATAGGTTAACAATGCACCCACGACTAATATAGGATATTAAAAATGATCTCTTAAGCCTCAAACAGACGTAGATATTTCCATAAATCTTTGGCCAAAAATAGACATAAGATTGTTGCACAAATTGGTCAGATATTGGACGTTGGTTGCCACATTCAGCAATAATGTCTTATACAGTACAGGATTCTCTGGGAAATATTTAAAAAGATGCAGTATTTCAAATTACCAATACCACGCCTTTTATGATGCAGTCATAAATCTATGATTTACGGTTGTAATATCTACGATTTCGGTGATAAATCTATGATTACGGTTGTAATATCTACGATTTTGTGATTAAAATCTATGATTTCGGTTGTAATAGCTAGATTATGGTGTCGTAAATCTACAATTACGAGATAGATTACCGCAATGTAGATTAACGATCGCCCATAACATAACCATTTCGATATTTTGCTACCACATTGTACGAACGAACATTAACTTACATTAGCCGACGTTTGGGCATATTTAAAAACCTGCGGTTTAACAAATTGGGTTATCCGGAAAGTACGATGGGGGCCGTAACATTAAAGCGCAAACATTGTTAATATACATTTACGCCCAAACGTCCGTTAATTTATAGCCATATATGCCCTTTGTGTGTAAATGTACGATACAGACATTACATTAACGGCGTGATCATACTTTATTAGCCAGGCCGTGATCATACTTATTACCCAGGCTCAATAGCTTCAATCACGTGTTCATCGCATGCGATTTATAGGAGACCGCCACAACATCCATGATTTACCGAATTTCCATTGCCCCACATCTGAAACCTGCTAGACCCTACTGTGTATGCATTGCAGAGCTTGGCTGGGTTTACACTAACCCCCTCCTCACTTAAGCTCTTTTATGTCACTGTATATGAAAATGTTAGCTGATCCTCCAGATGTGGCAGACAAATTAAAGCCTTTTTTTAACTTAATCTTCCCATTAGGCCAAAGGAGAGGGTTTCTGCTAAAATATTGTCTTAAGGGAAATTAAAAAGTACAGCCAGAAAATTGCTATTGGAAATGTTGGCCTTTAACAAGAAAATTGATTCATGGGTGTTATGGTTGCGCAGCAGGGAGATCTGTGTTGTTCCCTTTATCAAACAGAAAGGGGCCTCTACGGACTCACAAAAGAATTACACGCACTTTACAGAAGATGAAAGTCAAACCCTTTTAGTCTTGCTGATTTTTTTCTCGAATTGGAAATTCTATCCCTGAAAGCTGACCGAGTATACTTACTGTAGAAATCTGGCAAACATAAACATAAGCTTTTCTTTTGCCATAGATAATTAAAAGCATCTCTTGGACTAAACATTCCTCTATGGCGTTATTTAATAGGGGGTGCTAAAGTTAGCCTGTGCTTTTAATCTGCTTGCCACCAATCAAAATGAGTTTTTTTTTACTGCAGTATACCAGTGACATTGATTGGCTGCTGCAGACACATAGCTCACGTTTGTATTTCTAATTAAAAACCCTGTAATGTGTTTTTTTTTTTGGGTTGACTAATGTGTTTGTTTTATTTTGACCGTAGGTCAGTCTATGAAATCGCATGCTAAGTAACTGGAAAGGTATTACAGAGTGTCTGAGGGACGACGTCTGCTACGGGTCAGTGTCTATTCGTAGATTCATAGCCAATGGGCTAACTTTGGTGCTAGTTAAGTTCTTATAGAAATGTCACCTACTTATAGACTTAATGTCTTCCCCTCTCATTCTCGTTGGCAGAGGTGGTCAGGGTGGTTTTTCATGACCGCCGCCTGCAGTACAGTGAGAGACAACAGTTGGAGAGCTGGCAGCTCAACCACCCCGGGGACAGAATCTTGACCTAGGTATGCGATATCTGGGCTAATCCTATGGATTGTTGCATTCATTGCTGTTGTATGTCCTAGTGTTAGTTAATTTGTGAATTGTCTGTTACAGATGTTCCATTGTCAGTAGGAGTGATAGATCCATTGGTGAACCCAAATACCCTGAACACCATTGAATTCTTTGGGACCCTAGGAAAAGAACATCCATTTTCATCCAGGTAAGGGAAAGGATGTGGCCTGATTTAAGAACAGCAGTATTGAGGTTAAAGTTCTGAGGGGGTGGGGTCTGTTTAACCCTATTTTGTATGGGGGCTTATTCATAAAACAAATTGGCTTCTTACTAAACAGTCTGTATTTAATGTAGCTGGTATAAAAGTTAACCAATCAGCAGGCAAAACACATGGTACAAAATACTATTGGTATCAGTAGGGATTCTATGGGAGGAATGGGTAAGAAAAATATCCTTATAATTGGCACCATACTAGATAATAGCATAGCATGCCGATTACAACCCCCCCCCCCCTCGTTTCTAACACTTCACCTACACGAGCGTGCAGGAGGGGAAAGGACGAACCAGAAACAGAAGCCTTAATGAGAAAAGGAAGAGGGTTAGGTAATAAAAGATAATGCACCCCTAACTGTAGATTAGAGGGATATTAGAAGTCACTGGGAGCCCGCCCTCTATAAAGGAAATTGCCTCATGCTTTTGTATGGTTTGGACTACTCGGTGACTTCTAATATCCAAACAGTGTTCAGTTGGGGCTCGTTGATTATGCTCCTGGACACTAGCCCAACCGATGCTCATTTAACCAAACAAGTGCTACCAGCCACGATTGCCCGAAAGGGCTGTGCATAGCATCCTGCGGCGCTGGCTGCCCCCACGATCGCACAGTGTGTATGCACTTAAGTCTGAGCTATGTCCATTGTATTGTTGCAAAAGTCACATTATGGGTCAATGAGGCCTACATGCATGAAAAATGACTGTGCTTCTACATTTAGGTTAATTGCATCAGCACATGAGTTCACCCAGAGAAAGAATGGAGGTGAGAAAGGAGCACCTTTCCGCATTCAGGTGGACACATATAAAGCAGATTCCCATGGAGGGTCTACAGAACATTTATATTCCTGAGCTGCCAAGTCAAGGTCTTTAAGGTCTGTCAGTCTTCTTAAAAAATCTCTCCAACTTTTCCAGTATGGTTTTTATATCAGTAAAATTGAGCTTACTGATATTTACCTTTGTTATTATTAGAGGACCAGCCTGTCCTTGGTGGTTATCCATATGGTGTCAGTTTAATGTAATACAAGTAACAAGTAATTGAGGTTGAATAAAGACATGACGTCCATCAAGTCCAACCTTTTCACCCTCCTTTTTAACCCCACTTAACAGCTGATCCGGAAGAAGGCAAAAAACTCCGCTAAAAAGAGGGGGGGGGGGAATCCTACCTGACTTCAAATGGCAATCAGGGAGTATCCAACATCTTCAGTAAAGTACACTCCAGCACACCTCAAATGGCACGGCCTTTGGTTGGTAGGTGCAACCCTCCCAGCCCTCACCTCAAGGGCCACAGCAATATGGCAACTGCAAAGAAGTTGGAGGAGCACACACTATGTTTTCATGTTTATTTCAGCAAATGCAAACATAGTATGTTTGCATTTTGCTGAAATAAACACTGAAACGTAGTAGTGTGTCCTCCAACTTTTTGCAGTTGCCAATCAGGAGTAATCCCTGGAGCAACCAGAATCACAGTATATGTATTAATACCAGTAATTCTCAATTTATATAGTATCCCTGTACCAACCAGAACTACAGTATATGTATTATACCAGTAATTCTCAAATTATATAGTATCCCTGTACCAACCAGAAATATAGTATCCTGGACCAACCAGAACTACAGTATTGTATAATACCAGTATTCTCAATATTATATAGTATCCCGGACCAACAGAACTACAGTATATGTATTAATACCAGTAATTCTCAATATTAATAGTATCCCGGACCAACCAGAACTACAGTATATTATTAATACCAGTAATTCTCAATATATTTAGATCCCTGTACCAACCAGAACTACAGTATATGTATTAATACAGTAATTCTCAATTATTATAGTATCCCGTACCAACCAGAATACAGTATATGTATAATACCAGTAATTCTCAATATTATTAGTATCCCCGTACCAACCAGAATTACAGGATATTATATTAATACCAGTAATTCTCAATATTCTATAGTATCCCTATATAACCAGAAACAACATATTAGTATTAATACCAGTAATTCTCAATATTATATAGTATCCCCGTACCAACCAGAACTACACGTATATGTATTAATACCAGTAATTCTCAATTATATAGTTTCCCTTATACCAACCAGAACACATTATATGTATTAATACCAGTAATTCTCAATATTATATAGCATCCCTGTACCAACCAGAACTACAGATATGTATTAATACAGTAATACTCAATATTATATAGTATCCCCGTATCAACCAGAAAATACAGTATATGTATAATACCAGTATTCTCAATTTATAAGTATCCCTATACCAACCAGAACATACAATATGTATTAATAACGTAATTCTCAATATATATAGTATCCCTGTACCAACCAGAAGCTACAGTATATGTATTAATACCAGTAATTTCTCAAATTATATAGTACCCTGGACCAACCGAACTACAGTAATTGTATTAATACCAGTAATTTCAATATTATATAAGTATCCCTGGACCAACCTAGAACACAGTTATGTATTATACCATAGTAATTCTCAATATTATATAGTATCCCTGTACCAACCAGAGCTACAATATATATATTAATACCAGTAATTCTCAATATATATAGTATCCCGTACCAACCAGAACTACAGTATATGTATTAATACCAGTAATTCTCAATATTAATAGTATCCTGGACCAACCAGAACTACAGTATATTGTATTAATACCAGTAATTCTCAATATTATATAGCATCCCTGTACCAACCAGAATTACAGTATATGTATAATACCAGTAATTCTAATATTATATAGTCTACTTGTACAGCAGAACTCAGTATATGTATTAATACATAATTCTCTATATATAGTATCCCTTGTACAACCAGAATACAGTATATGTATTAATACCAGTAATTTCAATATTTTTCAGTTTTAGAAACTTTCTAGCCACTTTTAAAGCTATTCAATGAACTTGCCATTACCCTCTGCTGGAAGACAGTTCCACAGTTTCACCGTTCTCACTGTAAGAAACCTTACACGTGTCCTCTGATATGACCTATTAGTAAACAATGCACCAGAGAGTTTATTGTTTGGCCTATTCATATATTTATATAAAGTGATCATATCCCCACGCAAATGTCGCTTCTCTAATGTAAGCAGCCCTAACTTGTGTAATCTGCCTGTAGAATCGAGCCCCTCCATTTCCTTTATTATTTTAGTTGTCCTTCTCTGAAATGTTCTATTTCCAGATGTTCCCTTTTGTATTGGGATTCAAAAACTGCACCGCATATTCCAAATGAGGCCTTACCAGTGACTTGTACAGAGGGAGAATAATGTTTTTTCTCTTGAATCTATTCCCCTCTTTATACAAGACAATATCTTGCTAGCTCTAGCATGGCTGCCTGGCATTGTTTGCTATAGCAGATATCATATTGAACAGATCTCAACAATGAGTCTGCCATTCTGCTGCCCATTTTGATAATCTATCTAGGTCTGCATAGTTTAGGGTATCAGCCAACACTGAGACCTTGCTCTCAATGCCCCTTCTAAGTCATTATAACAGATTTAAACAGAAGTGGCCCCAGTACAGAAACCTGAGGCCCTCTGCTTAGAACTTAGAACACATAGATGTAGCCCCATTGACCACCATTCTTGGTTGCGATCCTGTAGCCAATTCTCTATCATGTACAAATGTTTTTTTCTAGGCCAACAGTCCTCATTATTACAGTCACTATAAGGACTAGGGTTCCAAAGAAAAAGTCTTGCTTTTCTTTGGTACATGCTGTTTCACTGGGTTGGAATGTTTTTTTTCCAATGCCGGATCGAATTGTCCCATATCATTCATCCTTCACTGTGTTTCTGTTTATCTACAGCCCAAAGGTGCAGATCGAAAGCAGAAAACAGACCATGAGAAAGTGGAGAAGCGCTCAGCCCTGGAACGTGAGAAGTACCAGCCTGCCTGTGAGACCACAGTGTTGACAGAGGTACCCACCATTGTGCTATTGTGTGTAATAGAGTTATTGGTACCGAGACCAGCAGCACTGAGCACGTTCCTGTCATTTTGCAGCCAAAAAATTGAATTATGTGTTGTACATACCTTATTATCTAGATTCATTAAGATTGTTGTGTGCACTCTATATTAACCTGTGAGTGCAGGCCTGCTGAGTTGTGTGTGCACCTGAACGCACAGCTTAGATGGAAAACTGTGACTGACTGCTTTAGAAGTCAATTCAAAGAGGTCATCAATGGTCCCAAGAGCATCAGAAAAAGGTTTGGTGCAACTGGACCAAATCATGACACTATCTCTCTTTATTTCTGCAGTGTGCTCCTTGGCCCGACACTGATGCAACCCGAAGTCCCCACAGCACCCCAAATAACTTCAGGACTCCCACCCCAGAAAGGTGAGTATGCAAGAAAGGACAAAACTGACCTCCACTGGTTTGTAATAGATTTAAACTTTCCCTTATCCCCTCATTGCCTTGTGTTAGCCTATCTTTACAGCTCAGCCCTGTGAGTTTCTATCTCTAATATTCCACCGATCAAGTTGTCCTGCAGGCAAAGTAATATATTTTCCTACAGGGCTTGTTCTTCTCCTGTGTGTGCTCTGACAGCTCCACTGAATGCCAGAGAGGTAAGTCCCACATTACTCAGGGGTGTAGCTACCAGGGAGCAGGGGGGGTAACCACAGGGGGGGGCCGGGAACCATCTTTTTATTTTTCCTATGACATATATAACCTTCTCCCAGAAAACCAATGTGGATAACACATGTATAGGGGCCCCATCATAGTTTAGCTGGGGGGCCCAGTAATTCCTAGTTAAGCCACTGAATTTACCCCAAAGTATTTTCACAAATGGCAGAAAATTGTCACTTTGGGTAGAAAGGTCAGTAAGTATAACATATAAATGGAATGTACATTCCCATGGGCTTTGCTCTGTGTTGGATTTGCTGCATTACAGGTTTAGGGGGATAAGAATGTGTCAAATAAATCACAAAATCGGAAAGGAGAAGGAAACCCAGTAATGTACATACCTATAATATGTAATGTACATACCTATACTATGTAATGTACATACCTATACTATGTAATGTACATACCTATACTATGTCATGTACATACCTATACTATGTCATGTACATACCTACTATGTCATGTACAACTATACTAGTCATGACATACCTATACTATGTCATGTACATACCTATATATGTAATGTACATACCTATAATAGTAATGTACATACCTATACTATGTCATGACATACCTATACTATGTAATGTACATACCTATATATGTAATGTAATCCTATGCTATGTAATGTACATACCTATACTATGTAATGTACATACCTATACTATGTAATGTACATACCTATACTATGTAATGTACATACCTATATATGTAATGTACATACCTATACTATGTAATGTACATACCTATAATATGTAATGTACATACCTATACTATGTAATGTACTATATTAATATGTGTAATTCTATATTAGTTCACTATATTAATATGTGTAAACTATTAGTTTACTATATTAATATAGAAAGAGAACAAATCTGTGCAGTACTCGTAAAAAAAATTATTCTTGGTTAATCATTGTATAAAAATAAAACGTCGCCTTTTTTTTATTCAATGATTAACCAGAATAAATTTTCTACGAGTACTGCACAGATTTGTTCTCTTTTCTATATTCATTGGAGGAATACAGGTGTCCTCACTAGTGCCTGCACCAACCCTGTAATTTTTACTAGGTGGAGTGCTGCTGTTCACATTGTCTTTTACTATATTAATATGTGAATTCTATATTAGTTCACTATAAATATGTGTAATACTATTAGTTTACTATATTAATATGTGTAATATATAGTTTACTATATTAATATGTGAATAGCATAGTATACTATATAATATGTGTAATATTATTAGTTTACTATATTAATATGTGTAATTCTATATTAGTTCACTATATTAATATGTGTAATACTATTAGTTTACTAGTGCAGTTATTTATGGCTATTAGTTTTCTATCTTGTTATTTGTGTTGCTCTATACCGTAGTATTATAAATTATTCTGCTATTCCTTTTGCATTCAGTGATATATATGGACTCAGGGTGTTTCCTTTGCTTTCCTTTGCACAGCAGAGTCTTGGTCCTTCTGCCTCCATCACAGAGACCCAGCAATGGCTTGTGAGGAACCGATTCTCCAACTACTGCAGGACATTCTCCAACTTCACAGGTTCCAATCAAAGCTTTTTACACACATGGACATTTTACAATATTATAATATAAACATCAACAGTGACAAACTGTACAGGGTCATAGGGGAATAATGTCAGTGTCCTGGACAAGCCGGTTAGAGACACATAATCACATCTGTACAGCCATTTGCTGCTGTTTAATGTTCTCCAGCACAGACTCTAGCTTTGTGAAATTGATATTTAACATATAAGTAACCCCCCAATCCCCCTATTTCGTTAGACTTACCTATACCAAAGATGCTCCTAAAAGAACTTACACAGCCTGATCCCTTGAATAAATCGACTTGCATTGCATTCAGTGCAATTATACCAGACAACCAAAGGAAATGCTAGGCACACTTTAGTGCAGTTAAAATACCTTCTCAATTTATATGGTAAAGCTGGCTTAAAACATTGAAAAATACAGTGCTGTACTATTGGACCTTAGATCTTGCAGACAGATAAGAGCCATATGAGGTAGGTATCAATAGCCAGTTTTACCCTATAAATTAAGAATAAAGGTATTTTAACTACTAATTAGTGTGTGCCTAGCATCTTCTTTGGTTGTTTGTCACTCAAAGCTATGAAAATGATGTCAAGGCCAATGGCTGATGGACATTATCCAAGCAGCCTCTTGTGCAGCTGTCCATGCATGAAATCAGCTCGCAGCAGCAGCAGCAGAGGAGGCTGAATGTGCTGGCGAGGGATTGGGTTGTTTAAGTCCTTTCAGGAGCGTCTTTGGTATAGGTAAGTATAAGGAAAAAGGAGTTTGGGGGACTAGACTTGCCCTTTAAGTCACCACCACAGTCCCCACTTTATTTAATCAATAGAAATAATATAGTATGTGCAGGTCTGTCAAGTTGTGCATGTAAACACAAGTGCTCAAGTTAGAAGGGACCATTGTATGGGGCCAACTTTATAAATGTACCAAACAAAAACCATGGGACAAATAATCATCTATTTTTCAGATGATCTGATATTGTTTACTTGACAGTAAGTCATTATTCTTAATTTTCAAGTTTTTATCATTTTTTTATAATGATGAAATAATAATGATAACATAATATTAATGATTTAATAATGCTGTCAATAGCAAATGCCCAAAATTTCTAGAAGAGGCACATACCTACACATTAGCTATTAAAAGGGACCTATAGTGCACATAGGGCCATATTTATAAACCCGCGGTATTGCTTTTTAGGAATACCGTTGGTTAGTGAATTTACGTCATACATTTATGACTGAACGTTCGATCGTAGAATACCGTGCGGTAGTAGACTATAGTGATGGCCAAAACTCACAAGTTTCGTTCCGTTTTCGGATTTCCAGATCTCGGGAAAATCCCAAAGATCCGAAAATCCGAAACCGGAACGAGTTTTCAAAAGTACGGGACTATTTTCAATAGTTTATAAAGACCGTTCGGAGACCATTTTCGAGTTTCCGATCGTATTTTCGAAGATTTTCTAATGTTCGAGGCTATTTTTGAAAATTTTCGATATTTTCCATTTAAATGGAAATATATAGAAGTGCAGGTCCTCTTTATGGAGGAAATAGTCTAATCGCAACTTGTCTGCCAGCTTTGTTTCACCTTTAACTGTTGACAATAATGCATCTTGGTTCTGCCTCTTTTGCACATGTCTGATTAGTCTGTTTTGTATTTGAGCAAAGTGGGCACATGAACAGAAGTCAGAACAGCTGAGATTTTAATCAGGTTACTTTTGCTTTGGTTTTCAGGGGCTGATATTTTGAAATTATCCCGTAAAGATCTCACTCAGATCTGCGGAGTTGCTGATGGAATCCGCCTGGCACATTCTCTGACAGCAAGGTACTTTCCAATGTGTCTATGCGGCAGATAAGATTAATGTTGCTAATATAAAGGTGATGCATTTATTACAAACTTACACTTACACTTAATACTCCCATAGTGAACTATTCCTTTAATGTATTGATTGAAGACCTAGAGCTATGCCTTACCTTCCATTCTTCAATCAATAGCTCCAGATCCAGGAACAAAGATTCAATAAACGTACCTTTTGCGCGACAGTGTAATCCCTGACCGCTTCCTTGTTCTGTCTAACTATATCTCGCATGCGCGCTATAGGTGTACAAAACCAGGAAGCAGTCAAGACCTGTCACTGTGGCCGGGATGGAAAGTAAGTTTCTTGAATCTTCATTCCCGGATCCTGAGCTATTGATGGAAGAACGGGAGGTAAGGCATAGCTCCTTAACCTCAATCAATCAATACATTTAAAGAATAGTTCATTGGGAGTCAACTATTCCTTTAAGCCGGTCCATGGTCATGGTGCAGCCTGGTACTTCCCAATCAGAACTCGCCACCTGTATTACTGTATTAAGCAAAATAATGACACATCCACTTCCGATTCACAGGTCTGTACGTCCCCGATCAACATTGTATATTTCTACCGAGAGAACAGAAAAGAAACACAGCAGCAATGATACAAGTCAGACAGGTAACCCACAGTGAGGGGAAGGAGAACCTTCATAATAATATGAATGAGACAAACTATTTTTAATGTGGGTAAACTAGAGCACGAAGTTATAAACATTCTAATAAATGTTTCTCATTGTAAGGCTGATACCTAGTTCCACTGTGAGGGAGACATGACCACTCAGACCATTTACCCTCATACACTTGCTTGTTCTTTTGGAGGTAGCCAATATGCAATTAGAATTGTTTGTGCACTAGAATTCTATTTTTTGTATGTAGTACTGTATATTTTTGGTCCCTAGTTGCACTTTAATATAGATGTACAACAGCCCAATTTTCTATATATTGTGTGTTACATTGAAGGTTTGACCAAGCCTTCTGGGAAATTGTACTCCACCCAGAGTTAGGTCATGTGCTTGTTTGAGCAAAGTACTTTAAACTAGAGAGTCAGCTTCAAGCATCCAGGCCACACAGGAGAAGCTGTCAGCTCATGCAGCCAAAAAGGCAAGTACCAGTAGGTTATGACCCAGTTACAGAAAGCAACCTTGACGTGGTGACTGGGCTTAAAATAATTTGGCCAACTTATTGAACTAGTTGCTTTTATTTATCCAGGGTTTAGCAGACTGTTTGTAGTAGCAACCTTATGGAGGTAGCCAATATGCAATTAGAATTGTTTGCGCACTAGAATTCTATTTTTTTGTACGTATTATATTTTTGGTCTCTTGTCGCACTTTAATATGGATGTACAACAGCCCAATTTTCTATATATTGTGTGTTGCTTGTATTTTTAATGTGTAGCACAAATAACCTCTATCTAGACACAGGAAATAATGGAACCTGGGTATTTTTTTAAAAAAAATTCAATGAAAACTGAAAAAATCTCTTGGTTGCAGTCTATCAAGAAGTTTATCTGGAGGACATGACTGCTGCAGAGTTAACCACTAAGATCGCAGATCTCTTTGGTATCCCAGCCAATCACATTCAAAGAATCTCAAAGACTGGGCCACAGGGGATTCACATTCTTTTGACTGACACAGTGAGTTTCCACTTCTCTGTAGTTTTTTCCCCTTATAGCACAGGGAGATACAAAGTAGCTTCTCTCTTTTACCCTGGATGTATCACACTGAGCATGTCTCTGCCAGTGACTTGGGGAGGAGATGGTCTAGACTTTACTATAGTGCATTCCTGGTTAAGAGGTCCAATACCGTGGGTTTATACCAGATGGTGACATAAATTAATGACCGTGAACATACAATACCACAGTGATTAATGCCCACAGCTGTATAACATGGGCGTTGCCCGTAATTGTAAACTGCGCAGTATTAATATTTTATGTTCACAGTAGATATGAAATACAAACGTGGTTATAAAATACTGCAGCACAGTAAACCAACAGTAAACACTGCAGTCTGTATTTACCCACAGAAAATATAGAGATATTTAAATAACATTCAAATGATTGAACAACCACTAGTATTTATAACCCACAGTAAATACGGGGCTTTCATAAATATGCTCCACTGTGTCTAATGGATAATGGGCAGCTTGTTAATTAAAGGCAAGTAAACCAACAGCACAATAAACCCTATGATATAGAATGCATGCTATTCCTCTCAGCAGTGTCATGATTTCCAGTAGCATGTAGGATCCAGTTACTATTCATACACATTTCTGGCCAAAAGAAATATTTTTATGGCTTGGTGTGGTTCCCACAGCCTGAACGTAGGCCGCATGCTTAAAATCGCAGGACTTGTTTTGTCTTAGCTGCAGTTTTCTGAATGTTGCTGCCTCTCTTTTCACCCACAGATGGTCAGACACATAACAGATGAATCCTGCTTTACTGCTTCACTGCAAAAATGTAAGTAAATACAAGGGGTTTATTGTGAGAATCTGGCTTAGTAATGGCCTGGAGTTCGCTAGGTCCTTTATTGCTACACAACTGGGTGTGTGCTGTCAGAAAATGTGGAATTTAAGCATTTAACACACTGAGAGCAGCTGATGTTGTTGGAGTCTGTGGATGCCTCTCCCTAACTTTAAGCCATTTTATTTAATTTATGTCATTCCTCCCTACAGTGCCAGATTCCGATGGATATCACTGCATCCTGCAATGATTGTCCGGAACAAACACCCAGAACTGAGCACCTACCGACCACACACACTGGAAAAGGCCAGAGCAATGATGGCAGTTTGCATGAAAGGAAGCAAAAATGCCTCCCCTGCAGCCCCCTCAGGTGTTAAACACAGATGCCATTCTAAGCTACCAGAGGTCTGCAATATAAGCAATCATATTTACTGTGTACATATGTATATAAACATTTCTAATAAATTAATTCTTAATAAATTAAAGCCAATCATAATCTAAAAGTACAGGAATTCCATGTACATTTCTACACACACATTTCCCTGTTCCATTCAGCTTTTTGTCACCTGTCTGTACATAACCTACAGTGATTTGTTTGGTAAAGTTCTACAATAGCCAAAATTAGACAAAGCATTATGGGTGCAAGTATAAACAGGGTCTCCCGTTTTCGCTCTTATTTAGGGTGAGGCCACATTTCAACACGCGTCAAACATTTTGCATGCGTTCCATTATCGGAGCGCGTGCGATTCTCAAATGGTGATTGGTTTTTTATTTTATACTGCAAAGGGCCATATTTATTAAAAAAATTATCGAAAAATATGTTAATATGTTATTCAGTATCCCCCAAAATCTCAGTTACATTTTGCCAAAACTTGTCAAATATGCTCCCAGAGTGAGAAATTACACTTACAGGTCCACGAACCACCAGCGAGACTCACTTTTACTTCCTGATAAGGCCGTTAGTCATGGGCGGGACTGGGACAGTGACAACATGGCCAATGGCTGACAGCCTTTACCAGATGAGCCTCCACTGCTGCTGCTCGTGAATGGAAAAGGCAAGTAACAGTAGCAATGGAGAGAGAGGAAGCGGCGGTGGATTGGGTACTTTTAAGTATAATTTGTATAATTTATATATTAATATAAGTTTAAGCGAAATATAACTGAGGTTTTGGGGGATCCTGAATAACATTAGTATTTTGTGATACCCCGCCTTTCACAAACCTTACCTTGATCATAAATGATCGCATTCGTTCAATTACAATTGGAATTGTTCGATCATACCATTGCGGTAGTCTACTACCTAATAGTATTGCACGCACGACCATTCGTAAATGCGTGGCCGTACTTTTACGATAACACGCAGTATTGAAAGTTGCCGACTTGGCGGGTTATTGAATATGGCCCTGAGCTAGCAGAAGAGACTATGATCCATTTAGTACATAGAAGATTGTCCCTTTTTACTGTCCACACTAATACCAAATATAAACATAACCAAATTCCAAGGTGGAAGACAAACACAGGTCCCTGCATGCACTTAAATAGCTCAAGGGCTGCCTGATTCGTCTGTTATTAAGATCCATTTGCAGGTGTGTTTGAACAGACATAGTCAGGTGTTTCCTCCCCTCAAAGTCTTCTCAAGACAAGAGCAAGCAAATCACCATCACCATAGGGAATTTCTCTGTGGGTCGGCTCTGCCTTTCAAACATTTACATTTATTATAGCAGAAGATCCATTTCTTGCCACTGTCCTAAAAAGTGTGAATTGTCATCTCACCATGTTCTAGACTTTCTGTTGTCATTGTAAGATTAGATTCACTAGACGGGCTACAAATATGGCTAAGTCTACCCATCCACAGGCAGATGTTTTTCAGATCTGACATTGTGCCGCCTATCTTTAGGGGCTTGAAGACGCGGTTGGTCATTTTTTTTTTTGATAAACCGCTCAATATTGTCGAGTGGACACTTGGAAAACAGTTATCTATATATCTAGCGATTTGATCAAAATATCGATGCCATGCGTGGGGGCTTAAGAACCACCTAAGCCCATTCTTTTTTACAGTCACATAATAAAAAACCAGGTGGGAGCGTCTCCAGGTAAGAACCCGCTGCATTTTTTTTTTGGTTTATTTTAAAGTACACCATCCCCCAACCTTCCTCCTACCTTTTTTTCCCAGAATTCCCCTTTGTTTGTTTGCAGCAGCATGGGAAAGTTGTGCTAGCTCCTGGGGGTGTGTCTTCCCCTGTGCTGGGAATGCTGTCACTCAATGTGCATCATCATGGTAGCAGACACACCCACTTAGCTGCAGTTCTGCACATGCACTACAGGAACACGCGCGTCAGACATTTCCCAGGCAGGCAGTCACTGAATGTGGGCGGACCTGCACCATCCACAGCGTTCAGGGCGAAACTCAACGGATTTCTTCTAAACTATTGCTCAAACACACAGGATAATGCTGGTTCTACCTTCCATATATCTATCCTTACAACCCAGGTGACTTATCAATGGAGATACCCTTTAAGACGTTAATCTATTCAATCTAATGTCTGCCTAGTGTATGGCTAAAAAGAAGGGGGGATCTTTCCCTTGCCAACACACTATAAAAACATTTGTCCAGTTGTTTAAATGGCCCCCAGGTGCTGATCTGGGGTCTGCAAGTACAATTGGGGGTGGACATGCCCTTTAAAGCAACATTACAGTCTTATTTATAAACACAAACAGGCGGATTCAGAGAGAGAAGCAGCACTCTTTTCCTAGGTTAGTCACAGTGATATCAGTTAGTGCGAGTATCACAAGACGCCACAGCCTATTCACCAGAGGTTGTGTGGCTATTTTTAGCTTTACGTGGAAAGCTGCACACCCTCTGGTGAATCTCTTCCAAGAGATCAACCCAGAGTGCCTGTGGCTCTGGGTAAAACTCCCTAAGGGTATTGTAACCACAAGCTGGAAGTTTGGGGCATGGACACAAATAACTACATTTATAAACCTGCGGTAATGGAAAGGTCCGATACCGCATATTGTTACTTATCACTAAAGACATGGCCATGAAGTACAATACTACTGCAGTGTTATGGAAAGGCTAATACTGCGCAGAAGAAAAATATAATACATAAGTGTTATATTTTATTATGGGAGCTGCAATGGTATTTATCCTTATAAAAATCAGTCGGCTATGTCACTAAGTGACTCATTTCTTATATTTCATATATCCCACTACTCCTCCCATTCGTGTTCATGCCTGAACAATGACTCAGAGTTTTTTGCAGTGTTTCTTCACTAACTTCACTAATGGAACCTGCTGGAGCTGCTTCCGGTCACTTTATAATCAATGTCTCTCCTCCTCCACAAAGATTTGTTTAACCGCATAGATGCTGGGCTGGGATGTTCCGATCTACTGGGTTTAAGTTACAGAAGGTAGCTTGGGGGTTTAAATTAAGGTGGAAATAGGGACAAGGCTAGAATTTAAAATGTGAATGGGGTGAAGGAATCAGATACTTATGTATTATAAGAAATAATGCAACCCTTTACATTATAAGGATATTACACCACCTCTGAGTTCCCAGCCCTGTGGTCAGGGCTTTATAATGGGAGCTGCATTGGTATATATCCATTGGTGATATAAAAATCACTCAGCTATGTCAGTAAGTGACTCGTTTCTTATATCCCACTGCTCCTCCCATTCCAGTGTTCATTCGTGAACAATGACTCAGCGTTTTATTTGCAGTGTTTAACTTCACTAACTGAACCAGATTCCTGTCACTTCATAACCAATGACTATCTAATCCACAAAGAACCGCATACATGCTGGCTGGGATGTTCCTTTCTAATGGGCTTAAAGGGGAAGTTAAGCGCAAATATACTTTTTAGAATAAAGAGCAGTTTTCTCCCCATCTTAATGCCCTTAACCTGCCCATTCAGCATTTTATCTGTGAATAAATAAATGCTTCTGAAATACTGACTTACTGTTTGCAGGACCCCTAATAGAGACGGTTATGGTCTAGCCCTTGACCCAGCACCTGGGTTGATTCAGTTGCTCAGTAGAGATCTGAGCATGTTTGACCCATCCAACAGCCAATCAGTAGAAATTACTGTTAGAAACATTCCAAGGTAGAGGGCATTCTGGGAAGAAGGACCGTTAAAGAACCTGAAGTGCCAGCTCACTAATGTCAACAGCAGGAAATAGAAAGGGGTTTAAATTCAACAATTTTTCAAAATGGAAGAGAATATATAAGGATATTACGCCACTGAAGAGTTCCCTGACCATATAGAAGCACAAGGCCATAGGCCGAGTGCTATACAGGATAGGGAACTCTGTATTACACTGTAAGGGGTACATAATACTTTACATAAAGCACAGTCCCAGTATATTGCACCACGGTAATAATTTATAATAGTGGTGCAAACAAAGGACCCAGTGATAAATACCGATTCCACACTTTTATAAATACGGCCCTGAAATATTCTTATAAGGCTCATATCAAAAAACAAGGCAGCTAGATATTTTAGGTTGAGGTGGTCCAAAAGAAGCAAAAAGACCTCCACTGATTATAAAAATGGAGCAGAACCTTCTTATAACCGAAGTAATCTTGCAGTCTCATGATATATAAATAGCAACAAACAAGTAATTTCTTACTCCCCGGTTCCCCAGAGTAAGGGGCAGAGATGTGCAAAATTCTCCTTTATGTCCCTTTCCTAATGCATGTTTTAAGTTGATTACCCCATGCAATGGCAAAAACTGATGGATTTTTATGAGGTATACAATGTAGCATGTTAGGAATGCTAATGTCCATGATGTAGATAGGTGGTAGTCAAAGGCTACCGTTTAAGTACCTTATAACATTGTGAAAGTGATGCAATGTGTGCCCGTCTGTTCCAGCCTGTGATCGTGGGGGCCAACGTGTGTATGCACAGCCGTTTTAAGCCAATAATCGTGCCGTGTATGGGCACTTTGTAAGGCCGAAACGGACGTTCGGTTGGGGCTCGTTAATGCTCCACCTGGCGGATTGGGCAACAACTGAATGTCCGACAAAGTGCCCATACATTGGCAGGATTATCAGCCGAAACGGCCGTGCATACAGATCATCAAGTGTCAGCCCCTGCGATCGCACGTGTTATGAAGCTTAAGAATGAGATCTGACTGAAATCCAGTGAGAAGAGGCTCCTTACTATATTAGGAAGCTTGACTGGGAAAAGTAGTAAAATCTACTATTTACATATGAAAGGAAAAAAACAACTAGGGAAATGAAAACTTTAAAGTTAGGATGAAGTCATAAGGTGAGTGAAAAACTGGTGTACACGCCCCTTTAAAATGTCCTTAAAGTGTTCGCACCTTCTAGGGAGCTAGGAGTGGATGTAAGGAGGGGAACCTTCAATGGCACCAGCTTTACATAAAAATATATTTGTTTAGGCCCTCGTTACATAGTGTACAGCCTGAACTTCTAGTGCTAGTTCCTACAGCAATGTTATCACTAAACTCAGGAAGCAAATCCACAGAAAATGCCAATTGCACTATTGGGCCTACTTGGTTGGAGGTGCACACTTGGACGTATTATGTGGTGTATAACCTGCACATGCTCCAAATGTATTGTAGTTTATAGATAGATAGTGGACTTCCAAGCAATGAAAGGTTAAATCAATTAATTACTGAAAATCTGCATAGTGGAGACTGAATAGAAAACACAGGAAGAAAATCCCCTTGGCAGCTACTTCCATATTAACTATTTCTATTTAAACAAATGCAGAAAGCCAAATGCACAATGGAAAATAAAGCCTATTTTTGTTGTGTGTTTGGGTTATGTAAATGAGCACTAGAAAGTAGGAATGGTAAGCGCATAATTTAAGAACTAAAGCCTCCAAACAACATTGAATTAGAAGACACCGTGACGGTTTTTCCTTTCATTTCACAATAATTTGGCAAATTACCTTTCTAAAAGTTGGAAGCCCCTGTTCTTACATTGAAAAACCAGCCTTTTAAGATTATTGTTCTTTCTTTACAGGTTACAGTCCTGTATTTAAAGAAATATTGTACTCATGCAATGCGTATACAGTAAATATCTGCTCTGACTCCTCCCCTAGTCAGTGCCACTGACACCCCATGTCTGTCCCATTTGAGCCTGTGCATACGATACAGAAAGGGGAACCAGACTGGGAGACAAAGAGCATGTAACTGCACCATTATTGTGTCTTGCCAGTTCTTTCCAGTATTCGGTCTCTTCGAATAAGCACAGGGTATGGAAATCAGCAGTTTGAAAGCAGAAACACCCAACAGACACTGGTTAATCCTCATCACTCGGATCTTGTCATTTCAATTTTTGACTTTTTTTTTTTAATTTACATTTCAGTAATTGGCATCATTAACACATCCACGCAAATGTGAGAAGGGAGAAACCCCCAATATCATTAAAATTATATTGTACAAAGTCTATATATTTATATAATATATATATATATATAATTTTTTTTCTTCTCGTTTCTGGGGAATGCATTATGTGGATTTGTAGACTGTAACGTACACTACCCCAGGAGGGAGCAGTGAGAGGGGGTTGCCCCGCTGCTGCATCCCTGCTGCAGTGCCGAGGTTAAAGTGGAGAAGAAAGGGGTAGATATATATATACACGAAGGTCCTTCTTGCTGAGGCAGGAATTTGCTCTCTGGCATTCAATCCAAATAAAGTCCTTTCCCACCGAGCCAGAAGAAAGGGTCCTAGTTCCCCCTCCTTACCCCAATATTGATAGGCACAAACATAAATGAAAATACATTTTCCTTCCTCTGTAGCTTGTGCCAATACAGGTGGGGAATATGAGGGTAAATGACATTACCCATAACCGCTAATTGGACAGATCTGTTGGCCCTTCCATGAGCAGTAGTCAATATCTGGGAAACTCCCAGAGTGCAGTGGGATATTTCATCTGTTCAAGACAGGCACTGCCCTCACATATTATCTATCTGGGGGTACAAGTAAAAAAAGAAAAAAAATCAATGGGGCAAGGGAGAGGGAGCTTTGAAGGAAGGACATTCGCCCCCCCATCCCCACCTACTGCTGCAGCTGGCCATTGTCTCATGATTGAGTCCGCCTGGAGCCCCACTTGAGCAGGGAATGCAGAGTTGTCTCTTCTTTCATAAAATGGCACAACATCTACAGAAGCGCTGTCTGCTCCCTCCGACTGAAGGGGGAGGGGTGACAGGGGCAAAGTAGGCATGGACTTTAATGTTTGGAAGATGTGTCTAAAAGAAAGGAAGAAACAACATGAAAATATACATATATAATTTACATTATGGTTTTTTATTTTTATTAACATTTCCTTAAAGGGCATCTCCTTCCTACAAAAAAAAAGTGACTTGTCAGTTATCTGCCCGCAACCCCAACTGCTATTTCCCCCAGTTTATTACATGCATTTGTAACCAGACATTTAATATGTTGACTTCTATTCTGACAAAGGAATCTGCCTCCTCTCCCTACTCAATGAAGTTTTTTTTAAAAATATATATAAGCTTGAGCATGTGCAGTGAAAGGCAACAGGTGAAACAACAGTCAATCATTGGTTGTGATATCAGCAGGCACACCCTTGTTTGACTGTATGGAGGGAGGAGCCAGTTTACTCTGCCAGAATGGGGACAATAATGATACTGAAATATATCTTCTTAATAATACACCTAATAACGTGCTGAAGATATCACTTGGGGTTAGTGGCAGGTAACAGACATGTGACCGGTTTGTTTGAACATTCTCCACAATATAATTTCTCACAGGCTGCAGCCAGAAATGTGATTAAGGGCTTATTTTTAAGGTAAGACTGCAGGCTTTTATTTATAACTTGTTTAGAGACCACAGTTGCCCTTTAATGGTCAGAAACTGATAATTTATATAATTATTTACGTTTGTTTTCATGTAATAGCCTGCAAATGTACCTTTTTAAATCCAATCAAATATTTCACTGCAGAACACCCTACCCTTTTCTAGGTTTTACCCCCCCAACCCCAATTTATTTAGCACCGGGAGATACAAAGCAGCTGATTTCATAATTCCTCTCTCATCCTATGCACACTGAACATGCCTGAAGCTCATCAAACTAGTGGAGGAGGCAGTAACTTGTTCTGTACTGTAAAATTTAAGCATGTGACTTTAACAAAGGATTAAATAGAAAGAAAAGTACTACAATGTTTTAATTTCCAGTTTCTGGCTTTTAAGCCAGAGCTTTAGAGTGAACTTCTCCATTTAGGTAAGACAAACCCAGAGTGTAACCACCTTTAAAACACTGGACATTTATAGACAGAAGAGAGCTCAGAGCACGTCTGTTGACAATTCTCACCCGCAGCCTTTTGATTCCAGCTCGTGTGATCTGCTGGCAGTCGTACAGCTCTATTCGCTCTAGACTCTGACAGCTTTTAAGGTGCTCAAGAGATGCATCAGTGATAAGGGGACAGTTATCCAGCTCTATAACTTCCAAGCGATCATGGGCACATGCTCCATTGCCAAGGTGGCGAATCCCATCATCTGTTATAAGTTCACAGTGTGATAGACTCTGTGCAGAAAAAGTAAAGTCTGTAAGCTCTTTGGGTAGGGTCCTCTTTCCTATTGTATCACAGTATTGCTGTAAGTAACTCATCATTCTGTATTACCTGTGTATGTAATATATATGACTTTGTATAATGTGTATTACCCAGTATGTAATGCATGACTATGTGATTGTAAAGCACCACGGAAGATTTTGGCGCTATATAAATCCATAATAATAATAATAATAATAAACAATTGGCAGCTTTTATTTTTGTCAGTACAAGAACAAAACTCCAAATAAATCAATAAAGAATAGAATAATAAATATTTATGAGGAAAGACTGCCAAAAACTAATTTAAACTACTATTGTGTAATGTAAACACATAAAAAAATTGGGAGCAATCATACACAAAATACACAACTGCAGTAAAAGTAGCACATAACACACGGACGGCCTTATTACTAATCCAGCCATGATCCATTCACAGTTTGATAACACATAGTAAGGAATATCTAATAAAAAGTGCAATATCTAGCCCATGCCCTTAATCTGCAGCAGACAATCAAAAGCTACGTTTTTGCTCCTACTACAGTTAGAAAACATCTAATGATATCCGACTGGTTGCTGTAAATTAAGAGCTGCAATTTTATTTCTATATAAAGCAGTTTTAAATAGCCAGACCAGTATTAACAACAAATCTAGCAGACTGTTCCTAAGCTCACATAATTAAAGGGCATGTTCACCCCACAAAATGCCAAATTAAACAAAATCCAGGGGTGTCTCTCTAATGAGGCAATATGAGCAAAATGCACAGGGGGGCACCCCTGCTAAATATCAGAGAGGCGGCAGGCAGAGCTCACTTTATTTTTTTAGAAAAGCATCAGGCAGAGCAGAAGGAAAATAAAATCATGGGTGAATGAGCGTGTGTAAGCATGCGGACCCACAATTTTCCCATTAGCTCTGCACTAACTGCCGCCTTCATGCAGGCACTGCTCTGATCGTCATAGGCTAAGTGGGGTAATTATCTGTGTGTGCAGATCTTATTTTCAACAAAGTTTGGGTGATCTGGGCATTAAGGCACGTCATATGTGACAGTCTGTGTGATCTGGGCATTATGGCATCTTATATGTACCTATCTGTGTGATCTTGGCATTAGGGAATGTTATATGTGTCTATATGTGTGGTCTGGGCATTAGGGCATTTTATATGTACCATTGCATTTGATCTGGGCAATAGGACATGTTATATATACCTATCTGTGTTATCTAGGCATTAAGGCATGTTATATGTACATATCTGTGTGAGCTACAGGAATTATGGTGTGGATAAATGTCTTTTTTAGGAACTGTATAAATACTGCCATGAAGTTTAAAAAGACCAAAACTTTAACCACGCCCATACCTGGAACCCTGGTTGTGGTGGCCCATTTTATGGCGCCTAGTGGCACATAGAGGCGGCATTTAAAAGTTTGACTCAGGTGGCAAAAACCCTAGTGAGGCCCCTGACAAAACCACCCCCAAAACTACAAAAGTTTGAAAGCTGACAGATATGGATAATCTGTTATTTTTTGCTCTCCCCCTTCGAATGATGCCTTTCCAAAGTTTTATGCCTTGAGAAGAACCGCTTTTCCAAGAAAGAATAGCATTCAGTTACATCCATCATTGACAGCTGCCTAACTGGAGAACTGGAGTAGAAAGAGTTAACAGAACATCAGGCGGCATTTCAGGTGAGATTTACATCTCCCATTCTACATGTCACTGCTCTTTTAGCAGTCCTTCATTTTGAGTTTCATGAATGCCCAAAATAATCATTCATTTCAGAAACCTAACTAAAAGGGTTTCTGAGTGATTAAAAATTGCAGGGGGTGTGAAAGACATCCTGGCACTGTTACGCTTGTCAGGCTTGATGATGGGCTCATCACTTTCCAATCCCACACCCAAAATAATATTGTCATATATTTCCTAAAAAAACCTTTGTTTGTGTAATCCTATTGTCCTCCCAATACTTGGAGCCTGGGACAGTGTATGGAAAGCTGGATGAGTGTGCTGTCTGTTTTATCTAGAAGAAGAAAACATTATCAAGCAACACCAGCAGCGTATCCCAAACCGTACAAATAACAAGTGAAACTGAAGAAACAACACACGATAATGATTCTTCACACGACTGGGTGGTTTTTGTCCAACCCTAACTAAGAAACCACTACAGAGAGGACCCATTGTCCAATTGCTTAGACTAGTATGTTTTCACCTCAATACGTCCTCTAGGATTTCAACTCAGACCAATGTCATTATTGATTTAATAAATGTGTTTGGTCCTACCTGCCCATAACAACTGTTATGAGAGTGGCCCTAATGCAAGGCCCTTACGATTGTTATTTAGTGCCCTAATGCTGCCATACATTGTTTATTTAGGGGGGGTGCCCGAATGCTGCCCATACATTGTTTAATTTATGGCCTAATCTGCCCATACATTGTTTATTTCGGGGCCCTAATGCAGCCTTACATGGTGATTTATGTCCCTAATGCTGCCCCCACAATTGTTTTTACGTGATCCCTAATGCTGCCCATAAGAAGTGGTGGGGGTATTAGTGTCCCTAAGCTGCGCCACACATTGTTATTAGTGCCCTAATGCTTGCCCACACATTGTTATTTGTGTAAAAATGCTGCCCCCACTTGTATTAGTGTCCCTAAGGCTGCCGCGAACATGTTATTTTGGCCCTAACCGCTGCCCATACATGTATTTGTGGCCGAATGCTGCCCATACATTGTTATTTAGTGGCCCTAATCTGCCCACACATGTTCTTTAGTGTCCCCAATGCGTGCCCATCCATTGGTTGTTAGTTTCCCTAATGCTGCCTCCATACATTGTTATTTAGTGGCCCTAATGCTGCCCCAAAATAAAACAAAAAAGAGGGTTACAACTAATGCTTGCCTACACAACATTGTTATTTCTTGCCCTTAATGCTGGGGCCCATACATTGTTTTTTTAGTTAGCGGCCCTAGGTTGGGGCCCTAATGCTGCCCATACATTGGTTATTTAGTGGCCCCTCATGCTGCCCATACATTGTTATATTAGGGGATGGCCCTAATGCTGCCCACATACATTTGTTGATTTAGTGTCCCTACTCGCTGCCCCACCGACTGTTATTTAGTGGCCCTAATGCTTGCCCATACATTTGGTTTTATTCGTGGCCCTATGCTGGCCTTACATTGTTCAGATTCTCAAGCCAATTAGAATGTTCAATTCTGATAAGTCTGATCGGCTTTACAAATATTTTTCCACTGTCCATTCAGTTGGTTACCCTGTAACGTGTCCCGACCGGAATTACACGTTATGAACAACGTGTCAGTAGAATGATGGACTTGCAACGTTGAGCGTTAAGTAGAGAGGAACATCCAAGTTTGGTAAACATTGCAGGAATGTCTCAGGTAAGTTACTCAGGGCTGATAAAATAAGTGGCGCAAACGGTTTTTAACCAATCAGATGTTATGTAGTAGTAACAAAAAAAAAGAAAAAAAAAAAAAAAAAACAGTAACCGGTATATATCTCGATTGGTTGCTCAAATGAATGAACACGTTCCAGCACCTTTTTATTACATCAGCCCTTATTGGTTTTTTTTTTTTCCAGCTAAGGGGAGGTTACATCTTCTTACCTGTAACACATCCTCCAGATCCATCTTCCTCCACTCCGTGGCAGACTACATATCGGAAGAAAGAATGAGAGTGAAGGACAGAAGAAAGAATAGAGAGCAACCTAAAGGATGCACGCACATGATCGGCAATCTTTTACCTTTGCCAAGTTGGTGAATCCGCAAATCTTTTCATGTTGTGAACATCGTGCTACTTAAGTATTCTAAAAAAAAAAAAAAAAAAAAAAAAAAAAAAAAAAAAAAAGACCGGCATGGGTTTAACCATTGGCTCCTCTACACATACCACATTATTAATCATTACTTCGGAATCCATAAATACAGGACCAGAGCATCCATTCACTATGAATGTCCATAAACACCTGCATGGACCAAAACAAAAAAAAATGGTTCCCTAGTTCACATTAGGGGGAGGTACCAATTTTAACCAGACCCTCTTTAAAATACAAGGAACCCACAAAATAAAACAGGTGTGCGAAGCCACTGGACTGCCATGTCTCTAGCTTACCTTTTTTACTACAAAACCACGAGCCGGCCCGTCATTTATAGCTTCTGCTCCATGGGTTAACTGCTTTCTGGGCTAACACACTTGAGGGAGCAGATGAATTAGAATATATAAGCCTCGTGCGCTTACATTGACACAAAAAATATATTTTGTTTCTGGTTCAATAAATCCATATCTGTTTGATATTTTTGGTTACCGTCTTACTTGGGCGTGTTTGTGGATTCGTTCCAATCAAACTAGAGTATAGAACGAGACCCCCGCACTCAACGTTGGTGAAAATTCAACCTTATTGTGACATAGCTGCAGTGCACACCATTTCGGGGTTTTCCGCCTTCTCAGGTGCATGGAGTGCGAGGAAACTTTCAATATTTATTCCTCCCTGTGGTTTTTGGATTTAGGATATAATATCTATTTTAAATTGGTTAAATTGATTCACTTGAAGCTATTCCCGTACAATGTATTACATAAATTCAAAAGGATAACTTACTATCGGGTGTACCACGTACTTTACAATCATATCACAAAACCAAACATTTACAATGAAAAGTAGCTTGGGACGGGGATACCAGAAATGGTAATTCCTAACCACGTCCTGAAATATTGTTCCTTCCTGGGAGAAAAGCACCAGCCCTAGACACGGATTCGCCAAGTCTTACCTCCTGGCTTCAAGCACTATCTTTAAAATAAATGATGGAAGTCCCGACTAACCTGGCAAATGGAAAACTGTGCGTAAGCTTCCTTAACAAAATGATAATTGTGAAATAGGAATAACCCATCCAACCTCCCTGCCCCAGGTACTTTCCATTTTTAAACATTTGTTAATGTTATAGTATTGTTCTCCTTAATAAAGGCCACATTTTTGTTTATTTTTTTTCACACTAAGGGGCAAACAGCTAGCCCTTATTTTTCCCATTAAGGTTTATGTGGCACAGCTACGCGGATTTTGAAATATAATGCAGAACGCAAATCACAAGCGCAATTGCGCGTTTTCGGTGCGTTGCCTTAATTCCAATGATTTGAAAAAACACAAGCGCAAACGAAATGCAACTAACAAAATGCGCAAAGAAAGCAGTGTGGCCTAGCCCTAAGAGTGGGCTGCAGACTGTGTTTCTCTTTTGTTAGTTTTGCCTCATAAACGCTGCATAGTGTAACATGTGTATTCCCAGCTTAATCAATAGATTGGACCACTGGTTATCTGTCCCCAATATATTCATGTTAGCGTGGGGGGTGACACAATATCACTCATAATCTGTTGTATGGCAGTTTATATCTGGCTTTTCCCTGTGCTGCGTGCTTAAAGATAGGCCGCAATGCTTTTTTCTGAACCGCTTCATTCTGTTGGATTGATGTCCTTGTGGTTTACCCTCTAACTATACTGTGTCTAATTCTTGAGTAGGAATCAGCATCTTCTGCACAGGGCCACAGCTTATTATATCATTTAGCACTGACTGGTTAGGGGGGGGGGTTAGGATGAAGCGACACACTCAAACGTAGTATGTAAAAGGTCAAAATAAATCAAAAATGTGCAGCATGGGGGGGGGGGGGGGGTATTAACAAATAATAAAATTAATTAAAAAAAAAAAAAAAATCATTTTATCCAAGGATTATAGTCTCTGGTACTTCATCCAGCATCTTGTCTTAACTGAGGGAATTGATTGAAGGATGAGAATGACAGAGTAGATATGATTTCTGGGCCAGGTACTGTAGATACCATGTCATATATTCCCAAAAAAACAAATAAAGGACCCGCAGCACTGGAATATCAACCTAACCTTTTCCCAATGTTGACTTGTTGGGGCTTAAGATTGTATGGATTACTATAGCAGAATATTCATCTAAATAAACTTCCTTAAGGGCTTGAACAAACGTATTTGAATGCGTGGGTGTTCTTTTGTTAACAAACTCTAGTGTTAAGGTGGCCATACATTTATAATTTTTTTTTTTGTACCCAACCGATGCGCTCCCGCCCCGAAACATGGATCTAGTCCCCATGTCCGACAGCCTCCTCCCGTTCTTTTCTATGCGCCCGACACTCGCACGTATCACAAAATCCCATTCATTTTGGCGATCGCATAGAAGAAACGGTTAGAGGCCAGTTTCCGTCAGGATCGGTGACTGTTCGCGTGCTCTCGTGCGCTCGGTCGGACGTAAGGATATCTTGTATATAATATGTCCACCTAAAAAGTGGGTAACTTTTTTTTTACCTGAGTCTGGGGCAGTTTAAGAGAGACTGACGCTTGTGGCATCACTGCAAATTACTGGGGAAGGAGCATCGTCTGTGATCTGCTCAAAATACAGTAATATAATAAAAGTAAGAACTTGCCTTCTATCAATTTGCCGTACGGCAGCCACCATAATTGAAGGCCTCTGCCTCTTGAGATCAAGGAGGCTAGAAGACGTGGTCTGGTATCCCTGAAGAAAAAAAGCGGCGTCAGGATCCGGCGCTGTAGCCCCTCCATTATTCTGGTCCTCCGCAGGTTACGGAAAATCCTGTATTTTCGAAAAACAGTTTTTTTTCAAATTCACGCTAGCGTACTTAATTTTAGGTTGTAGTCATTGATACGTGTTTCTAAAGGACATTACCCAGGTCCCTGATTGATTAAGTGTACATTAACCAAGGCCATTTAGACCACTTTTAATAAAAATGGGGCGGAATTTTTGCCGAACTTTTCATTTTAAATACGTTTTAAACTGATCCGCTCGCGGATTTTTCGAATTTAAGGATTTTTCGAAAAATCTGCGGATCCTCCGCGGACCGGATTTTCTAAGTTTTCGACTCTCCTAATCATTAACTAACCATTACGTATCATTACATATCATACATAACATTACATATCATTACATATCATACATATCATTACATAACATTACTTACTTTTACATATCATTACATATCATTATGTATGAATTACATAGTCATTACCTATAATACATATCATTCCATAACATTAGATAATCATTACTATCATTACATAAACATAACCTATCTTACAATATCATTACCTAACATTAGGTTATCATTACTATCACATTACATATCATTACCTAACATTACGTATCATTAACATTTATCATTACAATATCATTACATCACTTCGTAATCATCATTACATAACATTACGTATCCTTACATACATACCTAATCAATTACATAACATTACGTATATTACATATCATTACGTAACATTACGTAACATTACGTATCATTACATATCATTACATAGCAGCAACATTACATATCATTAAAACATAACATTACGTATCGTACGTATCATTACATATCATTACATAACTTCCATATCATTACATATCATTATGTAACATTACAATAGCATTACGTATCATTACATATCATTACATATCATTAATAACTTACTGTCTTACATAATCATTACATAACAATGTACCTATCATTACATATAGCTGACATATCATTACATTTCATTACATATCATTACATAGACCTTACATATCATTACATATCATTACATATCCCATAATACTCACATTACATAACATTAACTATCATTACCTATCATTACATAACATTACTACATTAGATATCATTACTACATTACATAATCAATTAACTATCCTACTTAACCTTTAGCATATCATTACATATCAAGTACGTATGATTACATCTCATTACATATCATTACATTTCACATTACAATATCATTACTAACATTACATATCATTACATACCATTACATAGCATTACATATCATTACCTAACATTAACAATAGCATTACATATCATTACTATCATACAGACATTACATATCCATTAACATATCCAATACTTACTTTAAACATATCATTACATATCATTACGTATGATTTACATATCATTACAGATAATTACATAACATCTACATAACATTACTATCCTTACGTATCATTACATCTCCATTACGTATGGTTTACATATCATTACTCCATTACATAACATTAACATATCATGACATTCATTACATATCATTACTAACATTTACAAGCATTAAAAATAACAATTACATATCATTACCTATCATTACATACATTACATAACATTACGTATCAATTAACAATAACATTACGTATCATTAACGTAATTATTACATATTCATTACATAACATACGTATCATTACTATCATTACATATCATTACATAACATTACATATGCATTACATATCCTTACCCTCTCATCATTACCAACATTATGTAACCTTATTACATAACTTACGTTAACATTACGTATTATACATATCTTAACCTATCATTACAATCATTACAATACAACATTACATATATTACTCCATTACATATCATTACATATCTTACAATAGCATTACATATCAATTACATATCATTACATATCATTACATACATTACATATCATTACATATCCATACTTAACTTTACATATCCTTACGTGTGATTACATATCCTTACAAGATTCATTACATAACATTATATAACTTACGTATCATTACGTATCATTACATAACATTACATAACATTACATGCATTTACGTATGATTACATATCATTACATATCAATTACATAACATTACATATCATTACCTATCTTACATATCATTACATCTCATTACATAACATTACGTATCATTACATATCATTACATAACATTACGTATCATTACATATCATTACGTATCATTACATAACATTACGTATCATTACATATCATTACATATCATTACATACATTACATATCATTACATATTATTACACTATCATTACAAACCTTATGTAACTTACATATCCATTTACATAACATTACATATCATTACATATCATTCATAACATTAACATAACATTACAATATCATTACATATCATTACATACATTACATATCATTACATATCATTACGTAACATTACGTATCATTAACGTAACATTACATCTCATGTCATAACATTACATAACATTACATGCAATTACTATCATTACATAACATTCAATCATTACATATCATTACATATCATTACATTTCATTACATATCCATTACCTAACAATACATATCCTGACATATCATTTACATAACAATTACATATCATTATCTATCATTACATATCTTACATAACATTACATATCATTACAACCATACTTAATCTTTACATATTCATTACAATATCATTCGTATGATACATATCATTACATATTATTACATAACTTAACATAACCTTACGTATCATTACGTATCATTACATATCATTACGTATGGTTACATATCATTACATATCATTACATAACATTACATATCATTACATATCATTAAATAACATTACATATCATTACATATCCATACTTAACTTTACATATCATTATGTATGACTTACAATCACAATGTACAATATCATTAACATAACATTACATACATTACTATCATTACGTATCTTACATATCATTACATATCATTACATATCATTACGTATGATTACATATCATTACATATCATTACATAACATTACATATCATTACATATCATTACATATCATTACATATCATTACATATCATTACATAACATTACATATCATTACTATCATTAACAATATCAGTACTAACATTACGTATCAGTAAATTCATTACATAACATTACGTATCCTTACATAGCATTACGTATCATTACATATCCATTACCTAACATTACCGATCATTAGATATCCATTACTTATCAATTACATAAACATTACTATCATTTACATATCCTTACATACATTACATAACATTCATATCATTACAAATCATTACCAAATAATCATTAAAAACATTATGTAACATTACATAATCTTACTAACATTACATATCATTACATATCATTACTAACCATTACATAACATTACGTATCTTACCCCTATCATTCCAATCACATTACGGTCTCATTACATATCATTACCTACCATACGTAGCATTACACTATCAGACTACATTACATATCAATTACAAAACATTAACGTATCATTAACTATCATTACATATCCTTACATATCCTTACATATCTAACATTTACATAACAATTACTATCATTACGTATCATTACGTACATTACCTAACATTACATCTCATTACATAAAATTACGTATCATTACTATCATTACATCTCATTACATAACATTACAACTATCATTACTATCTTACTTACCATTACGTATCATTCCGTAACATCATATTCATTACATTAACATTAACAATTAAGCATTACAGGTCATTACATATATTACCTAACTTACATTATCATTACATTATCATTACAAACATATCATGACATTTCATTACATACATTACCTAACATTACATATCAATTAACATATCATTAATAACATTACATTCTTACATCCTTACATACTTACAGAACATTACATATCATTACATATCCATACTTAACTTTACATATCATTACATATCATTACGTATGATTCATATGGATTACATATTATTACATACCTTACATAACATCCGTATCACTTACGTATCATTACATATCATTACTATGGTTACAGATCATTACATACATTACATAACATTACATATCATTACATATCATAACCCATATCACTTCCCATAACAATTCCATATCTGAAATAACATTACAATATCATTACATATCATTTCATATCATTACATAACATTAACGGTAGCTTACATCCACATTACGTATCATTACGTATTATTACATATCAGTACAATAACATTCACGTATCATTACATAGCATTGCTCTCATTTACATAACATTACATATCATTACAGAATATCATTCCAAAACATTAGGTAACATTAACATAACATTACGTAACATTACGTATTATTACAATATCATTACATATCATTACATATCATACATAACATTACATATCATTAAATAACATTACATATCATTACATAACATTACATATCATTACATATCATTACATATCATTACATAACATTACATCATCATTACATATCCATACTTAACTTTACATATCATTACGTGTGATTACATATCATTACTTCCTTACATAACATTATAATCACATTACGTATCATTACGTATCCTTACATAACTTACATAACATTACATATCATTACGTATGATTAACTATCATTACATATCATTACATACATTACATATCATTACATATCATTACATATCCTTACATACCATTACATATCATTACATATCATTAAATAACATTACATATCATTACATATCATTACATATCATTACATATCATTACGTATCAATTACATATCATTACATAACATTACGTATCATTACATATCATTACGTATGATTACATAACATTACGTATCAATTACATATCATTAAATATCATACATAACATTACATATCATTACATATCTTACAATATCATTACAAAACCTTATTAACATTACATATCATTACTAACATTACATATCATTACATACATTACATAACATTACATCCTTACATATCATTACATATCATTACATAACATTACATATCATTACATATCAATACGTAAACATTACGTATCATTACGTAACATTACTTATATCACTTCATAACATTGAACATAACATTACATGTCATTACATCTCATTACATAACATTACATATCATTACATATCATTACATATCATTACATTTCATTACATTTCATTACATAACATTACATATCATTACATATCATTACATAACATTACATATCATTACATATCATTACTATCAATTACACATAACATTACATATCATTACATCCATCACTAACTTTACATATCAGTACATATTCAATTACTATGATTACATATCATTACATATTTTTACCATAACATCTACATAACATACGTATCATTACTATCATTCATATCTTAACGTATGGTTTACATATCATACATATCATTACATAGACATTACATATCATTACATATCATTACATATCGATTAAATAACATTACATATCATTACATATCCATACTTAACTTTACATAATCATTATGTATGATTACAGATCATTACTATCATTAATAACATTCCATAACATTACGTATCATTACGTATCATTACATATCATTACATATCATTACATTTCATTACATATATTACAATAACATTACATATCATTACATTCATTACTACCATTACATATCATTACATATCATTACATATCATTACATAACATTACATATCATTACATATCCATACTTAACTTTACATATCATTACATATCATTACATATCTTAAAACACATTATGTAACATTACATAACATTACGTAACATTACGTATTATTAACATATCATTACATACAATTACATATCATTACATAACATTACATATCATTACATAACATTACATATCATTACATAACATTACATATCATTACATATCATTACATATCATTACATAACATTACATATCATTACATATCCATCCTTAACTTTACATATCATTACGTGTGATTACATATCATTACTATCATTACAGTAACATAATAGAACATTACGTATCATTATACGTAGCATTACATAACATTACATAACATTACCTATCTTACGTATGATTACATATCATTACATATCAATTACATAACATTACATATCATTACATATCATTACATATCATTACATAACATTACATATCATTACATATCATTAAATAACATTACATATCATTACATATCATTACATATCATTACTATCATTACGTATCACATTACCTATCATACATAACATTAACGATCATTACATATCATTACGTATGATTACATAACATTACGTATCATTACAATATCATTACATTCATTACATAACATTACATATCATTACATATCATTACATATCATTACAAAACATTATGTAACATTACATATCATTACATAACATTACATATCATTACATATCATTACATAACATTACATAACATTACATATCATTACATATCATTACATAACTTACTATCATTACATATCATTACGTAACATTACGTATCATTACGTAACATTACAATATCTTACATAACATTATCATCACATTACATGTCCTTACATACCATTACATACATTTTACATATCATTACAATATCATTCACATATCATGACCTTTCATTACATATCATAACCTAACATTACATATCATTACATATCATTACATAACATTACATATCTTAACATATCATTACATAGCATTACATAACCATTACAGATCATTACTATCCTACTTAACTTTACATATCATTACTATCATTACGTATGATCATATCATTACATATTATTACATAACATATTACATAACATTACGTATCATGACGTATATTAATTCATTACATATCATTACATATCATTACTTGTTACTATCATTCATTCATTTACTAACATTACCTATCATTACATATCATTACATATCATCATAAACAATTACATATCATTACAATCACATATCATTAAATATACTTACATATCATTACAAATATCATTACATATTATACATACCATTAGCGTATCATTCCTATCATTCACCATAACATTCGTATCATTACATATCATTACGTTCATTACATATCATTAAACCACAATAACATTACGTATCATTACATATCATTACGTATCATTACATAACATTACGTATCATTACATATCATTACATATCATTACATAACATTACATATCATTACAAATCATTACATATCATTACATAACATTACATAACATTACGTAATCATTACGTATCATTACATATCATTACATATCAATTACATCTCAATTACGTTATGTTTACATATCATTCCATATCATTACATAACATTACATATCATTACGTATGATTACATATCATACATATTATTACATAACAATTACATAACATTACGTATCATTACGTTCATTCACCTATCATTACATATCATTACATATCATTACTATGATTACATATCATTACATATCATTACATAACATTACATATCATTACATATCATTACATAATCAATTACATAACATACATATCATTACATATCATTAAATAACATTACATATCATTACATATCATTACCATAACATTACATAACATTACGTATCATTACGTATATCATTACCTATCATTACATAATATTACATACCATTGCATATCGTGACATTATCATTACATATCATTACAATAACCTTGCATATCATTACATATCAGAAAAATAACATTACATATCATACCTATCATTACATAACATTACGTATCATTACATATCATTACATACATTAGCGTAATCATTACATTCAATTACGTATCCTTACTATTCATTACATAACATTACGTATCATTACATATCATTACATCGCATTACATAACATTCATATCATTACTAACATTACATATCATTACCTAACATTAAAAAACTATGCATTCCGTTCATACGTATCATTACATAATCATAACATATCATTACATAACATTACATATCATTACTATCATTACATAACATTACGTAACATTAACGTATCATTACCATATCATTACCTAACATTACATTTCATTACATAACATTACGTAATCATTACGTATATTCACTATCATTACATAACTTACATATCATTACTATCATTACGTCTCATTACCTATCATACATATCATTACATACATTACTAGCATTACTATCAATTACCTATCTTCATAACATTACATTAGCATTAACAATATCATTACATCACATTACATATCATTAATCATATCATTACATATCATTACATAACATTACATATTATACATTAACATTACATATCATTACATATCATTTACAAAACATTACGTATCATTACATAACATTACATATCATTACATAACATTACGTACCATTACATATATTACATAACATTACATAACATTACATATCATTACATATCATTACATACTTACGTATCAGTTACTTATCATTACATAACATTACGTATCATTACATATCATTACATAATTACTATCATTACAATATCATTAATAACATAACATTATCATTAACATAACATTACATATCATTACAAAACATTACGTATCATTACATAAACATTACTTATCATTACGCTCAATCATTTACATATCATTACATAACTTTAACAATTCTCATTACCTATCATTACATTCATTACAAACATTACATTATACATATCATTACATATCATTAATATACCATTACATATCATGACATAAACTTACTATCTTACATATCATACATAACATTACCTATCATTACATATCCCGACTTACTTTAACCATACATTACATATCATTACTTTATTACAATATCATTACATATATTACATATCATTACTACAAAAAAACAATCATTACATAACATTACATAACATTACATAACATTACATGTCATTACATATCATTACATATCATTACATATCATTACGACAGTACGTATCATTCATATCATTACATATCATTTTGTATCATTACATAACATTCATATCATTACATAACATTACGTATCATTTACATATCACTTACATCTCATTACCTACATTTACATATCATTACATTCTCATTACATAACCTTACATAACATTAACGTATCATTACATATCATTACGTAACAGTACGTAACATTACGTATCATTACGTATCATTACATATCATTACATAACATTACGTATCATTTACTTATCATTACGTATCTTACATAACATTACAATATCATTACGTATCAATCGTATCATTACATATCATTACATATCATTACATAACATTACATAACATTACGTATCATTACATATCATTACATATCATTACGTATCATTACATAACATTACGTATCATTACATATTTACATACATATAACAAATAGTCACTTCACATATACATTACATATCCTTCATTCATTACATATCATTACATACCATTCATATATTACATAACTTACATCTCATTACATATCATACAAAACATTACGTATCATACATAACATGTACCTAATCATTACATAACATTACGTATCATTACATATCATTACATAACATTACATAACATTCCATAACATTACATCTCATTACATATCATTAATAACATTACGTATCATTACATATCATTACATAACATTACTTATCATTACATATCATACCTAACAGAACTATCATTACATAACATTACATATCATTACAAAACATTACGTATCATTAAATATAACATTACGTATCATTACATATCATTACATATCATTACATAACTTACAATCATTAATATCATACATACATTACAATAACATTACATATTATTAAACTATCATTACATATAACATTACGTACATTAAAGATCATTACATCACATTCGTATCATTACCATAACATTACAATATCATTAAATATCATTACATATCATTACATAACATTACATATCATTACATATCATTACATAACATTACATAACATTACATATGATTACATATCATTACATAACATTACATATCATTACATGTCCATACTTAGCTTTACAATATCATTACATATCATTACGTATGATTACATATCATTAACATAACATTACATAACGAGTACGTATCATTACTATCATTTACATATCATTACGTATGATTACATATCATTACATATCATTACATTTCATTTACATATCATTTATATCATTAACATAACATTACATATCATTACATATCATTACATAACATTACATATCCTTACATATCATTACATATCATTACGTATTATTACATATCATTACATAACATTCGTATCATTCATATATTACCTCTCATTACATACATTACATATCATTACATATTATTACATAACATTACTTCAAGTACATATCATTACATTATCATTACTAACATTCATATCATTACATTCCATCTTAGCTTTACTATCATTACATATATTTACGTATGAGTACATTATCATTACATATCATTATCATACCATAAAACCACATTCCGTATCATTAACGTATCATTAAACAATATCATTACCTCTCATATACATATCATTACGTTGTTACAATCTCTTACTATCATTTACAATATCATTACATCCATTACATATCAGTACATATCTTACATATCTTACATCTCATAAATACCTTACATTCATTTACATATCATTACTATCATTACATAACATAACATACATTACGTATCATTACGTATCATTAACATAACATGACTATCATTACGTATCATTAACATATCCATTACGTAATGATTACATATCAATTAACATATCATTACATAACATTGCATATCATTACATATCATTAAAAATAACATTACATATCATTACATATCATTACATACCAGTACATAACATTACGTATAATTACATATCATTACGTAACATTACGTAACCATTACGTATCATACATATCCAAGTACATATCATTACTAACAAGTACTAGCATTACATAACATTTACATAACACTTAACGTATCATTACGTCTCATTCCATATCATTACATATCATTTACGTATATTACATATTACATTATCATAACATATCATTACCTAACATTACTATCATTACATAACCTAGCATATCATTACATAATCATTAAGTAACATTCGTATCCACAATTCCATATTTACGTATCATTTAAATAACATTACGTCTCATACATATTATTACATCAATACGTAGCATTACATATCTTACGTATCAATTACATAGTCCTTTACATAACATTACGTATTCATTACATATCATTACATATCATTACATAACATTACATATCATTACATATCATTTACCATAACATTACGTATACATTACGTATCATTAACATATCATTACATATCATAACATATCATTACATAACATTTAACGTAAACATTGAAGTATCATTACATATCATTACATAACATTACATTTCATTACATAACATTACGTATCATTACGTGTCATTACATATCATTACATAATATTACATATCATTACATATCATTACGTAACATTACGTATCATTACGTATCATTACGTATCATTACATAACATTACATAACATTACATAACATTACATGTCATTACATATCATTACATAACATTACCTATCATTACATATCATTACATTTCATTACATATATTACATACATTACATATCACATTACCTATCATACTTAACAACTTTACCTATCATTACATTACATTACGGTATGATTAATATCATTACATATCATTTAACATATCATTCCAAAACGATTACATATCATTACATCACCTTAATGTATTCATTACGTATCATTACATAACAATTCCATATATTTACATATCATAACATATCATTACATAACATAACATGTCATTACATTATCATTCATAACATTACATATGACATTACATATCATGACATATCAATACATTTTGATTAATATCATTACTAACATTACAGATCATTACATAACAATTCATATCATACAGATCATTAAAGAACATTACATAACTCATACATGTCATTACAATATCATTACCCACATTACATGTCATTACATATCATTACCTATCCTTAAATAACATACATATCATTACAATCATAACATATCATTACTAACCAATTACATGTCATGACAATCATTACATTCAACATTACATGATCAATTACAATAATCATTACATATCATTACATATCATTACGTAACATTACGTATCATTACATATCATTACGTATCATTACATATCATTACATAACATTACGTATTATTACATATCATTACATAGCATTACGTATCATTACATATCATTACATATCATTACATATCATAAATAACTTAACATATTATTACATATCATTCCATACAATACATAACAATTAACGGTAACGAGTCATTACCATAACATTACATGCAGGACATATCATTACCTAACATTACCTATCATTACACATAACATTTCCTATCAAATTACATAGCCATTACAATATCATTACATAACATTACATATCATGACATATCATTAAATAAATTACATTCATTACATATCATTACATAACATTACATAAACATTACGTATCATACGTTTCATTACATATCATTACATATCATTAACATAGCCATTGCATATCTTTACATATCATTACATATCATTACATAACCAGTGCATATCATTTACCTATCATTAAATAACATTACATCATCATTACCTATCTCTACATATCATTACATAACATTACGTATCATGACATATCATTACATACCTTAGTATCCTTACTACATTACGTAGCATTACATAACATTACGTTATCATTACAGATCCTTACATATCATTACAATAACATTACCTTCATTACATAACCTTAACATATCATTACAAACATTACGTATCATTACGTATCACTTACGTATCATTACATATCCTAACATATCATTACGTAACATTACATATCATTACTATCATTACATAACATTACGTAACATACGTATCATTACATATCATTACATAACATTACATTTCATTACATAACATTACGTATCATTACGTATCATTACATATCAATTACATAACATTACATATCATTACATATCATTACGTATCATTACATATCATTACATATCATTAACATAACATTACGATATCATACGTTCATGACATATCATTAACATAACAACATATCATTACATATCCTTACACTAAACAACAATATCATTACATATCATTACATATCATTCCATAACATTACATATCATTAAATAACATTACCTCTCAATTACATTCATTACATATCTTACTTATCATTACATAACATTACAGATCCATTACTCTCATACATAACCTTACATATTCAGTACATAACATTAAACCAATATCATTACATATCATTACAAAACATTACGTATCATTACATAACATTACATATCATTACATAACATTAGTTACCCCTTACATATCATTACAAAACATACGTATCATTAACCTACCATTTAACATATCATTACATAACATTACGTACTCATTACATATCATTACTATCATTACATAACATGACAATATCATTGACATAACATTAACATAACATTAGCGTATCATTACGTTATGCATTACATCTCATACATATCATTCGTATGATTACATAATTCATATCAATAACAACTATTCATTACAATAACATTACATATCATTACATAACATTACATATCATTACATATCATAAGTAACATTACGTATCATTACATATTTACGTATCATTAAATACATTACGTATCATTACATATTATTACATAACAATACGTATCATTACATATCATTACGTATCATTACATATCATTACTAACATTACGTACTTAATATCATAACATATCATTACATAACATTACATATCATTACCTATCATTACATAACAAACGTAACATTACGTAGTCATTTACATATCATTACATAACATGACATTGCATTACATAACATTCCCGTATCACATTTACGTATCAAATCATTACCTATCATTACATAACATTACATATCATTACATATCATTACGTATGATTACATATCATTACATATCATAAATACTCATTAACGTCATCATTACGTATCATTACATATCATTAAGGTGAACATTTACATACAATTACATTATCAATTACATAACATTACCTATCATTAACATATCCATAC
>CM033476.1:66392455-66405312 GCA_019447015.1 Hymenochirus boettgeri | reverse complement strand
TCATCTACTGTGAAACATCTCTTACCCCATCATACTAACATTTTTGTTCTATCTGGATTATTTTTTTGCGTGCTTGGCAATGTCAAAATGAAATTGACATGGCAGAAAAAAAAAAAAAAAATAAAAAAGAGCTTTTTGAGGTGTGATTTTGTAGATTGACGGTTAGATAGATAGATAGATAGATTGAACACCAGTTAGGTAGGACAGATAGATAGACAGTTAGATCAGTTAGTAGATTAACAGGCTGGGTTAGATAGATTAGACAGAGAGAGGGGAGGAGCAGATGGATGGAGTGAGGAGAGGAGAGAGATAGACCAAGAGACAAGAGGATAGGACATAGAGGCAGATATAAACAAAGTTAGATTTTAGAGAGCGACAGGATAGACAAAGAGGATGTCGATATATTATTATTGTTATTATTATTATCCATTGATACCCATGTCCTCCTACTGTGAACCTCTCTATACCCCCATACTAACATTTTTTATTATTTTATTATTTTTTGCTTGCTTTGGCAATGTCAAAATGTAAATTGATCCTGCGAAAAAAGCTCTTTTTGATTTGATTTGATAGATAGATCGAGTTAGATAGATAGATAGATAGATGCACACAGTTAGGTAGACAGATAGATAGACAGTTAGATAGATAAACAGGCAGGGTTAGATAGATAGACAGAGAGAGGGAGAGAGAGATAGACAAAGAGAAAAGAGGATAGGACATAGAGGCAGATATAAACAAAGTTAGATTTTAGAGAGCGACAGGATAGACAAAGAGGAGTTAGATAGATAGACAGAGAGAGGGAGAGAGAGATAGACAAAGAGAAAAGAGAGATAGACAAGAGGCAGATAAACAAAGTTAGATAGAGAGCGACAGATAGACAAGAGGCAGAAAGACAGTAAAATAGAGAGAGATATAAAGAGATAGACATATAGACATATACAGAGAGAGAGGGACAGATAGAGATAGATATACAGAGAGAGGGACAGATAGAGATGTTTGTGGGGTATGGACTACATGGGAAATTTACCTGCATTAACCTGAACTTACACCAGACAACACACTGCCAGATGTCACACACTTCGCAGCTCGTTACAACTAAACAACACAAACATTGTGGCACCTAATTTGGATCAGAAACTAACTTTATTGATTGGGATCTATTAGTTCCAATAAAAGTGGTTCCTTGAGCAGATAAAGTGTTAGTGAACAAAGTGACATACTGGAATAACGAATGTGGCAAAAATTAAGCATGCTAATAAAAACACCGTGCTTCAGACAGGGCAACAAAATTAAGCCCAACTTTAACAACCCAGACAAAGACGCCAACACGGTTCACCATGATCAAGCCTGACCGGGCCCCCCAAATCGTCACTCACTGCGTGCTAATTCAGTTGCAATCAACATGTTTTCCCCACAGCAAATTCTATTAGGATGTTCAACCAACATTTGGTATATTTACGCTCCACGTTAAAACGGATAACGTTGTAGTATAAATTTTGCTATAAACCGATTTGCATACCTCCCTCAGCATTTCACCATCTTCACAACTCATAACTATAAAATACCTTACGTACATTACACTGTGCACTTCTCCGCTCTCCCACTCCCCCGTCTCTTCCATCTCTAACCCCATGTGTACATGGGCAACGCCAGTACAACTGCTATTGTATATATATATAGATTATATTCATATATACACTATCCTCCCGGTGTCCCCCCTCAGTCGGTGCCCCCGGTGCCTTCCCGTGGTTACAAACAGTATATTTCAAAAGAAGGAGCACTCATGGGTCCTTGTTGCAATCCAGTGGATTACTTTAATTTTAATCAATGCGTTTCGCCTGATGTTTGGCCCGTCCCTAATCCTACTACGCGTTTCGCGGCTAGCCAAACAAGCCGTCCAGATGACGCTTGTTGGCTGCCGAAAACGCGTAGATATAAGCGCCTTTATTTCCGTACTAATACAAGTTTAGTTTTTTTTTTATTAAGCCCGTGAATGCCTTCGATCTCTTATAACTTTGATTATTTTACTTTTGAGGTGCCACGAATGTTATATCTGCCTGTGCCGTCTCAAGTGCCCCGAACCTGCAGCAAAGTTTTCCGGACTTCCCTGCGGCACTTGGCACATGCCGGCGTCGATGACGTCAAACGCATGCCGGTGCGGAGGAATCAGATCAGCCTATGCGCTTCCACCAACTTACCTTTCTGTTCGCTACGCTAGTAGAGCGAGAGACAGAGAAACAGGGATAGATAGATAGATAGATAGATAGATAGATAGATTAGATAGATAGACTCATATGATAATATGGGATGGATTGATGGATGGATGGATGGATGGATGGCTAGATAGATAGATCGATAGATAGCTAGATCGCCTAGATCGCTACAGATCTTCGCTAGCTCGCTCCTAGCGCTCTCGACTCGCTCGCGCTACGCGGCTCGCACTCGCTCGATAGCATAGCCTCGCGCTAAGCCTAGACTGATCCTGCCTGGATGGCTTGCTGGATGGCTGGATGGCCTGCTTGCTGGCTCGGCTTGCTGGCTGGCTGGCTGGCCTGGCTGGCTGGCTGGCTGCTCGCATCGCTCGCTTGCTCGCGCGACGAGCGCGCTCGCGCCTGCTCGCTCGCTCGCTCGCCTGCTCGCTCCTCGCTCCGCCTCCTCCTCGCTCGCTCGCTCGCTCGCTACTCGCTCGCTCTCTCTCGCGATCGCCTGGCTAGCCTTGGATCAAATCGCTCAGGCCTGCTTCTCCTCGCTGCTACGCTCTCTCGCTCTCTGCTAGCTCGCTCGCTTCGCTGGCTGGCTGGCCCTGGCATGCTTGGTGCTGGCTGGCTGGCATGGTGCTGGCTGGCTCGCTTCTCTAGCTCGCTCGCGCGCCGCGCGAGCGCGCGCGCGCTCGGCTACCTCGCTCTTCGCTCGCTCTCCTCGCTCGCTCCTCTCGCCTCGCTCGCATCGCCGCTCGCTCGTCGCTACGCTCGCTCGCTCGCTCGCTCCTCGCCGCTCGCTCGCTCGCTCCGCCTCTCCTCGCGCGCAGCGCGCTCGCTCGCTCGCGGCCTCGCTCGCTCGCTCGTCGCCTCGTCGCTCTCTCCTCGCCTCTCGCTTTGTCCCTCGCCTCGGCTGCATCGCTCCCTGCTGCTCGCTCGCTCGGCTGCTCGCCTCGCTCCGCTCAGATCATCTCTCGCTACGTCCTCTCGCCGGCTCTCTCGCTCTAGATAAGATCGCATGATAGCTAACATACTCGATCGATCGATAATCGCTCGCCTAGCTCATCGCTCGGCCTCCTCGCTTGATCAATAGAATCGGCTGCTCGCTCCTCGCTCGGCTCTCGCGCGCTCTCGCTGCTCGCTCGCTGCTCGCTCGCTCTCTAGCCCTCTCCCAGGCAGAGATTCCCACCAGGACTGATAGGAGAATAATGAACTCAATGTCCAAGGATTACTTTGCCCATTTATCCCTTAATCCTTCCCACCCATATCGACCTTTAAAGATCTCATTTAAAAACCCAATATACCCCTTAATAGTATTGTCGATATATTATTATAGTGTTATTATTATTCTATCCTTGATCCCCATGTCCTCCTACGTTGAACCTCTCTATATTACCCTCCGATCATATAACATTTTTTTTTATTATTTTATTATTGTTTGCTTGCTTTGGCATTGTCCAAAATGTAATGATCCTTGCGAAAAAAAACGAAAAAAAAAAAACTCTTTTTGATTTGATTTGATAGATAGGAGCGAGTTGTTAGATAGATAGATAGATAGATAGATGCCACACAGTTAGGTAAGCAGATAGATAGACGATGAGACTAGATATAAACAGGCAGGAGTTGAGATGTTAGGATAGATAGACAGAGAGAGGGAGAGAGAGAGAAGAATAGACAAAGAGGAAATAGAGTAGGACAAGATGCAGAATAACAAAGTTAGATAGAGAGCCGAACAGATAGACAAGAGGCAGAAAGAGGCCCCGAGAGGACATATAATAGAGAGAGTAATAAAGGATAGACTCTAAGACATATCAAAGAATGAGAGGACAGATAGAGAATAGATTATACAGAGAGAGGGACAGATATAGAGATATCCAGAGAGGGGCATGAATAGACACAAGTAGAGCAGATATAGAGTAAATAACAGAGGAGAGGGAAGACAAGAAGTATCCAGAAGGCAGACGATTAGATATACAGAGAGAAATGGACAGACGAGAGATAAATATATACAGAGAGAGGGACGACAAATAGAGATAAAAACTTGAGACCGAGAGAGGACCAAATAGAGCTATAGATATCACGCAAGATAGAGGGACAAGACATTAGTATAAAGTATACAGAGATGAGGGACCAGATGATGATAGATTACAGTAGAGAGGGAACGACAGAGAATAAATATACCACGCCGGAGGGACAGACCGATAGATAGTTATACAGAGCAGAGGGACAAATAGCGATAGAATATACAGAGAGAGGCGCTACCACGATATACGAGCTAGCGGGGTAGATCGATACCTCCGCTGAAGAGGGGGACAGATAGCAGATAGATATACAGAGGTCGAGAGCGACAGATCGAGAGATAGTATATACAGATAGAGAGGGACAATAGCAGCTAGTATACAGATAGCAGCGCGGGGACAGAGATAGAGATAGTTCATACAGAGAGAGGGGAAGATAGAGATAGCAAGAGAATGACGATGTAGAGATAGTACGTACAGAAGAGTGACGATTAGAGTAGCATATTCTCACCCCCCGACACCGAGAGCCGACTCTATGAGTAGAAAAGAGAATATCACAGATGAGTGTGGACAGATAGAGATATTATACAGAGAGACGAGGGGGACAGGGAAGATAGGAGAGAGATACTAGAGAGAGCGCAGACGATAGCAGATATATATACAGAGAGTGCGACAGATAGAGATAGATATCACAAGAGAGGAGACAGATAGATGATAGATACTGCAGAGAGAGGGACAGAGAGAGATAGATATACAGAGACATGCGAGGGGACTAGCAGCCACGAGATAAATATACACAGAGATGGGACAGATAGAGATAGATATATCAGATAGAGGGACAATAGAGATAGATATAAAGAGAGAGGACAGAGAGATAGAATATACAGAGAGAGGGACAGTAAGATAGGTAGATATACATGAAGAGGACAGGGAAGAGAAGGATTAGTTTATAACACGAGAGAGGGACAGATGAGATAGATAATCACAGAAGGAGGACAAGTAGAGATAGATATATAGAGGATAGGGACAGATAGAGATAGATATACAGACCGAGGGGGACAGTATTAGAGATTAGATTACAGAGATAGGAAGGACCGATGATTAGATAAGATATACAGAAGGTGAGAGGGCCCAGATAGATGAATAGCATAAAAGAGAGAGGGGGACAATAGAATAGATATTGATATACAGGTGTGAGGCGACAAAATAGGAGAATACATATCAGAGAGAGGCGACAGACAGAGTAGATATACAGAGAGTAGAGAGGCAGGGACAGATAGAGATAGTATATACCAAGCGAGGAGGACAAATAGAGATACATATAAGAGAGAGCGAGACAGAACGAGATAGATATACAGAGATAGAGAGGGACCAAATAGAGGGATACATATAAGAAGAGGGACAAATAGAGATACTATACAGAGAGAGCGGGATCACGAGAGGAGATAGATATAACAGAAGAGGGAGGACGAAGATAGAGATAGACATAACAGAGAGAGAGGGACAGACAAGGATACATATACAGAGAGAGGGACCACATAGAGATACATATACAGAGAGAGGGACAGATAGAGATAGATATACAGAGGGAGGGACAGATCGAGATAGATATACAGAGAGAGGGACAGATAGAGATAGATATACGAGAGAGAGGGACAGTATAGATAGATATACAGAAGAGGGGAAAATAGAGATACATATACAGAGAGAGGGGACAACAGAGATACATATACAGAGGGACGAGGGACAGATAGAGATATGAGATAGATACACAGAGAGAGGGACAGATAGGATACGATATACAGAGAGAGGGACAGATAGAGATAGATATAAGATCAGAGACGAGGGACAGATAGAGATAGATATACCAGAGAGAGAGGACAGATAGAGATACATATACAGAGAGAGAGGGACAATGAGATACATATAAGAGAGAGGTACAAATAGAGATGACATATCCAGAGAGAGGCAGATAGAGATAGATATACAGAGAGAGGGACAGATAGAGAGAGATATACAGAGAAGGGACAGATAGAATAGATATACAGAGAGAGAGGGACAAATAGAGATATCATATACAGAGAGAGGGACAAATAGATGATACCTTACAGGAGAGAGGGACAGCAGAGATAGATAAAAAGAGAGAGGGACAAATAGAGATAGTATAACAAGGAGAAGAGGGACGACAGAGATAAATATACAGAGGATGTGGGGCAAGCATCTGACTACAACTGAACACCAACAGTAAGTTTAAATGACCATATTGCTACTAGTGTATATGAATTGCCAGTTATGCCTGTGCCTGTGTGTCTCTCGGTCTATTATCTGTCTTTTTGCCTGTTTATCAACTATCTGGCTGTGTATCTTTTGTGTTTGTCTCGGTCTGTTTGTGTCTTTTTGTCTGTCTCTAGTAAGTAGCTAGTGGGGTGTGGCTTAAGTGGGGCGGTGAAAGGGGCATGACCACTTTCCCAAGGGTGCCCCTGATCTTCTTAGACCCTAGATACGCCCCTGCCAAGTACCCTATACTTCTATACCCATTCCACCATACCATGCTAGTAACTCTCAAAACAGAAGATGGGTCTTTGGATATAAAACACTTGTACATCTGATTAGCTTGTTTAATCTAACAATTAACACCTCGTCATTTCCTAAAGGTGATCTAAATCCAAATTTATATAACTCCATAATCTGAATGTATCTACACTAAGAATGGTAATGTAAGATACTACACAAGTAGTAATATTTAATACTAAATGCTGGGAGTCATTGTTTCTAAACACCTGGAAGGCTTCTAGTTGCTCATCCCTGGGTTAGAGACCAGCTGTAACAAGCTCTGGACTGGGGGTGTGTGAAAAGAATTAAAGTCAGTGACTACAACAGTAGGTGTGTCTATGAGGCTGGAATGCTGAAAAATAAGGCACATTAGACACGTGAATGAGGTAAATTTATCAACTGCCACAGAAACACAAAATGTTAGACATGTTTTTAAAGCATACTCAAGGAGATTCAATAAATGTTCTTATAGTATAAAATGGTGCTTATTTTGCCCCAACCAATCAGAACTTATTTAACATTTGAAAGCTAACATCTGATTGGTTGGGGAAAAATTAGCATCATTTTAAACGATAAGAACCCTGAATGTCTTTATAGTCAATATGTTTAGAGGCTTTAGTTGTTCTTTGTAATTTGTTATTTGGCCACTATGGATAAAGAAGAAGCCAGTTAAAAAAACTTGCAAAACAGAAAAAAAACATGCAATTTATTACAGTCAATTAAGTGCCTTCTAGATGAATACCATTAACTGCAGACAACTCAAGACATTTAGTCCATGAAAATGTAACTACATGTTCTACATGTGCTCTTCACAATGTAGCCTTCTCTCTTATATAGACCATTTCCTTCTCATTGTTTTGCTACCTTCTATACTCATAACCATAATAGAGCTTAGAACTGGTCTTAAAGCAGGTCAACCAATTGAAACACACAGACTGTAGGCCATGTTTCCTTTACTGTATCAATCAGCACTACACTATTATGTAGGGATTTATAAACTGTTTTAAGGGGAGTTAAGACAACTCATCATGTCCAAACACAATGTAACACTTACATGAAGTAGTAGGGTGCATGGTTGAGTAGGCCATAGTAACTGTAGGATGTACGGAACCAGCACTAACGGGGAGATTCAATACAGGCAGCGGCGTTACTTACCATAGCCCGATCCCGCGATACAATATCTGACGAAAACGAGATTACGTCAGGTATTACATCGCGGCTCCCGCAAAACCTAACGCTTCGGTTTTTGGATCTATAGTACGGCGGTATTTCCAAAAACATTTGGAAATGGCGCTATGCTCTAAATTCCATCTAAAACCCACATTAACCCATCATTTCTTCGGGTTAACGTGGGTTTTAGACTGAAAAGCCCTATATTGAATCTCCCCCTATGTCTGTAAGAAAGCAGACTGTGAAGTTAAGTTTCTATATGGAAATTTTTAAGAAAATAGCAGAACTTGACAAATGGGGAGTTAGGGATAACAAGAAAATAATGGATTAGAGTCTACCCCAAAATGATATTCCCCATGAACTCACCAGGCACCAAAAACCTTTATTGGGTAGAATGTATCTGGATACCGTAGGACCCACTTATAGTATATCTCTTAATATATGATACAGTGGGCCATATTTGTTAAGGCGCAATATTGCTTTTTAGCGATACCGCGCCTTTAACATAGTAACATAGTAATTAAGGTTGAATAAAGACATTCGTCCATCAAGTCCAACCTATTCCTTTTTTTTTTTTTTTTTTTTTAACCCTACCTAACAGTTGATCCAAAGGAAGGCAAAAAACCCCAGCTAAAAAAAGGGGGAAAAAATTCCTTCCTGACTCCAAACGGCAAATCGGAAAGTATCCTTCCCTGGATCAACCAGATCTATATGCATTAATAATACCAGTAATTCTTAATATTTTTTATTTTAGAAACTTATCCAGGCCCGGCCTTTTTTTAAGTTATTCAATGAACCTGCCATTTACCACCTCTGCTTGGAAGACATCCCACAGTTTTCACATCACCGTTTCTCACTGTAAAGAAACCTTCCTAACCTTGAGTATGAAACTTCTTTCTTCCACCTTAAAAGGATGTCCACGTGTCCTACCTGTATGACCTATTAGTGAACAATGCACCAGAGAGTTCACTGTATGGCCATTGAATAAAAATATTTGTATAAGGTTTTTCACTGTCCCCACGCAAACCAGCGCTTCTTTCCATTAACCGCCCTAACTTTGTCTAATCTGCCTGCACATATTTGAAGCCCCTCCCATTCCCCTTTATTATTTAAGTTGCACCTTCTGCTGAACTGCATTCAATTTCCCAAATGTCCCTTTTGTAATATGGGAACACACAAAAAAAAACACCAACAAAAAAAACGCACCTATTCCAATGGCATTACCAGTGCCTTGTAAGAGGAGACATAATATGTTTTCTCTCTTGATTCGATTCCCTCTTTATACAAGACAATATCTTGCTAGCTCTAGCTGTGCTTCCTGGCATTGTTTGCTACAGCGAATTCTGTTATCTACCAGAACACCCAATCTTTTCCATAGATGTCACTTAACAACACGAGTTATTTAGTGGTAGGTGTGCACAGGGATATTAAATCCGCAAATGCTCCCCTACATTGATCAACATTGAATCTCATCTGCCATTCTGTGCTGCCATTTGGATAAATCTATCTAGGTGTCCTCTGCGCCACTTGCACATCAATTGCAAGTTTCCACAAGCTCGCATAGTTAGTGTCATCCAGCAAACTCAGAGACCCTTGCTTCTCAATGCCCGCCTTCTATCATTTAATAACAGATTAAACAAAGTGGCCCCAGTAACAGACCCTGAGGACACTCCGCTTATAGAACTTTATGCCCACTAGATGTAGCTCCCTTACCACCACTCTCTTTTGCGTCCACTAACCAATTCTCTATCCTGAACAAGGTTTCTCTTCTAGGCCAACAGGTCCTCAGGTTTATACATAGTCGCTCTATTTGCGGTTCAACAGGCAAATTTCGCAAAATCCTAGAATATCACCACATGCCACATGCTGATGAACCTGAATCTAAATTTTACTCACTTCTTCATTCAAAAACATTAAATTTGTCCTGGCATGAATTCTTTACTCATAAATCCACCTGCTGACTACTACTAATAAAATCATCTGGAGACAAAGTCAGGATATGATCCCTTAACAAGTTTCCACACCTCCTACCACTGTGTTAGGCTTACAGCCGTCTAATAGTTTACCAGGCTGTGAACGACTACCAATTTTTTGGAATATGGTATTACATTGGCTTTTTTCCCAATTCCAGGGCGGCACAAAACAATCGTTAAAAACTGATAGTTAATTTCCAATCGTTTGTACGATCATTCTTTACGAGCATTATTGAATTAATGATATGACCGTAAATTACCGATACTGATTATAAATCTAACGATAACAAAAATCGGTAGATTTACGATCCCCCTAGAATACTATGCAGTAGTTTTAACTAACACGTCTTCTACGACCATTTTCGGTCGTAATCTACGTAGCGGTCCGTGACATTATAACCTGCGTATTGCCAAAAGCTGATAACTGCGGGTTTATAAATGCTGGGCCGTGTGGTCTGTCTTCAGAGCCAGCATGGTTATTGTCTTGTATAAAGAGAGGTTGGATTCAAGGGGACGAATTTTCTTCTCCCTCTTTACAAATCATTGTAAGGTCTCTTTGGAATATCAGTGCAATTTGGAATCCGTGTACAAAAAGACATCTTTGAATGGAAAGGTTCAGAGAAGGGCAACTAAGAAAATTAATAGGGGGATGAGCTTTGACATGATGAAGAGAGGACTGAAAAGTACATTATGTCCTCTGGAGAAAAGGCGCTTGCGTGGGGATATGATTACTGTATCTCATACATTAATGGGCCTTACAATACTATCTGGGGCTTGTTCACCAATAGAACATGTCAAGCACAAGGGACAATCTTAAGACTTGATGAAAAAAAGATTTAGGCTTCAGTTCCGGAAAGGGTTGTTCCACTGTGAGAACGGTAAAGCTATGGAACTTGTCTTCCAGTGGACGTTGTTTATGGCAGGTTCTTGTCCAGTTTAAAAAAAGCTGATGAGTGTCTCAAACAAGGAATTTGGCAAGTTACTGGTGATTATACATAAATGTAGATTTGATCCAGGGAAATTTCCGATTGCCAATTGGGAGTCAGGATCACAGACAGGAATAGGGCTATTGCTAATTGGTTGAACTGGATGGACATCTGTCTTTGATCATCCTTCAATACCATACTATAATCAGCAGGATACGTGTGATCACTTACAGTTGTCTGATTTACATTAGATAGAAGTGACACTTAACAGCACCTCTCTTTATATTGATACAGGGTGTCAGTTGTTTAACATAAGATAGAGTGTGAACCACTTACAATACGTCTCTTTAATATATGATACAGTGTGTCTTGTTTATATAGGAAATACGTGTGATCATTACAGTAACATCTCTTTATATAGATACAGTGTGGTCTGTGTTTATATAGAATACATGTGTCTCTTTATATATGATACAGTGTTCCGTTTTAATATGGATACAAAGGTGATCACTTACAGTACATCTCTTATATAATGATACGTGTTTGACTGTGTTTATAAGGGATACAGTGTGACCTACTTCCCGTTGTTCTTTATATATGATACAGTGTGTCCGGTTTAGATAGGAAACAGTGTGAGCACATACAGTAATGTCTCTTTATATTATGATACAGTGTGTCTGTTTTATATAAGGATACAGTGTGATCACTTCATACGTCTCTTTAATTGATACAGTGTGTCTGTGTTTACATAAGATGGAGTGGTGACCCTTCAATACTTCTCTTTTATATATGAATACAGTGTTGTCCCGTTTTAAATAGGATACATTGTGTCTCTGTATATCTACCGTGTGTCTGTGTTTATATAGATACAGTGTGATCACTTTACAGTATGGTCTCTTTATATATTGATACATGTGTGGTCTGTGGTTTATATAGGATACAGTGTGATCACTTACATTATGTCTCTTTATATATGATACAGTGGTGTCTGGGTTTAATATAGGATACAATGGTGATCCACTTACATACGTCTCTTATAGATGATACAGTGTGTCTGTGTTTTATATAGGATCATTGTGTCTCGTTATATATGATACTTTTTCCTGTGTTTATATAGGATACGATTTTGAGTCGACTTCAGTCCCCCAGGACCTCTCTTCCTATTGATACAGTATTTAATGTGTTTTTATATATAAATGTGCAATCAAGTTATCATATGTCTCTTTATTATGATACAGTGTGTTTGTGTTTTATAGGAACAGTTTGATCACTACAGCACGTCTCTTGTATAGATTATATAGTGTGTCTGTGTTTATTATAGGATCCGTGTGATCACTTAAACAAAACATCAGTACAATCTCTTTATATATGATACAGTGTGTCCGTTTATATATGATAACATTTTGTGTCCTCTTTATAATATGATACAGTTGTGTTTATATAGTATACCTTGTGTCTCTTTAGTATATATACAGTGTGTCCTGTGTTTATCTAGGATACAGTGTGATCACTTACCGTGTGTCTCTTTAGGGGCCAAGTTAAAAGCAAGGACCTCCAGGGTAGTCCATTTCAAGAAAATACTACCGCGCCACTTGCTAACGCTAGGGAGGCCAACGGGAGCTCAGGAGTATAATGCGGGCTAAGTGAGTGGTGTAGGAGATGGGGTTTGGGTTTTTAGAGAACTTGGCTGACTTTTCTGTTGGCTAGCAGGCTCCTTTAGTAGTGGACCGGATTTGCACCTCCATGGTGGTGGTGCACCTTTTTTGGGGGAGACGATGGCTGGGGGTTGAGAAGATTTTAAACTAGGTATGGGGTGGAGGGAACGTTTACTACCACAGGGGTAGATATGAGAAGTTAGGGATCGCGAGGTGCTAGTAACACAACTGAGGGAGGAGAAGGAGGAGGGGGGAGCTAGAGGATAGGAGGCTGTCGACCATGTTGGAAGTTAATCAATTGATAATCTAAAATGTAATTTTTAAAATGCACGGAAATCTGGCTGGAAAAACCGGCGAACTTGAA
>CM033476.1:66368928-66389991 GCA_019447015.1 Hymenochirus boettgeri | reverse complement strand
TTGTCCAAGCTTGGCATGGCCTAGGTACTGGTACTCTACTACCAATTGACCAGTAGGTAGTTTACTTACACTAGGTGTTGACATACGTAATTAGTTACAGTACACTAGGTTAGTACAGTACAGACTAGGTGGTTACATTACAGTAGGTGGTTACATTACACTAGGTGGTTACATTACAGTAGGTGGTTACATTACACTAGGTGTTTACATTACACTAGGTGGTTACATACAGTAAGTGGTTACATTACACTAGGTTGTTACATTACAGTAGGTGGTTACATTACACTAGGTGGTTACATTAAACTAGGTGGTTACATTACAGTAGGTGGTTACATTACACTAGGTGGTTACATTACAGTAGGTGGTTACATTACACTAGGTGTTTACATTACACTAGGTGGTTACATTACACTAGGTGGTTACATTACAGTAGATGGTTACATTAAACTAGGTGGTTACATTACAGTAGGTGGTTACATTACACTAGGTGGTTACATTACACTAGGTGTTTACATTACAGTTGATGGTTACATGACAGTAGGTGGTTACTGTACAGAAGATTTATTGAGAGCCTAGACCCCATTTCATTCAGGGTCAGATACTGTTTAATTTCGCTGGGTCATCTCCATATTGTTTACTAATTTACAATTTAAGTTAAATTGTCCCTGTACAGTACAGTACACAGCACAGTACAGTGCAATATAGTATATAGTGTAATATAGTACAGTAAAGAATAATACATTATAGTAATGTGCAGTATAGTATATAGTGTAGTATAGAACAGTGTAGTATATAGTGTAGTATAGAACAGTGTAGTATGGAACAATGTAGAATACAGTGTAGAATATTATAGTTTAGTACAGTATAGTATAGTATAGAATACTACAGTAGAGTATATAGTGCATTAGTACAGTGTAGGATAATATATAGTGAAGTATAGAACAGTGTAGTGTCTAGTGTAGTATAGTTTAGTACCTTGTAGTATATTACAGTACAACATATAGTGTAGTATTAGCACAGTACAGGATAATATATAGTGTAGTATAAAACAGTGTAGTATCTGGTGTAGTATAGTTTAGTACCTTGTAGTATTGCACTGTACAGTATATATTGTAGTATTAGTACAGTACAGGATAGTATACAGTGTAGTATAGAACAGTATAGTATCTGGTGTAGTATAGTTTATTACATTGTAGTATAGTACAGTACAGTATATAGTGTAGTGTTAGTACAGTACAGGATAATATATAGTGTAGTATAGAACAGTGTAGTATCTGGTGTAGTATAGTTTAGTACCTTGTAGTATAGTTTAGTACCATATAGTGTAGTATAGTACAGTACAGTACAGTATTTAGTGTAGTATTAGTACATTACAGAATAGTATATAGTGTAGTATAGAACAGGGTAGTATATAGTGTAGTATAGTATTGAATAGTATAATACAGTATGTTTGATAATGCAGTTTAACACATATTTTATTACACACTATGTACAGTGCGTTAAACAGTACAGAAAACCATTTTGTAGTGTATGCACACTATTAGACATTATAGTATATAAAAGGATAGTGTGGAGTATTGTGCAGTATAGTAGGATACTCTGTTCAGTACAGTAGAATGTAGTGTGCTCTATTCTGTAGGGATGGCTGGAACTTGAACCAGAATCCGTGTTCATTCTTGTAAAGGCAAGCTAGCGCTTTTTAGCGAGTACTGCGCCTTTAACAATCGCTGGGGGTATCACTGCACAGTCAGTAGTTCAGTAGTAGCTGGAGGTATCACTGCACAGTCAGTAGTAGCTGGGGGTATCAGTGCGCAGTCAGTAGGAGCTGGTGTGTCATTGCGCAGTCAGTAGGAGCTGGGGTGTCATTGCGCAGTCAGTAGGAGCTGGGGGTGTCAGTGCGCAGTCAGTAGGAGCTGGGGTGTCACTAAAATAAAGTATAAATGTAGTGATTAAAATCCCAGTTTACTTAGCCCATTAGCCTTTGCTGAAGATAGCAGCAAGAGATTTTCTCTGGGATAAGAACTAGTATATTTCACCTGTACGGGTCAGTTCAGTTTTTACACTTCCCTCCCGCTATACACTGGATAAGGGTGACTATGAGCCTCAACTAGACTACCCAGCACCTTCATTACAAAACATTTACCGGGCATGTCTCATTTCACTATTTTTTGCTGTGGCGTTTGGGAAATTTTAACAATGATATGGGGGAATCAGCTGTGTCGAGCACAGTTATTAGGCATCTATGAGAAAACAAAACACCCCATTTCTGCCTTCCACCCTGCAACTATCTATATTACGTCAGATATTTGTTTACTGTGTTGCTTGCGCAGGTCTGAACAGTGTGGTTGCATGTCACAAGCGATCATCTTAGAGCTCATATACTTGTTTTACTAGCAATCCAATATCCAATGCACACACCCACGTTTAGCCACGGAACTGCTACAGAGGAGTCCCATGATGTTTCCTGCCCTGACCTGATTCTACAGTATGTCAGGGCGAAGTCCATTATTTTTATGAAAGTAAAATTTTGTATTTGGATCTCTTTTAATATGCTACTGCTTTGGCCCTGTGTTTTCCTCTATGGCCATGTTTGGGATTATTTATTATCTGTGAGTGGTCCCTGTGCATAGAAATAACATAATTGTGCACCATATGTAGACTCACAACCAGTATCTTTGTTCAGTTGTGCGGCTATTTTAAAAATGTGTGGGGGTCGTGCAGAGTTGTGTAGATGCACAAGAGCGAAGCTTTCATGGGAACCAGCACATGTTTGCTTGAATCAAGAGAGGTGAGTGGGCGCCGTACCAGCCTAAAAACAAACAAAAATGTAAATTATTAGTTACCCCGCCCCAACCCAATAATTTTGCACTTAGTTACTGCATTATCTAACCCATATATGTTAAGGATAATTATAGCCCCCCATTCTGGCAGAATAATCTGCCCCTCCCTCCCTATCCCAGCAGGTCATCAAGGATGTGACAACTGACATCACAGCTAGTTGGACCCAGCGGCCCACTGCCACAGCCTTAAGGAACTAGACTCTAAAAAATTACCTGTTAAAAATGGTCAAATTCCTTGGCGGGGGTTCAGGAATTGGAATATTCTACCCTCCTAGTCATTTCGTCGAGGACGGTCTACAGCCCACAGTTTTCATTGGCCAGATAGTTCCTGGACTATCCTGTATTAAAATAGTGCTGGAAGCCAGGAGGAAGACTGGCAGAATCAGTTTTTTGCAGTGTGGTGTAAATACCACCCCCGCGGGGGGGGTGGATGTAGTAGGGCCACCCGCCGCACTCAATACCCTTGCATATTCATCCCCTTTTTTAAAGAGCTGATCGCGACGTAAGAAGAAAACATTGCGCGACATCTTTAAAACCGACCTGAACTTTCTGGAACTGGACGATCAGTCGTTTAAAGGGTGAATCTCGGACCTGCGTGGAGGGAGTCAGGGCCGCCCCCAAACTGCGCAGGGGGGGCAGCCCCTTCAGTACGCCCGCCTTTCGTTGTCTGTTGGCTCGCTCACCTAAAACTTTGGGAGGTGGAATATACGGTCCTGTATAAATAAAATCCCTTAAAAAAGCTCTTTGAAGGTAGAGGCCAGGTAGGAAGGAACAATCAACTATCATTAAATATCTGTTTACAAATGCTGTTAATACAGTTGTCGTTGGCAGGCAGATAGTCGTCAAGTCACCATTTGTTTTTTTAGGGTGGCCGGCCTTTATTGCCACCGAGCAGAGACCTCAACGATAAGCAGGATCAATTTTAACTTTTTTTTTGCTGAAAATCCTGCCAGTGAGAGAATGCAGTGACACCCACATACATGGATTTAGAACAGAGGTAGGAAAAGTATAAACTAAGGATTGAGATACCCGTCAATCTATTAAGTGCCCTTTCTTAGTCAATTAAATAAAATAGTCCTGATGGCTTGGGCCTGTTCTTGCTCTATGACCTGCTTCCCCTTAAGAGAAGGGACTACATTTTTGTTTTTACAAATACAGCTATGGATGGACTAGAACTCGAACTGGAACCCGTTCGAGCCGAATATGAACTAGTTTTATTTTCCGGACTCACAGCTATTTTTCCGAAATCCCTCGAACATCCGAAGGCCGGATGTTCCTCGAATCGCCGTTCGCGATTGCCGGAACGGCCGACAGGGCAACTTATAAGTGCCGCAAGGGCCCTGATAGGCTGGGGATGGGGGTCCCCCGGTTCGAGCAGCTGGACCCTTGAACGTCCGGCTGGGTTTAGGTATTATTTCTTATAATCAGGCCAGCCAAAAAAAACCTGTCCACTACCACGCCTCCCCCTTCCTGTATTAGTCATTTATAAGGAACTCCCTGTTTAGTGTAAAATAGTTAATTTGCCGTTCCTATTGAACAGGAAAAAAGGACCGAACATTGTCGTCCAATATAAACAGGCCTTCCTATATAATACTGACTATACAGGAAGGGGGAAGATCAGGGGGGACGTTTGGGATAACGACAAGTCCACTCATGACAACACACGATGAACTATATCTAGATTCTCGCCACCTGACTGCACCTTCCTGAAAAATGCTATCCTTAGTATATAGAGATTTATTATAGGAGTGTATTCCGTAATATAGATAAGGGTATTATAGGATTTTTATTCTGTAATATAGATAAGATTATTATAGAGATGTATCCGTCATATAGATAGAGATTATTATGAGATGATTCCTGTAAGATCGAAGAGAGATAATGATAAATATATCTACTATATATAATAGACAGGATAGATAGGTAAGACTTATATATGCGAAACTTTGTGATAGACCAATACAAAATGCCTGGTCCTTTCATGGTCTTCGATGCCCATTGCTAGTTTATTCCCTTGGATGTGAGAGCAATCCCTCCTGTAAAACAAATCACTTGTACATTGGGATAGTGATGCATGATAATTCCACGTATTTTACTTTTCTTTACTTCTAAGTTTGTGTACCTGAACCTTAATTTAAAGGATAAACTCCACTGTAAAAAAAAAAAACAACTTTAAAAGGAACAAGACCTGGGGGGAGTAAGGTAGAATTGATTATTCGTACCTCCAGTATATTTTGTTCGGAGCTAGAGCATGTGCAATGTATCCCCTGGCCAATTCGATGTCGTGGCTTTCATGTAATAAAGTAGTGCTGAAGCCAGTGGCGTAAATGCCGGGGGCCTGCGCCCCTGCAATATAGATGGAGGCCATTCCCTTCCCCCTCACCAATCACCAAGACTTCCATTTTTAACAGCTGTCGGCGCGTATGCAGGAAACATACCTGATCAGCCGATGTGTTTTTAAACAAGCTGATTCAAGAGCTTATGTGTGTTCGTCATATGCACAGCCAGCGTTTAAAAACGCTGGAACCGTGGAAGACTTTGTGGGCTTGTGCCCTGCTACAGCCGGTCTTCCCTGGCTGAAGCTGGGCAGAAGCCATTTTCTTGTGTGTCGCTCTGTCACGCAATCAATATTGGGAGGTAGTAATATAAATTCTTATTATTTATTTTTCTTAATTATAATTCTTATTTATAATTCTAATTCCCTCCCCAGGCATTTCATTTTAACGTTTTTTTTAACACTTTGAATGTGACGGGTGGGCGTACCATATTCACACCAAGAGACGTTTATATATGGGGCTTCTTGCACTAAAAGGTAGCAAAGTTTGCCTGTGCTATTGATTTGCAGCAACCAATCAAAGTTTCTTTTTAGCTGGGTTGCTGCAGTTTAGACAACAGCGATTGGTTTCTGCAGGTGACTAGAAAGGATAAAATGTTGCACCTTTATTTTGCATCAGCCATTATGCTGCCTCATAGCCAGAGTAGACAGGCATCCTATGTAGAATGGCTCTATGAATATTTTATATATATAATGTACTGTATTGGCGGTATGTAACGAGAAATGAAGATAATACAAACTCATCTCAGGTGCTTTGGCCATGTGTATATGGACCCATCCTGCAATATAAATGTATCAGAGACATTGCCTCTCCGCCTGTTCCCATGGTTTTTCTGTGTTCCTGTTGATAACATTCCACATTTATAGGGCTGGTGACAACAAGATTTGGTCAAGGTCATTTACAATAAGCGTTTTTAGATATGGCAGTTCAAGTCACCAAGGTTAATCAACCAAAGCTAAACTTAATGTAATTACCCTGTCATCATATCTTTGAACTCCATACAGCTGTACCTGCCACCTCTGTTTTAGCAGTAAGCGTCAAGACATAGATAAATAGTAGCACATGCCCACTCGATATTCCTGCCCGAACTACGGATGACCCACCTGTGTCCTCTATGTAATCAATACTGACCAATCAGAAAGACAATTGTTACTCACTGTGGAAGGAGGGCTGCAGAACAAGGTAATGACAGAAACTAGAACACAAAAGTTGTTTCTCCGCAGTGCTGCTGTTTAGGATTGAGCCTTAGGGGCTAGCCCCACTATTACACCACAGAAGCACTTGCAGGACTTTTGCATGCGCTTCTGTACATGATAAGCTATGTGTGCGTGGTTCATTGTTTATGGAACGCATTGCACGCATGCGTTCCAGTAACGGATCAGACCGCAGCGCACATAGTGGTAAGAGATAGTATGCATTGGCATGCCCATTATTTTTTAAAACCACCTCTGTAGTCACTAACAAATCACAATAAAATCAAATCAAAAATATATAAAGACACCTAAGGTAAAAAAACCCTAAAGTAGAACACACAAATATTCCATTAAACAGGATTTCTGTGGATCATCAAAGCGCAAATCAAAGGTTTAACACTGCGGTAAAACTGGTTACCAATATAACACGTGTACAGGTCTAATTAATAGTCCAATCAGATGATACATTTGTACTTGTCTACTACAGTTAGAAATCTAGATGTTTACTGTCAGATTAAAGGTGGCATACACTATAACGATCGTAATTACGACCATACTTTGATAACAGATATACAATGTTAATTGTATATAATGTGCCATACATATTGTTCGACATTCAATTTGTTTTGTATTAATGTTAATGTCGTCTATTGGAGGTTACATTACATTACATTAATCGGAACTTCAGAAAACACTACAATCATTTGTACCAATCGACTTAAAAAATGACTTTCCGACATAATTAGATCGATTTTTGCAATCTAATGTCGCATGATAAGAAACGGAAAATGTGCAGTTTTTGGGGCCAATCGATGGAATATCGGCTGGTATGTCGAATTGTACATAAAATCTGCCCTAATGTATGGTCACCTTAACAGTTTGATGCTCTTTGTGAATATGAGTCATCTTTATGTATTAATCATCATGCATAACCCGCTTTTTGTGAATGTGGATGTCATCTTTATGTATTTAATATCACGCTTAACTTTCTTTGTGAATAGTTTATGTCATCTTTATGTATATAATATCATGCTTAACGCTCTTTCCTGAATAGTGTATGTTATCTTTATGTATTTAATATCACGCTTAAAGCTCTTTCTGAATAGTGATGTATCTTTATGTTTTAATATCATGCTTAAAGTTCTTTTTGAATGTGGGTGTCATCTTTATGTATTTAATATCAAGCTTAAACTCTTTCTGAATAGTGATGTCACTTTATGTATTTATTATCACGATTGACGCTTTTTTGTGAAATGACGTCATCTTTATGCTCGGTGATTTTACTGCCAGCTATTTTGTGATATTATATCGCATTTAGCTTGGTTAACATTTAGCTTGGTTAATTGGTTAGTGTTACTTAAGACTAAGATTTAAGACTTCCCTGGGGTGTGCTAAAGGTAGGGTGCAGTGAATTTGTACCGCACCAGGCCCTTGCCAAGAAGGGGCCCCATTTTGTTGGCTAAGGTCCAAAACCTACCAATCTGTGTGCCAACTGTTTTACCAGTGGTCTTGTACAAAGCATTTTTACCATTGTCTGTGTGCCAAGCATTTAACCAATGCCTGGATGTGTGCAGTGCCAATCAGTTTATTAGTGTCTGCATGCCAAGCATTTACCAACTATTTTACCAGTGGTTTATACAAAGCCTTTTACCACTCTGTGTGCCAACATTTTACTAGCATCAGATGGTTAGTGTGTTGGGGGCCCATGCTGCAAATTGGCATCAGGCCCATAAAGTCTGTAGCTACGCCACTGGACTTTCAGATGTCCGTAAATAGCCCCAATAGTGTGGAATGTTACATATAACAAAAAGGGACATATTTTAAAGGACAATGGTCAGAACATACCAATATCTCCATGAAGGTTATTTTGCAACAATGCCATTAAAAATACCAATTAATACTGTTTCCTATTAGTAATTTTCTGACTGCAATCACTTATATGGATGGCAATTTTGGCTGTACCACAAGCTGTGTTGCCTATTTTTGGTTGTGAGTAGTTTATATTGTAAGATATAAATCCAATTAACCTAGATTTTTGTGTGCGTACTATTTCAAACCTGTGCGCAAAGACCTGCTGCATTGTGTGTGTGCAAACAGCGCACGGCTAGGCTTCCTCACACTATGCTGGGCATTTTGGTGCAATGCATTGCACCAAAAATGCATGTGCAATGTAAAGTGGTCGGGGCTGTTTCACATCACAGGCATGTAGTGCGTTGTAAAAAATGCACGCATGCAGCACTTGGGCATTAACGCACTAACAGGGAATTCAATAAAGTTCTTATTGTTAAAATGGTGTCTAATTTTGCGCCCCCAACCAATCAGATGTAGCTTTCAAATGTTTAACTAATATATGATTTGGTTTGGGGCAAATTTAGCACAATTTTAACGATAAGAACTTGATTGAATCTCCCTATAAATTGCAAACGTGATGTTCCCTGCGTTAAAAAATGTGTGAACGTACTTTAAGGTACACTGACCATAGTTCTTCGTAATCTTGGTCCATCAAGTTTAAACCCTTTCAAGCCAACAACTGCCAATCAGAAAACAGCCACCTTGCATTACACCAGACGACACACACCTTGTATACATTAGTTATTAGAATTTTACCCATCCATTAACATTGTTATTGACCCATAACATGTAAACAGTTTTTTTCCTGGATTTCTCTGGTCTATTTTACAATACATCCCTACCCAGTAATCATGGGAATATATATGATTATTCATCAATCAATCAATCTCTTCCTCTTATTTAATCTTGGACAACATAAAGGAGCTACCATGTTGGTTGTCCTTGCTAATATTATCTGTGTGGACTAAACAGGACAACACCATTTTAATGACTACCAAGTGTTGTTTTTTGCATAGTGGGTAAATTCCTTCTGAAACTTGTGCTCTAGCTATACATCATTTATATCTATATAAAGGTATAATATAAAAGTGTCATCCTGTAACTTTACTTAACCCAGAGTTTGCAGTCTGCAAACCTTGAATCTGGAATAGATCCCTGTTCATGTCAGTGGATGACGTGCTGCATATCTTATTGAATAGGGGATATTTATACATGATTGTAACAAGTTAACACCAATACCTGAAGAACACACTGAACAAGCTTGGTTTAGGACACTTTTCAGTTACATTGTGTTTGTCACATTGTGGCATGTCATTTTGTTATTATTGTATCTTTGCAGGATATCTGATGGAATTGAAGATGATACAGGAACATTCCATTCTAATATTGAAAATGTGATATAAAGATTTAACCTGTGTGTGCATGTTTTGGTGTGTATATATGGGTTCTAGGCAGGACGATGTGGTGTGGGTGTGGGTATGTGTTGAGTGATCTATGTGTGAATGGTATGGGGGGGGGTGGGGTGATGTGGGTGGAGGGGGGGTGGTTTTTAGTAGCTGCTTTTTGGCCAACTCTCCAGGTTCCCTTTTCTTCTACCTATTTCACATCTCTATGATGGGAACAGCAGAGATCTCTCCACTCTTTGTGGTGATCACACATTTTTTGAGCTGGGGTCTGTGAACACGCCACCACACCAGCTGGGGAAGGAAAAAAAACAGCACCTGATTCATTTGCCCATAACATGCCCTCTGGGCCCTGTTTGAGGGTTAGGATAATTAGGTACACAACTCTGTCTTTCCAGTGGGATAGTGTAGGGGATTTGTCATGCACTTCATTATATTTAATTTATTTATTGGGAGGTGATATGATCAGTGAAACATTTTCTATAAGAATTGTGGCTTGGTAATCTATGGCCTGGCCTGTGTGGGATTGTGTGGCAGTAGACAGGGTGGTGGGGTAATATAATGATTGTTTTACAGTTATTTGTGCTGCTGCATGACTGTGTAGACCTGTAAGTGCTCTGTAGGTGTGAGGCTCCTCAGGTACACGTATTGACGGTGGGTATGTCATGTCTCCTCTCTATCCATCCATCCCCTTCATCCCAGTGTGGGGGGATATGGTGCCCCCTGGTTGGCAGATCTGGCATGTTCATTTGATGCACACTGAGTATCTTTTCCCAATTATTTCTGTCCATATCTGTGAGGTTTGGACCCTGTGCTGTGCCCCAGATTTCCTTGCTGAAGTAGGTAGGTACCAAAAGTCTCCCCCCTCCTCCCCCCACCACAGTCAGCCTGGAGATCTGGATATGTAGGATCCATCTCTCTCTCCTCTGATGCTTTTTTCCTTCTTCTCTCCCTTCTTAGTCTTTTTTTTTTTTGTAGGAGAGTGACAGATGTACGTCCTCCCCCCCCAGGGACCCAATCTCCCTCAATCCAACCGCACGTCATCAAGGCCCCCGTGTGATCGCTCCACGGATGACGTGCCAACCATATGGCCTGGCATCAGAGCTGGTTACCATGACTCCGTAGACATGCCACCCTCTCCCCTTTTGGATTGCACTCTGAAGGAGCTTGAGAACCTCAAGGAGAACGTTCTACTCCCAGAAGATGCTATGGACCATGTCTTAGATTCCTCTGCCCTTAGCTCAGAGTAATTGGCTCCACCAGGATCTTTCTCCAAGTTGCAGTGAGGGGGAAGCAAAGACCCCGGACTCAGATGCCTCAACCTCATTTTTATGTTAATACCCCATGGAGCATCTCTACTAGACCATCTCTCCCCATTATCCTGACAACATGAAGATAAACAGCTGGTCCTGTCCCTCTCTATGGGGATTGTGGGGTTGGAAAGGGGGAGAGGGGAACACAAAGACTGGTCACCTAGATGGTCCCAGGCACAGGTCTGTCTGTCTGTCTGTCTGAACCAGGTTGGGAATAGGGAAGGCAAAACAGACTAGACAGACCGTGGCATATTTCATCTATTCTTTATTCCATTGAATTATCATTCTTTATCTATCTGTGTATTTCTATTTAGTTTTAATCATGTTTATCTAATTAATAATTCACATCTATCATATCTACTATCTCTCTATCATCATCTCTCTATCTCTCTCTCTCTCTACACTCTCGCTCTCTCTACCTCTCTCCCCCCTACCTCTCTGTCTATCGATCTATCTATCATTCTATCTTTCTATCATCTATCTATCTATAATTCTATCTATCTGTCTAATTATCTATCTATCTGTCTATTATCTATCTATCTGTCTATTATCTATCTATCCTATCTATCTATCTATCTATCTTCTATCTATCTGTCCTATTATCTATCGATCTATCATTCTGTCTATTATCTATTATCTATCTATCTTGCTATTATCTATCTATCTCTGTCTATGTATCATCAATATTTCTATCTATCGATCTCTTTTTCTATCGTTCTATCATCTACTATCTATTATCTATCAATCTGTATATCTATCTCATCTATCTTCTATCTATCTATCCTATCTATCTATCTATCTATCTATCATATCTATCTATCTATCTCTCTATCTATCATCTCTTTTCTCTTCTACTATCGATCTACTTTCGATCTATCTATCTATCGTCATCTATCTATCTATCATCTATCATATCTAGCTATCTATCTATCTATCTATCTATTTGTGCTGTCTATTATCTATCTATCGATCATGGTTCTATCTGTTATTATTCTATATATCTATAAGATTATATATCTCATATCTATTCTATCAATTTACCTATCATCTATCTATCGTCTAATCATCTATCTTTCTATGTATATCTATCTTTATCATATATCTATCTATCTATCTATCTATCTATCTATCTATCTATCTATCTACTATCTATCAGTTCATCTGTTTATTCTATATATCTAAATATATATACCTATAATCTATGTATCAATTTACCTATCATCTACTATCGTTCTATCTATCTCTATCTATCTATCGATCTATCTGTTCGTCTGCTGTCCGTCTGTCTATATGTATTGGCAAAATTACTTTAGATTTTCATCCATTACTATATTATTAATGTTACCAGTGTACATAGAGATATTCCCCTTCATTACCCACTTGCCCTGTACCATCTATGGGACAGTGTTATATACAGAAAAGAAGTAGCACTGGGAGAAAGCAGCGATCGGTCTAGGCTATGTGCTAATACCCTGTCTATCGGGCACCTGGCGGTCCCATATCCCTTACTTACCCATCTCTGTCCACTAATGTTCTGTATCTCCTGCCTATCTCTCATTGTCTGTCGTCTGTTGAGCTACCTGTTCCTACTTATATTTCTTGTTGTATTTTCCTCTCTAATTGCATCTTTGAATATTTCTATTTTTGTTTGTCATATACATCCATCGATAATATTATCTATACCTGTTATCTGTCTTTCTAAAATCTAATGTCATCTAGTTCTTTATTTTTCTATTTCTTATATATTATCATCTATCTATCATCTATCTATCTATCTATCCTTCTATCTATCTACATTATCTATCTATTATCTATCTATCTCTCTAATTATCTTCTATCTATCTATACTATCTATCTATCTATCTATATATCTATCATCTATCTATTATCTATCTATCTCTCTTCTAGCTATAGTCTATCTCTTATCTATCTATCTATCATCCATATTATCACTATCTATCTATCTATCTATCCCTATCTATATCCTAGTATCTATCATATATCCTATCTATCTATCTATCCTTATATATACATAACTCTGATAACATCTATATATGAATTATGTTATATTCTATATATCCATCTATATATCATCTATTGTCGATATTATTTGCCTTTTTGTATCATCTATGTATCGATTCTTTCTATTATCTATATTTCATAGTTATAATTTATATCTCAATTATCATCTATCTTCTATCTATCTATCTATCTTCTATCTATCTATCTAGTATCTATCTTTATCTCTATCTATCTATCTATCTATCTATCTTTACGTCTATCTCTATATCCTATCCTGATATGTGGATTATATTATATTGTATTATATTATATTATTTTACCCTTGGCCTGTTTCATTTTGTCTCTGCATGTATCACATTTTGCAGATAATATGCCCTGACTTTATTAATGAATACAATATAACCATAACCAATAATAATGTAAAATGTAGAATGTCATACCCTCTCTCTATATATCTGCATGTTTCTCCCTATATAGATATTTCCCAGTTGCGCTGTTATAATAAGGATCCTTGTATCGTTTCAGCGCCATTTAAACTGCTCCTTGTCTCCTTACACCAAACCAGGGGCAGGCAATGGGATCCTATAATGAAATAATATTGGATCTACAACATTATTTGCAGCCTTTAATTTGTGTTGTGATGGCTAAATTGAAAGCCAATTAATTCTAATCATGTGCTGAAGAACCTGCTGAATAAGGAGGGGTGACAAGTTAAGGACAGATCAAGCCCATAGGAGAAACACACATGCCCTTATTAACCCCAGAATCGCTAGGACTGTGCAATACACGGTGCGACATTCTCTGTATTATCTCCCAGTGCCATTGATTAAATAAGTATTCCTATCACCGTTATTACCCATGGGGGCGCCTGGTATTACATTGTCAGGTATCTTCTCTAACTGATTGAATTGGGCGGTATGTAGGTCCTAATTGGGCTCAGTGACCTATTGGCATTATTTCATGCCCCCATACATGCTTGATGTATATTATTTGTATTGATGGATGTCCTATTCATTGTGTCTTCTATCCCATGCTTTCTCCTAGGGACCACTGTAGACCGTTGAGTTCTATCAAGGCTCTTTGCTTAGGCAGATTGAAGTTCTCCTGGTCATTTCCTCCCCCTTCTGATGTCTCGTTCTTCTGTCCTCAGCAAACATGTTGACCAGGAGCTGTTCAGCGAGACCATCCTCATGTCCAGGGTCCAGAATATTCGCCAACTGGGACCGATCCTGTGAGGATGACCTGAGTGACCAGGGTGAGTCAGAAGATAAAAGCCTACAGGATTGTCCACACAGAAGGTCTCTGAGCGAATAAAGAAGATGGGACCTGGTGGAGAGAGGAGGAGGAATAAGAAGAAGGACCGAGAAGTGGAAGGGGAAGACCCCAAAAACGGCCCCAAAAAGAGAAATGACCAAAGCTCGAATGGAGAGGTCTAAGGTCAGAAGCAAAACACCAACGCAGGGAAAGGAACCGAATGCCATGACCTCAACTCATCTCTGGACAACCTGAGGAAGGTCGTTCCTTGTTACTCCAATGACCCATAAGCTCTCCAAATAGAACTCGTCAGGTTAGCCAAGAACTACATATGGCCCTATCAGAGATACAGAAGCATCTGGGAAAGGCCTGCACCTGGTAGCCTATGTCCAGACCCTCTGTAGGGTCTCTCCCAGCCCACCACTAACCTGGTGCTGGTTGTTTGCAACTCAATTCCAGGAATTTCCTAACAGAGCCAAAGTCAGGAGCCTGGGAGGTATCAGGGGCCAAACTCTTCTTTGCCATGCACCCTTACCCTTACCATGTTTCCCGACTCTCAGGCTCCCAGTGCCAGTCCAGTAGCCATGGCCAGTTCTCATGCTCTGAGATCCCATGGGTATTTGTGCCACCTATGAGTCCCTTTATGGCAACACATCTCCAGATCTACAATAGCCAGAGTATGAGCCCCACTTAGCCCACCACTGTGCATTAATGGCAACTTTGCGTCAAGCAGGACTCATCTCCAGACCTGATAAGAATTACCACTACTCTATGCACTATTCGCCCTTCAGGCCTCTAGGGCCTTCTGGGCACAGTTTGCTCTTCAGCTCTTCTGGAAGTCGCAGTGGGTGGCACTCTGAAACCTTGTTGCCTTATGATATGCATGTCACCCACGACAGGGCCCCCATGTATGAGGAACTTAACCCCTTTTTCCATAACTGACAAAACTTTATAGCTGTGTGTGATGTGTGCAATTTTGCGCCGTGGATTCGTGCAATGTGAAATAGCGAGCCTGGTGCGCAAACTCTGGTGCAATCATGATTGGTGTTTCTGTGACCCTGTTGTCCTACAGGCCAGTGGCATTAGGGGACCTTTCTGTTCTATAGCCCAGGGCCATTGGTGGCTCCACTGAAACAGGATTTATGGCGTTAACCCACGCCCTACAACCGCAATTGTGTTTAGATGGCGCTAACTCAAGAATTGCACAGGTTCACCAACCTTGTATGGCCATAGCCAATTAGGTCACCATATGTGCTGCCATCGATGTTGTTATTATGTGGATCAATGTGCTAAATGAACTCATAGTCGACCATATTCAACAATCTCACTTTTTTTTTGTGTGCTGAATTCTCCAATTGTGCACAACCAATTAGATTGTTCCCTACTAGGTGACCCTATTGTCCTTCATGTAGCAATGCTGGAACCTAAGTGACACTAGATTCCCCCATAACAACACTGATCCCTGGCCACACTGGAGGTCACTGAGGATTTGAATGTTCCTGGGTACCAAGGTAAGTTATATTGGAATCGTTAAATCTGTACCCAATTTATTACAGATAAAAATCCCTTTGCACTATAATTAAGTAGGATTAGGGACCCCACTTTGTAACTTACTGCAGAACCTCAGTCCAAGACCTAGTTCATGACATATCAAATATCACAGTTCATGGATATATATATATATATATATATATCACACCCCCTCATATACATACAATTCATATATATATATATATATATATATTAGATATCACACACACACTATATACCCATACACACACATATATATATATATATATAATATATTACACACACACACTCATATACATACACCCACATATATATATATATATATAATATAATATATATATACATTCACACACACACTCATATACATACACACATATATCTATATTATATATATATAATATATCATAACCACACATATATGCACACCACCTACACACACACATAATAAATATATATATATATATCATACATACACACATATATATATATCATAATATATATACACACACCACACATATACCCCACAAACACACTCATTCATATACATACACACGCATATATATACATATATATATATATATCATATCACACACGCCATAAACATACAACATATATATATCATATCCCACCACATACATACACATCACACACACATACATACACATGCACACACATACACACACACACCACACTTATATATATACATACATATATATATATTCATAACACCATACAACATATAGATCATATACCAATAGATTGAATATTTGAAGAAGAATCTATTCTAGGGATCCCAACAGACAGATATCATATTGATCCTTAGTGAATGATAATATCCCTTTCATTTCACTGTCCGTTTTTGGACCGTCAGTGATGGGTTCTGATCCAATTGTTCTGCATTTCCTACTTTTTGAGCAATAAATGATAAGGGGATTTTTTTAAAAAGCGAATGAATATGGGAAATTGGTGAAAAAACTATGCAAAACATAAAAGGTGATTGATAGAAATGTAGAAGAACCATACTATGTGCAAGTTTCCCTTTATCTAATTGGAGCCAATAAACCCCCCATTGCAGATCTTACAACTATCGACGGGATCGACCCTTTATCGTTTGACTGTGTACCCAGCTTTAAAGGGAGTGGCAAATAAAGAAACAAATAATAAAACATACATTGAACCCTAGATGTGATTTTTTGTTAAAAAAAAAATTAAAACTGAAGAAAAAAAAATTGAATTGACTGTGTGAGTCTAAAACGTTTTTTCGTTTTGGAGATTTGACATGATTGTTATTTTATTTCATTTGTATTTATTTATAAGGTGAGGATGGAGAGAAACGAAATAATATGCAAATTAAATAAATTTTTTTTTAAAAAAATCTAGTCATCTGTCCTTACTTTAAATCGGCCGATTTCATAAAAATCCTGATTGAGCGACCGTTTTATAAGAACGATTTATTTATTGATCGATGCTGTATATTGAAACTCATCCCAACCGATTGTGTCTGTGGTTTTACAATTTTTTTTTAAAAATTAATTTTTAATTCTTTGGGTCACTTTTTCGTTTTGAAAGGGGTGGGGACATTCATTATTAATCTTATCTAACCAATACCCTGTGGCAATGTAAGGGTTATTCCTTCTCACAATGGCTTGAATACGTGTTAACCAATTCTAACTGATCTTCTTGTAAAAGGTGTCAGATGGGCGACACTAGACGTGTTGTGTTTGTGTCCTGTTTTCATTCAAAATACAATAATAATAATAAAAAGTAAAATATATTCCTGTTTGTTATTGTGACAACTGCCAATGGGTGTACATTTGTTGGGTGAATGGGGCTAGATAATTGGCCCCTACCCTTGGGGGGCCCTTTAAAACCCACCGGGACCCAAAGATATTGGTGGAGGATGTGGGTAGTGCACAGACTGGACACCCCCCTCGCACTGTTAATTAAAGCCTTTATAAGAGGGCAATGAAATAACTATAGGCAATGCATCATATGCATTCTCTCTGGGGATAACAGTATGGGTATTCAATCCCATGGGCAGTGTAAGGTAGGGAGTGCAGTCAGCTGAGGGCAAGTGGGGGTGAGGAATTAATTAAACAGGGTAATAAAGGGCTATATTGTTAAAATGACAAAAAACGTGTCTGTGAATGAAAAGGAGAGATTAGGGATCAAAGCCAAAGAGAGTGAATGGCGTTTCAGGTGCAGCTCCATCAGTGAGAGGACAAGGTAAGGAATGAGTATAGGGACTGGATGGTCCCATGAACACCACCCCCACTCACTGACTCTGTATACAATGCTGTTTTGGTGCGTCCACTGTGCTGGTGCTGAAATTGAGAGAATTCCATTATAAGAACAAATTTCCCTTAATACCCCCAATGCTTCCTACCCAGCTCCTACTGACTGTACACTGACACGCACACAGTTCCTACTGACTGACAATGACACACACACACACGCTCTACTGACTGTACAATGACACCCCAGCTGCTACTGACTGTACAATGTTCACCCCCCAGCTACTACTGACTGTACACTGACAACACACACACACACACTCCTACTGACTGTACACTGACCACACACAGTTCCTACTGACTGTACACTGACACACACACCGCTCCCTACTGACTGTACACTGACACCCCAGCTACTACTGATTGTAACAATGTCACCCCCGCTCCTACTCTGTACCTGTAAACACTGATACACACACACCACACGCTCCCTACTGACTGTACACTGACACACACCACACGCCTCCTACTGACTGTACACTGACCCCCTACAGCTACTACTGACTGTACTTGACACCCCCAGCTCCTACTCTGTCACTGACACACACACACCACACTACACACCTGACACCACACACACAAGCTCCTACTGACTGTACAAGACACCCACCCACTACTACTGACTGGACGACCCCCCAGCTACTACTGACTGTACAATGACACCCCCAGCAACTACTACTGTACACTGACACACACAACAGCTACTACTGACTGTAACACTGACACACACACACACACAGCTCCTACCGACTGTACACCTGACACACACACAGCTCTACTACTGTACAATGACACCCCAGCTACTACAGACTGTACAATTAAACCCCCAGCTACTACTGGACTGTACATGACACCCCAGCACTACTACTACTGACTGTACATGACACCCCCAGCTACTAATGACTGTACAAAGAAGCCCCCAGCTACTACTACTGTACATGAACCCCCCAGCTACTACTGACTGTACAACACCCCCAGCTACTACTGACTGTACAATCACAAACAAGCTACTACTGACGTACACTGACACAGCTACTACTGACTGTACACTGACCACACAACAGCTCCTACTGACTGTACACTGACACACCCAGCTCACTGACTGTACATGATGCACACACAGCTCCTCTGACTGTACACTGACTCACGACACACACAGCCTCCTACTGACGTCACTGACACACACACGCTCCTACTGACTGTACCTGACACACACAGCTTCCACTGACTGTGCACTGACATCACACACTTCCTACTGACTGTACACTGACACCACCGTTCCTACTCTGTACACTGACCACACACACCTCCTACTGACTGTACACTGACACACACACATCTCCTACTGACTGTACACTGACACACACACACACATCTCCTACTGACTGTACACTGACACACACAGCTACTACTGACTGTAACACTGACACACACCGTTCCTACGACTGTACTGCACACACCATTCCTACTGACTGTACACTGACACACACACAGCTACTACTGGCTGTACACTGACACACACCGCTCCTACTGACTGTACACTGACACCCCAGCTACTACTGACTGTAACTGACGCACACACGCTCCTACTGACTGTACACTGACACACACAGCTCCTACTGACTGTACACTGACACACACACAGTTCCTACTGACTGTACACTGACACACACTGCTCCTGACTGCTGTACACTGACACACACACAGCTCCTACTGACTGTACACTGACCACACACCAGCCTCCTACTGACTGTTACACGGACACACACACACAGCTTCCTACTGACTGTACACTGACACACACACTAATCCTACTGACTGTACACTGACCACAACCACCCCTACTTCCACATGACCATGTACACTGACTACACACACACGTCTCTACTGCGCTGTAACTGACACCACACACCCACTGACTGCTCCCTACTGACGGTAACACAAGCTAGCGACACTGACACGACACACAGCTCCTACTGAGTACTGTACCTGTACACTGACTGACACTTGCCCACAGCTTCCTACTGACTGTACACTGACACACACAACTCCTACTGACTGTACACTGACACCCACAGCTCTACTGACTGTACAACTGACACCCACAGCTCCTACTGACTGTTACACTGCACACACACACACCACAAAAGCTCTACTGACTGTACACTGACACACACAAGCTCTACTGACTGTACACTGACACCCCACTACTACTGACTGTAAATCGACACCACCCAGCTCCTACTGACGTACAACAGCTATACAACCCTGACAAACAACAAAAACCCCGCTACTACTGACTGTACAATCACAAGACAAATCAACCCCCTACTACTGATGTACAATACACCATCCAGCTCCTACATACTGTACACTGACACCACAGCTCCTACTGACTCCTACAATCACATACTGACTGTACAATGACACCCCACCAGCTACTAGCTGACGTACACCTGACACCCCAGCTCTCTACTGATCTGTACATGTGACACCCCCACTCTCTACTGACTGTACACTGACACCCCCACAGCTCCTACTGACTGTGCACTGACACCCCCATCTACACTGAACTGCGCAATGACCCCCCACTCCTACTGCTGTACACTGACACCCCCAGCTTCCAACTGACTGGTGGGCACTGTCAGTGCACAGTCAGTAAGTCAGTAGGAGCTGGGGTGTCAGTGCACAGTCAGTAGGAGCTGGGGGTGTCAGTGTACAGTCAGTAGGAGCTGGGGTGTCATTGCACAGTCAGTAGGAGCAGGGGATGTCAGTGCACAGTCAGTAGGAGCTGGGGTGTCATTGCACAGTCAGTAGGAGCTAGGGGTGTCAGTGCACAGTCAGTAGGAGCTGGGGTGTCATTGCGCAGTCAGTAGGAGCTGGGGGTGTCATTGCGCAGTCAGTAGGAGCTGGGGTGTCAGTGCGCAGTCAGTAGGAGCTGGGGGTGTCAGTGCGCAGTCAGTAGGAGCTGGGGGGGGGGAGCTGGGGGGGTGTTCAGTGCCACATCAAGTAGGAAGCTGGATGTCA
>CM033476.1:66349043-66364724 GCA_019447015.1 Hymenochirus boettgeri | reverse complement strand
GGTGTGTGTCAGTGTACAGTCAGTAGGAATGGTGTGTGTCAGTGTACAGTCAGTAGGAACGGTGTGTGTCAGTGTACAGTCAGTAGGAGCTGTGTGTGTGTGTGTCAGTGTACAGTCAGTAGGAGCTGTGTGTGTGTCAGTGTACAGTCAGTAGGAGGTGTGTGTGTGTCAGTGTACAGTCAGTAGGAGCTGTGTGTGTGTCAGTGTACAGTCAGTAGGAGCAGTGTGTGTCAGTGTACAGTCAGTAGGAACTGTGTGTGTGTCAGTGTACAGTCAGTAGGAGCTGTGTGTGTCAGTGCGGTTGTCATTGTGCAGTCAGTGGAGCTGGGGGTGTCAGTGACAGTCATAAGTTTCTGGGGGGTGTTCAGTGACGTCGTGAGCTGGGTGTCATTGCACAGTTCAGTAGGAGCTGGGGTGTCAGTGCACAGTCAGTAGGAAAGCTGGGGGGGGGGTTTGTCAGTGCGACAGTCAGTAGAGCTGGGAGGTGTCAGTGCACAGTCAGTAGGAGCTGGGGGGTTGTCAGTGCGTCAGTGGAGCTGGGGGTACAGTCAGTAGGAGCTGGGGTTTGTGGGACATTTGCACAGTCAGTAGGAGCTGGGGGGTGTCAGTGCACAGTCAGTAGGAGCTGGGGGTAGGGTCTAGTGCACAAGGTCAGTAGGAGGCTGGGGTTGTCAGTGCACAGTCAGTAGGAGCTGGGGGTTTGTCAGTGCGCAGTCAGTAGGAGCTGGGTGGGGTGTCAGTGCGGAGGATGGGGTGGTGTAAGTGGCAGCGTGGAGCTGGGGTGTAAGTGCGCAGTCAGTAGGAGCTGGGGGGGTGTCAGTGCGCAGTCAGTAGGGAGCTGGGGTGGGTGTCAGTGCGCAGTCAGTAGGAGCTGGGGTGTCAGTGCACAGTCAGTAGGAGCTGGGGGTGTCATTGTGCAGTCAGTGAGGAGCTGGGGGTGTCAGTGTACAGTCACTAGTTTCTGGGGGTGGTCAGTGTACAGTCAGTAGGAGCTGGGGTGTCATTGCACAGTCAGTAGGAGCTGGGGTGTGTAGTGCACGTCAGTAGGAGCTGGGGGTGTCAGTGCAAGCATTGTAGGAGCTGGGGGTGTCAGTGCGCAGTCAGTAGGAGCTGGGGGTGTCAGTGCACAGTCAGTAAGCAGTAGGGTGGGGTTGTCAGTGCACAGTCAGTCGAGAGGGGTGTCAGTGCAAGTGTAGTAGGAGTGCGGGTGTCAGTGCCACATATTAGGAGCTGGGGGGTGTCATTGCACAGTCAGTAGGAGCTGGGGTGTCAGAGCACAGTCACTAGTTTCTGGGGGTGTCAGTGTACAGTCAGTAGGAGCTGGGGTGTCATTGCACAGTCAGTAGGAGCTGGGGGTGTCAGTGCAGTCGAGTCAGTAGGAGCTGGGGGTCAGTGCACAGTCAGTAGGAGCTGGGGGTGTCAGTGCAGCAGTAGTAGGAGCTGGGGTTGTGGTGTCAGTGCGCAGTCAGTAGGAGCTTGGGGTGTCAGTGACGCATCAGTAGGAGCGTGGGGGGTTGTCAGTGTACAGTCAGTAGGAGCTGGGGGGTGTCCAGTGCACAGTCAGTAGGAGCTGGGGGTGTCAGTGACACAGTCAGTAGGAGCTGGGGTGTCATTGCACAGTCAGTAGGAGCTGGGGGTGTCAGTGCACAGTCACTAGTTTCTGGGGGTGTCAGTGTAGTCAGTAAGGAGCTGGGGTGTCATTGTGCAGTCAGTAGGAGCTAGGGGTGTCAGTGCACAGTCAGTAGGAGCTGGGGGTGTCAGTGCACAGTCAGTAGGAGCTGGGGTGTCATTGCACAGTCAGTAGGAGCTGGGGGGTGTCAGTGCACAGTCACTAGTTTTGGGGGGGTGTCAGTGTAAAGTCAGTAGGAGCTGGGGTGTGTCATTGCACAGTCAGTAGGAGCTGGGGGTGTCAGTGCACAGTCAGTAGGAGCTGGGATGTCAGTGCACAGTCAGTAGGAGCTGGGGTGTCAGTGCACAGTCAGTAGGAGCTGGGGGTGTCAGTGCACAGTCAGTAGGGATGGGGGTGGTGTCAGTGCACAGTCAGTTGGAAGCTGGGGGTGTCAGTGCGCAGTCAGTAGGAGCTGGGGGTGTCAGTGCTCAGTCAGTAAGAACTGGGGGTGTCAGTGCACAGTCAGTAGGATGCGTTGGGTGTCAGTGTACAGTCAGTAGGAGAGGGGGGGTTGTCAGGACAATCAGTAGGAGCTGGGGGTGTCAGTGTACAGTCAGCAGTGCTGGGGGTGTCATTGTACAGTCAGTATGTCATTGTAGAGTCAGTAGGAGCTGGTGGTGTTCAGTGTTACAGTATGTAGGAGCGGTGGGGGTGGTATTGTACAGTACAGTAGTAGCAGTAGTAGTAGCGGGGGTGTCATTGTACAGTCAAGTAGTAGCTGGGGTGTGTCATGGTATAGTCGTGTGTACAGTCAGTAGTAGCTGGGGGGTGTCATATACAGTCAGTAGAGTGGGTGGTGTCAAGTACAGTCAGCAGTAGTAGCTGTGTGGGTGTCAGTGTACAGTCAGTAGGAGCTGTGTGTGTGTGTGTGGTATGTGTGTGTGTGTCAGTGTACAGTCAGTAAAGGAGCTGTGATGGTGTCATTGTACAGTCAGTCATAGTGGGGTAGCTGGGTGTCATTGTACAGTCCAGTAGGACGTTGTGTGTGTCAGGTAGTTACGTCAGTAGGAGCAGTGAGTTAGGGGGGGGCCAGTGTACAGTCAGAACTCAGTAGGAGCGTGTGTGTGTGTCGTGTCAGTGTACAGTCAGTAGGAGTGTGTGTGTGTCAGTTTGTAGCTCGTCAGTGGAGCTGTGTGTGTGGGTGTCAGTATACAGGTCAGTAGTGAAGGTGTGTGTCAGTGTACAGTCAGTAGGAACGTGTGTGTGTCAGTGTACAGTCAGTAGAAGCGTGTGTGTGTCAGTGTTACAGTCAGTAGGAGCTGTGTGTGTGTGTCAGTGTACAGTCAGTAGGAGCTGATGTGTGTGTCAGTGTTACAGTCATAGAGGAGTTGTGTGTGTCAGTGTACAGTCAGTAGGAGAGTAGTGTTGTGGGCTGTGTCTAGTGTACAGTCAGTAGGAAACTGTGTGTGTGTCAGTGTACAGTCAGTAGGAAGCGTGTGTGTCAGTGTACAGTCAGTAGGAGCTGTGTGTGGTTCAGTGTACAGTCAGTAGTAGCTGGGTGGTGTCAGTGTACAGTCAGTAGGAGGCTGTGTGTGTGTCAGTGTACAGTCAGTAGAGCTGTGTGTGTGTCAGTGTACAGTCAGTAGGAGCGCTGTGTTGTCAGTTACAGTCAAGTTAGGAGCTGGTGGTGTGGTCAGTGTACAGTCAGTAGGAGTGTGTGTGATGTGTGTCAGGTACAGTCAGTAGGAAGCCTTGTGTGTTGTCAGTGTAAAGTCAGTTAGGAGCTGTGTGTGCGTCAGTGTAACAGTCAGTAGTAGCTGGGGGGTGTCAGTGTACAGTCAGTAGGAGCTGTGTGTGTGTCAGTGTACAGCCAGTAGTAGCTGGTGTTCTAGGTGTTGTCAGTGTACAGTCAGTAGGAATGGTGTGTGTCAGTGTACAGTCAGTGAAGGAACGGCTGTGTGTGTCAGTGTACAGTCATAGAGTAGTAGTGTGTGTGTGTCAGTGTACAGTCAGTAGGAGCTGTGGTGTGTGTCATGTCAGTCAGTGGGCTGTGTGTGTGTCAGTGTACAGTCAGTAGGAGGTGTGTGTGTGTCAGTGTACAGTCAGTAGGAACAGTGTGTGTCAGTGTACAGTCAGTAGGAACTGTGTGTGTGTCAGTTCACAGTCAGTAGGAGTGTGTGTGTCAGTGTACAGTCAGTAGGAGCTGTGTGTGTGTCAGTGTACAGTCAGGAGGAGGTGGTGGGGTCAGTGTTCAGTCAGTAGGAGCTGTGTGGCATCAGTGTACAGTCAGTAGTAGCTGGGTGTGTCAGTGTACAGTCAGTAGGAGCTGTGTGTGTGTCAGTGTACAGTCAGTAGTAGCTGTGTCAGTGTACAGTCAGTAGTAGCTGTGTTTGTGTCATTGTACAGTCAGTAGTAGTGGTGGTGTGTGTCGTCAGTCAGTAGTAGCTGGGGGTGTGTCATTGTACAGTCAGTAGTAGCTGGGGGCTTCTTTGTACAGTCATTAGTAGCTGGGGGTGTCATTGTACAGTCAGTAGTAGTAGTAGCTGGGGGTGTCATTGTAGTCAGTAGTAGCTGGGGTTTAATTGTACAGTCTGTAGTAGCTGGGGTGTCATTGTACAGTCAGTAGGAGCTGTGTGTGTGTCAGTGTACAGTCGGTAGGAGCTGTGGTGTGTGTGTGTGTCAGTGTACAGTCAGTAGTAGCTGTGTGTGTGTCAGTGTACAGTCAGTAGTAGCTGGGGGTGTCATTGTACAGTCAGTAGTAGCTGGGGGAGTCGTCCAGTCAGTAGTAGTCGTGGGGGTGTCATTGTACAGTCAGTAGGACTGTGTGTGTGTGTGTGTGTGTGTGTGTCAGTGTACAGTCAGTGGAGCTGGGGGTGCCAATGTACAGTCAGTAGTAGCTGATGTGTGTCAGTGTACAGTCAGTAGGAGCTGTGTGGTGTGTGTGTCAGTGTACAGTCAGTAGGAGTGGGGGTGTCAATGTACAGTCAGTAGTAGCTATGTGTGTGTTAGTGTACAGTCAGTAGGAGCTGTGTGTGTTAGTGTACAGTCAGTAGGAGCTGTGTGTGTGTCAGTGTACAGTCAGTAGGAGTGGGGGTGCAATGTACAGTCAGTAGTAGCTGTATGTGTGTCAGTGTACAGTCAGTAGGAGCTGTGTGTGTGTATCAGTGTACAGTCAGTAGGAGCTGGGGGTGGTGGACATTGTACAATAGTCAGTAGTAGCTGGGGTTGTCAGTGTACAGTCAGTAGGAGCTGTGTGTGTGTGTGTCAGTGTACAGTCAGTAGGAACTGTGTGTGTGTCAGTGTACAGTCAGTAGGAGCTGTGTGTGTGTGTGTGTGTCAGTGTACAGTCAGTAGTAGCTGGGGGTGACATTGTACAGTCAGTAGCAGCTGGGGTGTCATTGTACAGTCAATAGGAGCTGTGTGTGTGTCATTGTACAGTCAGTAGGAACTGTGTGCGTGTCAGTGTACAGTCAGTAGGAGCTGGGTAGGAAGCATTGGGGGTATTAGGGAAATTTGTTCTTATAATGGAATTCTCTCAATTTCAGCACCGCACAGTGGACAGCACCAAAACAGATTGTATACAGAGTTCAGTGAGTGCGGGGCTGGTGTTCATGGGACCACCCAGTCCCTATACTCACTTCTTACCTTGTCCTCTCATGATGGAGCGCCACCTGAAACGCCATTCACTCTTCTTGGCTTTGATCCCTAATCTTCCTTTTCATTCACAGACACGTTTTTTGTCATTTTAACAATATAGCCCTTTATTACCCTGTTATAATTAATATCCTCACCCCCACTGCCCTCAGCTGAACTGCACTCCTACTTACACTGCCCATGGGATTGAATACCCATTACTGTATCCCCAGAGAGAATGCACATATGATGCATTGCCTATAGTTATTCATTGCCCTCTATTAAAGGCTTTTAATTAACAGTTGCGAGGGGGGGTCCAGTCTCGTGCACTACCCACATTCCTCCACCCAATATCTTTGGGTCCCAGGTGGGTTAAAGGGCCCCCAAGGGTAGGGGCCAATTATCTAGCCCCATTCACCAACCAAATGTCCACCATTGGCAGTGTCACAATAAACAAACAGGAATATATTTTACTTTTTATTATTATTGATATTTTGAATGAAAACAGACACAAACACAACACGTCTAGTGTCGCCCATCTGACACCTTCTACAAGAAGAATCAGTTAGAATTGGTTAACACGTATTCAAGCCATTGTGAGAAGGAATTAACCCTTACATTGCCACAGGGTATTGGTTAGATAAGATTAATAATGAATGTCCCACCCCCTTTCAAAACGAAAAAAGTGACCCAAAGAATTAAAAATAATTTTAAAAAAAAATTGTAAAACCACAGACACAATCGGTTGGGATGAGTTTCAATATACAGACATCGATCAATAAATAAATCGTTCTTATAAAATCGGTCGCTCAATCAGGATCTTTTTATGAAATCGGCGCCGATTTAAAGTAAGGACAGATGACTAGATTTTTTTAAAAAAAAATCTTATTTAAATTTGCATATTATTTCGTTTCTCTCCATCCTCCATCCTTATAAATAAATACAAATGAAATAAATAACAATCATGTCAAATCTCCAAACAGGTAAAAACGTTTTAGACTCACACAGTCAATTCAATTTTTTTTTTTCTTCAGTTTTAATTTTTTTTTTAACAAAAATCACATCTAGGGTTCAATGTATTTTTATTATTTTTTTTCTTTATTTTGCCACTCTTCCCTTTAAAGCTGGGTACACAGTCAAACGATAAAGGGTCGATCCCGTCGATAGTTGTAAGATCTGCAATGGGGGGTTAATTGGCTCCAATTCAGATAAAGGGAAATTGCACATAGTCATGGTTCTTCTACATTTCTATCAATCACCTTTTAATGTTTTGCATAGTTTTTCCCACCAATTTTCCATTCATTCGCTTTTTAAAAAAATCCCCTTATCATTTTATTGCTCAAAAAGTAGGAAATGCAAAGAACAATTGGATCAGAACCAACATCACTGACCGGTCCAAAACGGACAGTGAAATGAAAGGGATATTATCATTCACTAAGGATCAATATGATATCTGGTCTTGTTGGGATCCCATAGAATAGCTATTCTTCCAATTATACATCTATTGGATATGATTCTATATGTGTATGTGTGTATATATATATATGTAGTATATAATTATAGTGTGGTGTGGTATGTGTGCATGTGTGATGTATGTGTATGTGCATGTGTATGTATGTGTGTGTGATATGATATATATATGTGTGTATGTTTATGCGTGTGTGATATGATATATATATATATATATATATGTATATATATGCGTGTGTATGTATATGAATGAGTGTGTTTGTGTGTGTATATGTGTGCGGTGTGATATGAATATTAGATTATGTGGTATGTATGTATTATATATATATATATATATATATATTTATATATGGGTGTGTGTAGTGTGTGTGTGCATATATGTGTGTGTTATGATATATATATATTATATATATAATATATATATGTGGTGTATGTATATGAGGTGTGTGTGATATATATATTATATATATATATATATATGTGTGTGTATGTATATGAGTGGTTGTGTGTGATATATATATATATATATATATATATGTGTGTGTGTATGTGTATAAGTGTGTGTGTGATATATATATTATATATATATATATGTGTGTGTATGTATATGAGTGTGTGTGTGGTGATATATATATAATATATATCCATGAACTGTGATATTTGATATGTCCATGAACTAGGTCTTGGACTGAGAGAGTTCTGCAGTAATTACAAAGTGGGGTCCCTAATCCTACTTAATTATAGTGCAAAGGGATTTTTATCTGTAATAAATGGGTACATTTTAACGATTTCCATATAATACCCTTCGGTCCCAGGAACATTTTCAACATCCTCAGTGACCCCAGTGTGGCCAGGGATCAGTTATGTTACTGGGGGATCTAGTGTCACTTAGGTTCCCGCATTGCTACATGAAGGACAATAGGGTCACCTAGTCAGGGAACAATCTAATGGTGTGTGCACCAATTGGAGAATTCAGCAAGTGAGATTGTTGAAATATGGTCGATCTATGAGTTCATTTAGCACATTGATCACATTAATACACATCGACTGGCAGCACAATATGGTGACCCTAATTGGCTATTTGCCATACAAGAGTTGGGTGAACCTGTGCAATTCTTGAGTTAGCGCCATCTAACACAACTTGCGGGTGTAGGGCAGTGGGTTAACGCCATAAATCCTGTTTCAGTGGAGTCACCCAATGCCCCTGGCCATAGAACAGAAAGGTCCCTAATGCCACTGGCCTGTAGGACAACAGGGTCACAGAACACCAATCATGATTGCACCAGAGTTTGCGCACCAGGCTCTGCCTTTCACCATTGCAGAATCCACGGCGCAAAATTGCACAGTCACACACCAGCTATAAAGTTTTGTCAGTTATGGAAAAAGGCGTTAAGTTCCTCATACATGGGGGCCTGTCGTGGTGGACATGCATATCATAAGGCAACAGGTTCTCAGAGTGCACCCCACTGCGCATTCCAGAAGAGCTGAAGAGCAAACTGTGCCCAGAAGCCCTAGAGGCCTGAAGGCTGAATAGTGCATAGAGTAGTGGTAATTCTTATCATGTCTGGAGATGAGTCCTGCTTGACTGCAAAGTTGCCATTAATGCACAGTGGTGGGCTAAGTGGGGCTTCATACTTGAGCTATTGTAGTCTGGAGATGTGTTGCCATAAAGGGGACTCATAGGTGGGCACAATACCCATGGGATCTCAGAGCATGAGAACTGGCCATGCTACTGGGACTGGCACTGGGAGCCGAGAGTCGGGAACATTGGTAAGGGTAAGGGTGCATGGCAAAAGAAGAGTTTGGCCCATGATACCTCCCAGGCTCCTGACTTTGCTCTGTTAGGAAATTCCTGGAATTGAGTTGCAAAAACAACCGCCACCAGGTTAGTGGTGGGCTGGGGAGACCCTACAGAGGGTTGGACATAGGCTACCAGGTCAGGCCTTTTCCCAGATTCTTAGTATCTCTGATAGGGCCCATATGTAGTCTTGGCTAAACTGAGAGTCTCTATCTTGGAGAGCTTTGGGTCATTGGAGTAACAAGGAACGACCTTCCTAGGTTGTCCAGAGCTGAGTTGAGGTCATGCATTCGGTTCCTTTCCCTGGCGTTGGCTTTTGCCTTCTGACCTTAGACCTCTCCATTCGAGCTTTGGTCATTTTCCTCTTTGGGGCCCCGTTTTTTTGGGTCTTCCCCTTCCACTTCTTCGGTTCCTTCTTCTTCTTCCTCCTCCTCTTCTTCTTCCACCAGGTCCCATCTTCTTTACTTTCGCTCAGAGAACCTTCTGTGTGGACATCCTGTAGGCTTTTATCTTCTGACTCACCCTGGTCACTCAGGTCATCCTCACAGATCGGTCCAGTTGGCGAATTTCTGGACCTCTGGCATGAGACTGGTCTCGCTGAACAGCCTGGTCAACATGTTTGCTGAGGACAGAAGAACAGACATCAGAAGGGGGGGAAATGACCAGGAGAACTTCAATCTGCTAAGCAAAGAGCCTTGATAGAACTCAAACGGTCTACAGTGGTCCTAGGAGACAGCATGGGATAGAAGACACAATGACATAGGACATCCATCAATACAAATAATACATCATAGCATGTATGGGGGCATGAAATAATGCAAATAGGTCACTGAAGCCCAATTAGGACCTACATACCGCCCAATTCAATCAGTTAGAGAAGATAACCCTGACAATGTAATACAGGCGCCCCATGGGTAATAACGGTGATAGGAATACTTATTTAATCAATGGCACTGGGAGATAATCACCAGAGGAATGTCGCACCGTGTATTGCACAGTCCTAGCGATCTGGGGTTAATAAGGGCAGTGTAGTTCTCCATTGGGTTGATCTGTCCTTAACTTGGTCCCCCTCCTTATTCAGCAGGTTCTTCCAGCACATGATTAGAATTAATTGGCTTTCAATTTAGCCATCACAACACCAAATTAAAGGTGTCAAATAATGTTGATAGATCCAATATTATTTTCTTATAGGATCCCAATTTGCCTGCCCTCTGGTTGTGTAAGGGACAGGGAGCAGTTTAAATGGGCTGAAAGATACAAGGCTCCTTATTATAACAGAGCCAACTGGGGAAATACTTATAGGAGAGAACAACATGCAGAATATATAGAGAGAGACATTACATTGTTATTACATTATTACTACATTATTACATTATTATTGTATTGTTATTGTTATATTATTATCATTAATAAAGTCAGGGCACATTATCTGCAAAATGTGATACATGCAGAGAACAAAATGAACGGCCAAGGGTAAATATAATATAATATAATACAATATAATATAATCACAATCAGGATGGATAGACGATAGCAGTAAAGATAGATAGATAGATAGATAGATAGATAGATAGTAGATAGATAGATAGATAGTAAATTGAGATATAAATTATAACTATGAAATATAGATAATAGAAAGAATCGATACATAGATGATACAAAAGGCAAATATATATATAGATCATAGATGATGAATATAGATGGAAACATAATTCATATATAGATGTTATAGATGTTATGTATATATAAGGATAGATAGATAGATAGGATATATATAGATAGGAATAGATAGGGATATAGATAGATAGATAGAATAGATAGATAGATAGATATGGATAGAGATAGATAATAGATAGAATAAGATAGATAATAAAGATAGAATAGATAGATAGATAGAGATAGATAATAGATAGATAATAGATAGATAGATAAGATAGATAGATAGATAGATAGATAGATAGATAGATAATATATAAAGAATTATAAAAAAATAAAGAGAACTAGAATGACATATAGATTATTAGAAAGGACAGATAACAGGTATAGATAAATTTATATTCGATGGATGTATATGACAACAAAAATAGAAATATTCAAAGATAGCAATTAGAGAGGAAAATTACACAAGAAATATAAGTAGGAACAGGTAGATACAGACGACAGACAATGAGAGATATAGGCAGGAGATACAGAACATTAGTGGACAGAGAGGTAAGTAAGGGATATGGGGGACCGCCAGGTATAGACAGGTATTAGCACATAGCCTAGACCCGTATCGCTGCTTTCTCCCAGTGCTACTTCTTATTCTGTATATAACACTGTCCCATAGATGGTACAGGGCAGGGGTGGGTATGAAGGGAAATATCTCTATGTACACTGGAACATTATATAATATAGTAATGGATGAATAATCTTAAAGTAATTTTGCCAATACATATAGACAGACAGACAGACAGATAGATAGATAGATAGATAGATAGATAGAACGATAGATAGATGATAGGTAAATTGATACAATAGATTATAGGTATATATAATTATAGATATATAGATATAATAAACAGATAGAAACCAGAAGATAGATAGATGATAGATAGATAGATAGATAGATAGATAGATAGATATATGATAAATAGATAGATATAAATAGAAAAGTAGATGATTAGAACGATAGATAGATGATAGGTAAATTGATAGAATAGATTATAGATATATATAATTATAGATATATAGATATAATAACAGATAGAACCATATCGATAGATAGATAATAGACAGAACAATAGATAGATAGATAGATAGATAGATAGATGACAAATAGATAAATAGAAAGATAGATGATAGAAAGAAAAAGAGATCGATAGATAGAAATATTGACGATAGATAGATAGATAGATAGATAGGTAGATAGATAGATGGTAGATAGATAAATAGATAGATAGAGAGATAGATGATAGATAGATAGATAGATAGATAGATAGATAGATAGATAATAGATAGATAGATAGATAGATAGATAGATAGATAGATAGAAGATAGATAGATAGATATACAGATTGATAGATAATAGATAGATAGATGATAGAACGAAGATAGAAAAAGAGATCGATAGATAGAAATATTGATGATACATAGACAGAGATAGATAAGATAATAGACAGATAGATAGATAAATAGATAATAGACAGAATGATAGATAGATAGATAATAGACAGGATAAAATAATAGATAGATAGATAGATTAGATAGATAGATAGTAGATAAGATAGATGATAGATATAGATAATAGACAGATAGATAGATAATAGACAGTAGATAGATAGATAGAGAGATAGATAGAATTATAGATAGATAGTGATAGAAAGATAGAATGATAGATAGATCGATAGACAGAGAGGTAGAGAGGTAGAGAGAGAGAGGTAATGAGTATAGAGAGAGAGAGAGATAGAGAGATAGATAGATGATGATAGAGAGATAGAAGATAGATAGAAATGATAGATATTAATTAGATAAACATGATTAAACACTAAATAGAAATACACAGATAGATAAAGAGATAATTCAATGGAATAAAGAATAGATGGAAATATGCCACTGTCTGTCAGTCTGTTTTGCCTCCCTATTCCCAACCTGGTTCAGACAGACAGACAAGACGACCCTGTGCCTGGGACCATCTAGGTGACCCAGTCTTTGTGTTCCCCTCTCCCCCTTTCCAACCCCACAATCCCCATAGAGAGGGACAGGACCAGCTGTTTATCTTCATGTTGTCAGGATAATGGGGAGAGATGGTCCTAGTTAGAGATGCGCCATGGGGTATTTAACATAAAAATGAGGTTCTGAGGCATCTGAGTCCGGGGTCTTTGCTTCCCCCTCACTGCAACTTGGAGAAGATCCTGGTGGAGCCAACTACCTCCTGAGCTAAGGGCAGAAAGGAATCTAAGACATGGTCCATAGCATCTTCTGGGAGTAGAACGTTCCTCCTTGAGGTTCTCAAGCTCTTCAGAGTGCAATCCAAAAGGAGGAGAGGTGGCATGTCCCGAGTCATGGTACCCAGCTCTGATGCCAGGCCATATGGTTGGCACGTCATCCGCTGGAGCGATCACACGGGGACCTTGATGACGTGCGGTTGGATTGAGGGAGATTGGGTCCTGGGGGGGGGAGGACGTACCATCTGTCACTCTCCTACAAAAAAAAAAAAGACTAAGAAGGAGAAGAAGGGAAAAAAAGCATCAGAGGGAGAGAGAGATGGATCCTACATATCTCCAGATCTCCAGGCTGACTGTGGTGGGGGGAGGAGGGGGGAGACTTTGGTACCTACCGACTTCAGCAAGGAAATCTGGGGCACAGCACAGGGTCCAAACCTCACAGATATGGGACAGAAATAAATTGGGAAAAGATACTCAGGGTGCAATCAAATGAACATGCCCAGATCTGCCAACCAGGGGGCACCAATATCCCCCCACACTGGGAGAGGGGAGGATGGATAGAGAGGAGACATGACATACCCACAGTCAATACGTGACCTGAGGAGCCTCACACCACAGAGCATTACAGGTCTACACAGTCAATGCAGCAGCACAAATAACTGTATAACATCTCTATATACCCCACCCCAAACTGTCTACTGCACCACAATCCCCACACAGGCCAGGCCATAGATTACCAAGCCCACAATTCTTATTAGAAAATGTTTCACTGATCTATATCACCCTCTCCAATAAATAAATTATAATATAATGAAGTGCATGACAAATCCCTACACCTGATCCACTGGAAAGACAGAGTTGTGTACTAATTATCCTAACCCCCTCAAACAGGCCCAGGATGGCATGTTATGGGCAAATGAATCAGGTGCTGTTTTTTTCCTTCCCCAGAGGTTGTGGGGCTTGTTTCACAGACCCCAGCTCAAAAATGTGTGGATCACCACAAAGAGTGGAGATCTCTGCTGTTCCCATCATAGAGATGTGAAATAGGTAGAAGAAAAGGGAACCTGGAGAGTTGCAAAACAAAAATGGCTACTATTAAAACCCACCCCCCCTCTCACCCACATCACCCCACCCCCATCCATACAATTCACATAGATCACTCACACCACATACCCTACACCCACCACATCCTGCCTAGAACATATATACACACCACAACATGCACACACAGTGGTTAAATCTTATTATCACATTGGTTTCAATATTAGAATGGAATGTTCCTGTATACTTCATATTCCATCAGATATCCTGCAAAGATCACAATAATAACAATAATGACATGCACAATGTGACAACACAAATGTAACTGAAAAGTGTCCTAAACCAAGCTTGTTCAGTGTGTTCTTCAGGTATTGGTGTTTTGTTAAACTTGTTTACAATCATGTATAAATTATCCCCTATTCAATGAATATATGGCAGTGATGACATGAATCAGGGATCTATTCCAGATTCAAGGTTTGCAGAACTGCAACTCTGGGTTAAGTAAAGTTTACAGGATGACACTTTTATATTTATACCTTTATATAGATATAAATTGATGTTTAGCTAGAGCACAACTGTGTGTGTGTCAGTGTACAGTCAGTAGGAGCTGTGTGTGTCAGTGTACAGTCAGTAGGAGCTGTGTGTGCGTCAGTGTACAGTCAGTAGTAGTACAGTCAGTAGGAGCTGTGTGTGCGTCAGTGTACAGTCAGTAGTAGCTGGGGGTGTCAGTGTACAGTCAGTAGGAGCTGTGTGTGTGTCAGTGTACAGCCAGTAGTAGCTGTGTGTGTGTCAGTGTACAGTCAGTAGGAATGGTGTGTGTCAGTGTACAGTCAGTAGGAACGGTGTGTGTCAGTGTACAGTCAGTAGTAGCTGTGTGTGTCAGTGTACAGTCAGTAGGAGCTGTGTGTGTGTGTGTCAGTGTACAGTCAGTAGGAGCTGTGTGTGTGTCAGTGTACAGTCAGTAGGAGGTGTGTGTGTGTCAGTGTACAGTCAGTAGGAACAGTGTGTGTCAGTGTACAGTCAGTAGGAACTGTGTGTGTGTCAGTTCACAGTCAGTAGGAGCTGTGTGTGTCAGTGTACAGTCAGTAGGAGCTGTGTGTGTGTCAGTGTACAGTCAGGAGGAGCTGTGTGTGTGTGTCAGTGTTCAGTCAGTAGGAGCTGTGTGTGCATCAGTGTACAGTCAGTAGTAGCTGGGTGTGTCAGTGTACAGTCAGTAGGAGCTGTGTGTGTGTCAGTGTACAGTCAGTAGTAGCTGTGTCAGTGTACAGTCAGTAGTAGCTGTGTTTGTGTCATTGTACAGTCAGTAGTAGCTGGGGGTGTCGTCCAGTCAGTAGTAGCTGGGGGGTGTCATTGTACAGTCAGTAGTAGCTGGGGGCTTCTTTGTACAGTCATTAGTAGCTGGGGGTGTCATTGTACAGTCAGTAGTAGTAGTAGCTGGGGGTGTCATTGTACAGTCAGTAGTAGCTGGGGGTTTAATTGTACAGTCTGTAGTAGCTGGGGTGTCATTGTACAGTCAGTAGGAGCTGTGTGTATGTGTCAGTGTACAGTCGGTAGGAGCTGTGTGTGTGTGTGTGTCAGTGTACAGTCAGTAGTAGCTGTGTGTGTGTCAGTGTACAGTCAGTAGTAGCTGGGGGTGTCATTGTACAGTCAGTAGTAGCTGGGGGAGTCGTCCAGTCAGTAGTAGCTGGGGGGTGTCATTGTACAGTCAGTAGGAGCTGTGTGTGTGTGTGTGTGTGTGTGTGTCAGTGTACAGTCAGTAGGAGCTGGGGGTGCCAATGTACAGTCAGTAGTAGCTGTATGTGTGTCAGTGTACAGTCAGTAGGAGCTGTGTGTGTGTGTGTGTCAGTGTACAGTCAGTAGGAGCTGGGGGTGTCAATGTACAGTCAGTAGTAGCTATGTGTGTGTTAGTGTACAGTCAGTAGGAGCTGTGTGTGTTAGTGTACAGTCAGTAGGAGCTGTGTGTGTGTCAGTGTACAGTCAGTAGGAGCTGGGGGTGCCAATGTACAGTCAGTAGTAGCTGTATGTGTGTCAGTGTACAGTCAGTAGGAGCTGTGTGTGTGTATCAGTGTACAGTCAGTAGGAGCTGGGGGTGACATTGTACAATCAGTAGTAGCTGGGGTGTCAGTGTACAGTCAGTAGGAGCTGTGTGTGTGTGTCAGTGTACAGTCAGTAGGAACTGTGTGTGTGTCAGTGTACAGTCAGTA
>CM033476.1:66209043-66344043 GCA_019447015.1 Hymenochirus boettgeri | reverse complement strand
TTGTTATTATTGTATTGTTATTGTTATATTATTATTCATTAATAAAGTCAGGGCACATTATCTGCAAAATGTGATACATGCAGAGAACAAAATGAACAGGCCAAGGGTAAATATAATATAATATAATACAATATAATATAATACACATCAGGATGGATAGACCGATAGAGTAAAGATAGATAGATAGATAGATAGATAGATAGATAGATAGATAGATAGATAGATAATTGAGATATAAATTATAACTATGAAATATAGATAATAGAAAGAATCGATACATAGATGATACAAAAGGCAAATAATATATAGACATATAGATGATATATAGATGGAAACATAATTCATATATAGATGTTATAGCTGTTATGTATATATAAGGATAGATAGATAGATAGGATATATATAGATAGGATATAGATAGGATATAGATAGATAGATAGATAGATAATAGATAGATAGATAGATAGATAGATAATAGATAGATAGATAGATAGATAGATAATAGATAGATAATAGATAGATAGATAGATAGATAGATAGATAGATAGATAGATAGATAGATAGATAATATATAAGAAATAGAAAAATAAAGAACTAGAATGACATATAGATTATTAGAAAGACAGATAACAGGTATAGATAAATTATAATTCGATGGATGTATATGACAAACAAAAATAGAAATATTCAAAAGATAGCAATTAGAGAGGAAAATACACAAGAAATATAAGTAGGAACAGGTAGATAACAGACAGACAGACAATGAGAGATATAGGCAGAGATACAGAACATTAGCTGGACAGAGAGGTAAGTAAGGGATATGGGACCGCCAGGTATAGACAGGTATTAGCACATAGCCTAGACCCGTATCGCTGCTTTCTCCCAGTGCTACTTCTTATTCTGTATATAACACTGTCCCATAGATGGTACAGGGCAGTGGGTAATGAAGGGAAATATCTCTATGTACACTGGTAACATTATATAATATAGTAATGGATGAATAATCTTAAAGTAATTTTGCAATACATATAGACAGACAGACAGACAGATAGATAGATAGATAGATAGATAGATAGAACGATAGATAGATGATAGGTAAATTGATACAATAGATTATAGGTATATATAATTATAGATATATAGATATAATAACAGATAGAACGATAGATAGATAGATAGATAGATAGATAGATAGATAGATAGATAGATAGATAGATATATGATAAATAGATAGATAAATAGAAAGATAGATGATAGAACGATAGATAGATGATAGGTAAATTGATAGAATAGATTATAGATATATATAGTTATAGATATATAGATATAATAACAGATAGAACCATAGATCGATAGATAGATAATAGACAGAACAATAGATAGATAGATAGATAGATAGATAGATGACAAATAGATAAATAGAAAGATAGATGATAGAAAGAAAAAGAGATCGATAGATAGATAGATGATAGATAGATAGATAGATAGATAGATAGATAGATAGATAGATAGATAGAAGATAGATAGATAGATATACAGATTGATAGATAATAGATAGATAGATGATAGAACGATAGAAAAAGAGATCGATAGATAGAAATATTGATGATACATAGACAGAGATAGATAGATAATAGACAGATAGATAGATAAATAGATAATAGACAGAATGATAGATAGATAGATAATAGACAGATAAAATAATAGATAGATAGATAGATAGATAGATAGATAGATAGATAGATAGATAGATAGATAGATAATAGACAGATAGATAGATAATAGACAGATAGATAGATAGATAATAGACAGATAGATAGAATTATAGATAGATAGATGATAGAAAGATAGAATGATAGATAGATCGATAGACAGAGAGGTAGAGAGGTAGAGAGAGAGAGGTAGAGAGAGAGAGAGATAGAGAGATAGATAGATGATAGATAGAGAGATAGATAGATAATTGATAGATAATTAATTAGATAAACATTGATAAACACTAAATAGAAATACACAGATAGATAAAGAGATAATTCAATGGATAAAGAATAGATGGAAATACTGCCACTGTCTGTCTGTCTGTTTTTGCCTTCCCTATTCCCAACCTGGTTCAGACAGACAGACAGACAGACCCTGTGCCTGGGACCATCTAGGTGACCCAGTCTTTGTGTTCCCCTCTCCCCCTTTCCAACCCCACAATCCCCATAGAGAGGGACAGGACCAGCTGTTTATCTTCATGTTGTCAGGATAATGGGGAGAGATGGTCCTAGTTAGAGATGCTCCATGGGGTATTTAACATAAAAATGAGGTTCTGAGGCATCTGAGTCCGGGGTCTTTGCTTCCCCCTCACTGCAACTTGGAGAAGATCCTGGTGGAGCCAACTTACCTCCTGAGCTAAGGGCAGAAGGAATCTAAGACATGGTCCATAGCATCTTCTGGGAGTAGAACGTTCCTCCTTGAGGTTCTCAAGCTCCTTCAGAGTGCAATCCAAAAGGAGGAGAGGGTGGCATGTCTACCGAGTCATGGTACCAGCTCTGATGCCAGGCCATATGGTTGGCACGTCATCCGCTGGAGCGATCACACGGGAGCCTCTGATTGACGTGCGGTTGGATTGAGGGAGATTTGGGTCCCTGGGGGGGGAGGACTTACCATCTGTCACTCTCCTACAAAAAAAAAAAAGACTAAGAAGGAGAAGAAGGGAAAAAAAGCATCAGAGGAGAGAGAGATGGATCCTACATATCTCCAGATCTCCAGGCTGACTGTGGTGGGGGGAGGAGGGGGGAGACTTTTGGTACCTACCTACCTTCAGCAAGGAAATCTGGGGCACAGCACAGGGTCCAACCTCACAGATATGGGACAGAAATAAATTGGGAAAAGATACTCAGTGTGCAATCAAATGAACATGCCCAGATCTGCCAACCAGGGGGCACCAATATCCCCCCACACTGGGAGAGGGGAGGATGGATAGAGAGGAGACATGACATACCCACAGTCAATACGTGTACCTGAGGAGCCTCACACCTACAGAGCACTTACAGGTCTACACAGTCAATGCAGCAGCACAAATAACTGTATAACAATCATCTATATACCCCACCACACTGTCTACTGCCACACAATCCCACACAGGCCAGGCCATAGATTACCAAGCCCACAATTCTTATAGAAAATGTTTCACTGATCATATCACCCTCTCCAATAAATAAAATATAATATAATGAAGTGCATGACAAATCCCTACACCTGATCCACTGGAAAGACAGAGTTGTGTACCTAATTATCCTAACCCCCTCAACAGGCCCCAGATGGCATGTTATGGGCAAATGAATCAGGTGCTGTTTTTTTTCCTTCCCCAGCTGGTGTGGTGGGCTTGTTTCACAGACCCCCAGCTCAAAAATGTGTGATCACCACAAAGAGTGGAGATCTCTGCTGTTCCCCATCATAGAGATGTGAAATAGGTAGAAGAAAAGGGAACCTGGAGAGTTGCCAAAAATCTGCTACTATAAAACCACCCCCCCCCTCTCACCCACATCACCCCCACCCCCCCTCCCATACACATTCACATAGATCACTCACACACATACCCTTACACCCACCACATCCTGCCTAGAACATATATACACACCACAACATGCACACACAGTGTTAAATCTTTATTATCACATTGGTTTCAATATTAGAATGGAATGTTCCTGTATAATCTTCATATTCCATCAGATATCCTGCAAAGACACAATAATAACAATAATGACATGCACAATGTGACAACACAATGTAACTGAAAAGTGTCCTAAACCAAGCTTGTTCAGTGTGTTCTTCAGGTATTGGTGTTAAACTTGTTACAATCATGTATAATTATCCCCCTATTCAATAATATATGGCAGTGATGACATGAATCAGGGATCTATTCCCAGATTCAAGGTTTTGCAGAACTGCAACTCTGGGTTAAGTAAAAGTTACAGGATGACACTTTTATATTTATACCTTTATATAGATATAAATTGATGTATAGCTAGAGCACAAGTTTTTCAGAAGGAATTTTACCCACTATGCAAAAACAACACTCTGGTAGTCATTAAAAATGCTGTTGTCCTGTTTAGTTCCACACAGATAATATTAGCAAGGACAACCAACATGGTAGCTCCTTTATGTTGTCCATAGAATTAAAAATAAGGAAGAGATTGATTGATTGATGAATAATCATATATATTCCCATGATTACTGGGTAGGGACTGTATTGTAAAATAGACCAGGAAATCCCAGGAAAAACTGTTTACATGTTGATGGGTTCAATAAAAATGTTAATGGAGGTAATAATTCTAATAATAATGTATTACAAGGTGTGTTGTGTCGTGGTGTAATGATCAAGGTGGCTGTTTTCTGATTGGCGTTGTTGGCTTGAAAGGGTTAAACTTGATGGACCAAGATTACGAAGAACTCATGGTCAGTGTTACCTCTAAAGCTACGTTCACACATTTTTTTAACGCAGCGGAACATCACGTTTGCAATTTATAGGGAGATTCAAGTTCTTATCGTTAAAAATGGTGCTAATTTTGCCCCAACCAATCATATATTATTTAACATTTGAAAGCTAACATCTGATTGGTTGGGGCAAAATTAGCACCATTTTTAACAATAAGAACTTTTATTGAATCTCCCTGTTAGTGCGTTAATGCTCCAAAGTGCTGCATGCAGTGCATTTTTACAACGCACTACATGCGCTGTGATGTGAACAGCCCTGCTCACTTACATTGCACATGCATTTTGGTGCAATGACATTGCACCAAAATGCAGCATAGTGTGAAGGAAGCCTTAGCCGTGCGCTCGTTTGCACACACACAATGCAGCAGGTCTTTGCGCACAGGTTGAAATAGTACGCACACAAAAATCTAGGTTAATTTGGATTTATATTCTTACAAATATAACTACTCACAACCAAAAATAGGCAACACAGCTTGTGGTACAGCCCAATTGCCATCCATATAAGTGATTTGCAGTCAGAAAATACTAATAGGAAACAGTATTAATTGGTATTTTTAATGGCATTGTTGCAAAATAACCTTCATGGAGATATTGGTATGTTCTGACATTGCTCCTTTAAAAATATGTCCCTTTTTGTTACTATGTAACATCCCACACTATTGGGGCTATTTACTGACATCTGAAAGTCCCAGTGGCGTAGCTACAGACTTATGGGCCCTGATGCAAATTTGAGCATGGGCCCCCCAACACACTAACCATCTGATGCTAGTAAAATGTTTGGCACACAGAGTGGTAAAAGGCTTTGTATATAACCACTGGTAAAATAGTTGGTTAAATGCTTGGCATGCAGACACTAATAAACTGATTGGCACTGCACACATCCAGGCATTGGTTAAATGCTTGGCACACAGACAATGGTAAAAATGCTTTGTACACAGACCACTGGTAAAACAGTTGGCACACAGATTGGTAGTTTTGGAACCTTAGCACAAAATGGGGCCCCTTCTTGGCCAAGGGCCCTGGTGCGGTCACATTCACTGCACCCTTGTTAGCTACACCCCAGGGAAGTCTTAAATCTAGTCTTAAAGTAACACTAACCAATTAACCAAGCTAAATGTTAACCAAGCTAAATGCGATATAATATCACAAAATAGCTGGCAGTAAAATCACAGAGCCATAAAGATGACGTCACTATTCACAAAAAGCGTCAATCGTGATAATAAATACATAAAGATGACATCACTATTCAGAAAGAGCTTTAAGCTTGATATTAAATACATAAAGATGACACCACAATTCAAAAAGAACTTTAAGCATGATATTAAATACATAAAGATAACATCACTATTCAGAAAGAGCTTTAAGCGTGATATTAAATACATAAAGATAACATCACTATTCAGAAAGAGCGTTAAGCATGATATTATATACATAAAGATGACATAACTATTCACAAAGAAAGTTAAGCGTGATATTAAATACATAAAGATGACATCACCATTCACAAAAGAGCGTTATGCATGATATTATATACATAAAGATGACATCACTATTCACAAAGAGCATCAAACTGTTAAGGTGACCATACATTAGGCAGATTTTATGTACAATTCGACATACAATCCGATATTTCCATCGATTGGCCCCAAAAACTGCACATTTTCCCGTTCTTATCATGCGACATTAGATTGCAAAATCGATCTAATTATGATCGGGAAAGTCATTTTTTTAAGTCGATTGGTAAAATGATTGTAGTGTTTTCTGAAGTTCCGATTAAATGTTAATGTAATGTAACCTCACAATAGACGACATTCAACATTAATCACAAAACAAATTGAATGTCGAACAATATTTATGGCACATCTATATACAATTAACATTGTATATCTGTCTATCAAAGTATTGGTCGTAATTACGATCGTTATAGTGTATGGCCACCTTTAATCTGCAGTAACCAATCAGATTTCTAACTGTAGTAGACAAGTACAAATGTATCATCTGATTGGACTTATTTAATTAGCCTGTACACGTGTTATATTGGTAACCAGTTTTACCGCAGTTGTTCAACTTTGATTTGCGCTGATGATCCACAGAAATCCTGTTTAATGGAATATTGTGTGTTCTACTTTAGGGTTTTTTTACCTTAGGTGTCTTTATATATTTTTGATTTGATTTTATTGTGATTTGTTAGTGACTACAGAGGGTGTTTATAAAAAATAATGGCATTGCCAATGCATACTATCTCTTACCACTATGTGCGCTGCGGTCTGATCCGTTACTGGAACGCATGCGTGCAATGCGTTCCAATAACACTGACCACAGCACACATAGCTTATCATGTACAGAAGCGCATTGCAAAATCCTGCAAGTGCTTCTGTGTGTAATAGTGGGGCTAAGCCCTAAGGCTCACTCCTATAACCAGCAGCACTGCGGAGAAATCTTTTGTTGTTCTAGTTTCTGTCATTACCTTGTTTCTGCAGCCCTCCTTCCCAGTGAGTAACAATTGTCTTTCTGATTGGTCAGTATTGATTACATAGAGGACACAGGTGGGTCATCCTGTAGTTCGGGCAGGAATATAGAGTGGGCATGTGCTACTATTTATCTATGTCTCTGACGCTTACTGCTAAAACCAGAGGTGGCAGGTACAGCTGTTGGCAGTTAAAGATATGATGCAGGGTAATTTACATTTAAGTTTAGCTTTTGGTGATTAACCTTGGTGACTTGAACTGCCATATCTAAAAACGCTATTATTGTAAATGACCTTGACCAAATCTATGTTTGTCACCAGTCCCATAAATGTGGATGTTATCAACAGACACACAGAAAACCATGGGGAACAGGAGGAGAGGCAATGTCTCTGATACATTTATATTGCAGGATGGGTCCTATTAACATGGCAAAGCACCTGAGATGAAGTTTGTATTAATATTCATTTCTCCGTTAACATACCGCCAATAAGTAAATTATATATATAGAAATATTTCATAGAGCCATTCTACATAGGATGCCTGTCCTACTCTGGCTATGATGCAGCATAATGGCTGATGCAAAATAAAGGTGCAACATTTTATCCTTTCTAGTCACCTGCAGAAACCAATCAGCTGTTGTCTAACTGCAGCAACCCAGTAAAAAGAAAACTTTTGATTGGTTGCTGCAAATCAATAGCACAGGCAAACTTTTGTACCTTTTATTGCAGAAGCCCCATAATATAAAGTCTCTTGGTGTGAATATGGTACGCCCACCCTCACATAAAGTTTTAAAAAAAACAGTTAAAATGAAATGTTCCTGGGGCAGGGAATTAGAATTTATAAATAAGAATTTATAATTAAGAAAAATAAATAAATAAGAATTTATAATTACTACCTCCCAATATTGATTCTGTGAAGAGCGACACCACAAAGAAAATGGCTTCTGCCCAGCTTCAGCCAGGGAAGCCCGGACAGTAGCAGGGCCACAAGCCCACAAAGTCTTCCACGGTCAGCCGTTTTTAAACAGCTGATTGTGCATATGAATGAAACATAAGCTTGATCAGCTGTTTAAAACACATCGGCTGATCACGGGTATGTTTCATTCATACGCGCGATCAGCTGTTTAAAAATGGAAGTCTTTGTGATCGTGGAGGGGGAAGGGGAATGGCCTCCAATCTTGCAGGGGGCCGCAGGCCCCCGCATTTACGCCACTGGCTTCAGCACTATCTTTATTACATGAAAGCCCACGACACTAACTTGGCCAGTGGATACTGCACATGCTCTAGCTCCTGAACAAAATCATACTGGGAGGTACGAATAATCAATTCTACCTACTCCCCCCAGGTACTTTTCCTTTTAAAGTTGTTTTTTTTACAGTGGAGTTATCCTTTAAATTAAGGTTCAGGTACACAAACCTTATGAAGTAAAGAAAAGTAAATACAGTGAATTATCAGTCATCAATCATCCCAATGTTACAGTGATTTGTTTTCTACAGTGCAGGGATTGCTCACATCCATAGGGAATAACTAGCAATGGCATGAAGACCATGAAGAACCAGGCATTTTGTATTGGTCTATCACAATGTCTTTCCATATATAAGTCTTTACATTCCTATCTCTGTCTATATTATATATAGATATATATCTATCTCTATTATCATCTCTATCGATCTTACAGGAATACATCTCTATAATAATCTCTATCTATATTACAGGAATACATCTCTATAATAATCTCTATCTATATTACAGAAATAAATCTCTATAATAATCTCTATCTATATTACAGGAATACATCTCTATAATAATCTCTATAATACATAAGGCTAGGCATTTTCAATGGAAAGGTGCAGTCAGTGGCGAGAATCTATATTATAGTCACTCAGTGATGTCACTGAGTGACTTTCTGTATCCCACTGTCCCTCCCCCTGACTCTCCCCCTTCCTGTATTAGTCATTTATATAGGAAGCCCTGTTTATTATTGACAGACAATGTTCGGTCCTTTTTTCTCTTTCAATAGGAACGGCAATTAACTATTTATACACTAAACAGGGATTCCTATATAAATGACTAATACAGGAAGGGGGAGGCAGTGGTAGTGGACAGGGTTTTTTTTGGCTGGCCTTATGTATTATAAGAAATAATACTCTAAACCCAGCCGGACGTTCAAGGTTCCCGCTGCTCGAACCGGGACCCCCCTCCCCAGCCCTATCAGGGCCCTTGCGGCACTTATAAGTGCCCTTGTCGGCCGTTCGGCAATCCGCGAACGGCCGATTTCAGGAATCTCCGGCCTTTCGGATGTTCGAGGATTATCGAAAATAGTCCTGTGAGTCCGGAAAATAAAACTAGTTCAATAGTTCGGCTCGAACTCGGGTTCCAGTTCGAGTTCTAGTCCATCCATAGCTGTCATTTGTAAAACAAAATGTAGTCCCTCTCTATAAGGAAGCAGGTCATAGAGCTAAGAATCAGGGCCCAAATGCCATCAGGACTATTTTATTTAATTTGACTAAGAAAGGGACCTTAATAGATTGACAGGTACTCAATCCTTAGTTATATCTCCTACCTCTGTTCTAAATCCATGTATGTGGGTGTCACTGCATTCTCTCACTGGAGGATTTTCAGAAAAGTTGAAAATTGATCCTGACTTTCTGTAGGTCTTCTGCAGGTGGCATTAAAGGGCACGTCCACCCTTAAAACAAAAAACTGGTGACTTGCGACTTATCTGCCTGCAACACCAACTGTATTACATGCATTTGTAACCAGATATTTAATGATATGTTCTGTTCCTTTCCTACCTGCCTCTACCCTCAAAGAGCTTTTTATAAGGATTTTATTTATACAGGACCGGTAATTCCTACCTCCCAATATTGTTTCTGTGAGGAGCACCAGCCCAAAGAAACAGGGGGCGTACTTGAAGGGGCCTGCCCCCCCCCTGCGAGTTTGGGGGCTGGGCCCCTGACTCCCTCCACGCAGGTCCCTGCAGAATTCACCCTTTTTAAAGAGCTGATCGTCCAGTTCCAGAAGTTCAGGTCCGGTTTTAAAGAGATGATCGCGCAAATGTTTTCTTCTTACGTGCGATCAGCTCTTTAAAAAGGGTGAATACTGCAGGGATTATGGGCTTGCGGCGGGCCCTACTACCATCCGCCCCCCCCCCGCGGGGGTGGTATTTACACCACTGCATAAAAAACTGATTCTGCCAGTCTTCCTCCTGGCTTCAGCACTATTTTTAATACAGGAATAGTCCAGGACTAATCTGGCCAATGAAAACTGTTGGTGCTGTAGCTCCTCGACGAAATGATATTAGGAGGTAGGAATATTCAATCTGACCCCCCTGCCCAAGGAATTTTCCATTTTTAAACAGTTAATTTTTAGAGTCTAGTTATCCTTTAAGGATGTGCAGTGGAGCCAGCTGGTCAATCATTGGCTGTGATGTCAGTTGTCACATCCTTGATTGACTGCATGGAGGATGGAGGGAGGGGCCAGATTATTCTGCCAGAATGGGGGCTATAATTATCCTTAAATATATGGTTAGTAATGCAGATAATAAAGTGCAAAATATATTGGTTGGGGGCGGGTAACTAATAATTTACCATTTTTTTGTTTTGTTTTTAGGCTGGTAAGGCTCCCACTCACCCTCTCTTGATTCAGCAACATGTGCTGGTCCCATAAAGCTTCGCTCTTGTGCATCTACACAACTCTGCCCAGACCCACACACAGTTTAAAATAGCGCACACACTAACAAAGATCTGGTTGTGAGTTCTACATTATGTGGCACAAATTATGTTATTCTGCACAGACACTCACAGATAATAAATACATACACAAACATGGCCATTAGAGGAAACACATGGGCCAAATCAGTAGCATATTAAAAAGAGATCAAAATACAAATTTTATACTTCATAACACTAATGGACTTCGCCTGCACATACTGTAGAATAGGTCAGGGCAGGAAACATCATGGACTCCTCTGCTACAGTCCGTGGCTAAACTGTGGGTGTGTCTTGGATATTGGATTGCTAGTAAAAAAAGTTATATGATGCTCTAAGATGCTCGCTTGTGCACATGCACACAACTCGTCAGACCTGCGCAAGCTAACACAGTAAACAAATATCTGACGTAATATAGATATTGCAGGGTTGAAGAGCATGAAATGGGGGTTTGTTTTCTCATAGATGCTAAATAACTGTGCTCACACAGCTGATCCCCATATTCATTTGGTAAATTTCCCAACACCCACAGCAAAATAGTAAATGAGACCTGCCCGGTAAATGTTTTTAAATGAAGGTGCTTAGTCTAGTTTGGAGCCTATAGTTCACCCTTATCCATTGTATAGCGAGGAAGTGTAAAAACTGAACTGTCACCCTACAGTGACAATTTACTAGTTCTTATCCCAGAGAAAATCTCTTGCTGCTATCTTCAGCAAAGGCTCATGGGCAGTAACCTGGGACTTTTAATGCTACTACATTTATACTTTATTATATATATATGTATTATATAGCTGGAGCTGCTTGGAAACAGTTCAGGATTTACAAACATGTCTTTAAAGGGACAGTTCAGTGGAAATGATCACTATCTGTTAAATTGTTAGTTTGTGTAATGCCTTTTAAGTTATTCTACATATTCTCTTCCATTTTGTAAAATCAATTGATTTCATACCCTTTCCCATGTTCCCTGCTGTTGATATTAGTGAGCTGACATTTTAGGTTCTAATGGTCTTTCTTCTTCCCAGGATGCACCACATCCTTAGAATGTTCCCAACAGTAATTTCTACTGATTGGCTGTTGGATGGGTCAAAGATGCTCAGATCTCTACTGAGCAACTGAGTCAACCCAGGTGCTGGGTCAAGGGCAAGACCATAACGGTCTCTACTAGGGGTCCTGCACACAGGAAGTCAGTACTTCGGTTGCATTTATTTATACACAGACAAAATGCTGAATTGGCAGATTAAGGTCAGTGGGATGGAAAATTACTGCACTTTTTTATGAAACATATATGTATTTGCACTGAACTTCCCCTTTAATTTTCCACTAGACAAAAAATGGATGAGAGAAGCACACTACATAAGTGTCTTTGTCTGTATTGTGAAAGCATACAACATTTCAGGGGATCCACTGATACTGATGAAATGTTGGCACAAAGAGAGATTTATTGGATTAAAGGGGAAGTTCAGTGCAAATACAAATGCTTTTCAGAAAAAAAGAGCAGTATTTTTCATCCCAATGATCTTAATCTGCCAATTCAGCATTTTGTCTGTGTATAAATAGCTGAAACCGAAATACTGACTTCCTGTTTGCAGGACCCCTAGTAGAGACCGTTATGGTCTTGCCCTTGACCCAGCACCTGGGTTGATTCAGTTGCTCAGTAGAGATCTGAGCATCTTTGACCCATCCAGCAGCCAATCAGTAGAAATTACTGTTAGGAACATTCCAAGAATGTGGTGCATCCTGGGAAGAAGAAGGACAGTTAGAACCTGAAATGTCAGCTCACTAATGTCAGCAGCAGGGAACAGTAAAGGGTATGAAATCAACTGATTTTTCAAAATGGGAGAGAATACATAAGAAGGCATTACACAAACTAACAATTTAACAAATATTGATCATTTCCACTGAACTGTCCCTTTAAACCTTAATACCATATCACCTTATAGACTTAATGAACAAAGTTTTTTTTTTTTTTTAATGAACGATAGGATCATCCAAGTATAAATATATTTGAAAGTATTATTTTCACTGTGTGATTCCAGTAACATTTGTATTTCTGCTTGTGGCTATATACATATATATATTTATACATACTAACTTCATAACTGTTTTAGAAAAGGAGACAGATCCAGGGACAACTGGGGATAATTTATTAAGCATTATTTATTAATAGTATTTGTCAATACATGATTGGGCCATAGATTTTGAGAGATCCCACTTTATACATATTAACCATTTATTGTTATCGCATCACTTTTAATAATATTAAGGACACTATGGGGGCGATGCAATATTTTTTTCTGACGCAGCTTACCAGCCTGAGTTCCCGCGCAAAAATCCCTGTGCGAGATTTTGTACATCGCGGGATCTCTGCCAGGTAAGTGCGCCAGCTAACGCCTCCCATTCAGTGGCGTAAAGTTTCGTGCTGCATAGTAGCAGATTTGCATTGCAAACTCAGTGTAAAACCCATGTTAACCTGATAATACATCGGATACCGTGGGTTTTACACCGACGTGGACATTTTGCGCCCAATATTGCATCGCCCCCTATAACACTAAATTATTGCTCACATAGAATTGATCATATTGAGACTTATAAGAGATTTTATATTTTTTACAAGATTTAGTATGTATGCACTTACCTTGCCTTACCATATGAGATACATTTGCCATTAGTCACATCATTGTTGGAGCACTAGCACTTTTTTTTTGTGTGTGTTAATGATGATGTCACCTAAATTAGTAGGTGTGGTATAAGTTTTAAATACTTTTTAGTTTGTTGTTCACAAGAAAGACCCGTGAGCACAGATATATTTTTTGGATATATATATATATATACATACATACATATACAAATATAGGGATATGCTGCTCAAACCTTTATTCAAAAATACTTTCAGGTGTGGTGCAATGGAGGACTGGCAATTTATAGATTACACAAAATACTCCAGCACTCAACTACACATACAATTATAAATAAATTGGGTAAAAGAATTAGACATGTATGCAAGCACTGAAGTTTAAATGGATACCTTCAGTTACATTGTTTGTAGAAAACATGTGGAAGCTGATGTCCTGACCTAGTGAAAACATATACATTCTCTGGGGCAACAAGACCATACCTGCTTCTCTCTTTATTTAGTATGACCTCTTCCAGGGAACCATGGGAGCTTACAGAGCTTTTATACCTTCCTTCTATCTGGACTGCCTTAAAGGGGCGGAGAATACATTTACACAGGGAGCAAACCATATAATTGGGCCTTGGCCGCACTGCCCCTAATTAAATACAATATAAGGATTAGTGGTGGCCCAGTTCGCGGATCCGAACCCGGATCCGCAGCGGATTTACCTCGTTTGCGAACGGCGGATATCGTGGATTTTCCGGTTTTCCACCTTCCGAACTTTTCCGAACCGCGTTTTTGAAAATTTTAGAAATTACGGGGATTTCTCGTATTTTCGAAAATACAGAAAAATACGAGAAATCGCAGATTTCGTAGTTTCGAAGAATCCTCGTATTTTCGAATTTTAATAGGTTTTAATGGGTCCTCGAGGGGACAGGATTTTGTGAAGTTCAGACATCTCTCATAAGGATATGCTGATCAAACCATTTGAACTTTAGTGCAGGTGATCACCCTTCATTGCTTGCATACATATCTAATTCTTTTACCCTATTCATTTATAATTGTATGTGTAGTTGCAAGGAGTTTGTATGTTCTCCCTGTGCTTGCGTGGGTTTCCTCCGGGCACTCCGTTTTCCCCCTCAATCATAAAGACATACTAAAAGTTGTATGTGTACATAAAGTGATTAGATTGTAAGCTCTTCAGGGCAGGGCCTGATGTGAATGTATACATGTAATTGTAAAGCACTAGGGAACAGGTTGGCGCTATAATAATATATATAATAATAATATATATATAATACTGTGTAGTATTAATAATAATATATAATTATAATAACAATAATACTACAATGTACTGGTGTTTATAAGCACCTGCTTTGTGAAAGCCTTTAATCCCTATTACACGGTCCCTACACACAGAAAATGTCAAATTAATGATGTTCCCAACTACAGCTACTATGTCTGGTCTATGTAGTGCAGTAAATACTAATACCCAGGATGTATATATAATATAAATGCAAAATAAACTCATTGAAATAAACTCATTGACAAGCCCATGTCCAGGTGCAGCTGGATTATTAAATATGGCTGTAAGATAGTGTACACATGGGTCCTGTTCTGAAAAGCAAAATTTATTGCAGATCAATGCATTTCAACCCAAGTTCTATGCCATGGTTAGGATAGAACACTTGTAAATCACATCCCTTTTATAGATCTTAGACCACCCCCCCATCTAAATGAATGTATACAAACAGATGGGAAATGCAGCTTCATTAATATTAATCACCATCATATAGTATCCAACCTCACACGTAAACACAATCTCCATCAATAGATCACCACAACAACAAGTTATCCAATATGGCTACGTATTATCCAGTTTATAGACCAGGATAAAGGACACATGGGAGTGAGGATAGAGGAACCACAGCCAAGAAATCCAATTCCCTATTCACTGATACTGGGAATCTTTCCTATTATTGAAATCTCCTGGTAACAGTGAGTAAGTCTCATGTTAACATCTCAATGGAGCAAATACAGAATATTCCTATTTAAAAGTGATCATCCATAGAACACAGCGTAATATTGTACTGCTAATGAGCATCATTACCGTGTACCTAGTCGTTATCTCTTGGTTTAAGCCAAATGTTATCACATCAGAAACGGAAGCACAAGCAAAGATCTATGATGTGGCCCGTGTATGGCCATTTGGTCGGCTATCATTGTTGCTCTGACCTGGCAGATTTTGGCACCTTTTATTGAATAAGGCCACAAATCTTCAATTTCTAATTGTCAGTTAGATTTATAGTGAACCCTCTTTAATGGAAAGAAACACGACAGATAATAAACTAAGATAAAAGGACAGATCAAGGAAATAAATATGCCCTGTATACAATTATCAACGCTCATTAAAGGAGAACTAACATAATTTATGTTGATGTGATTCACCATCTAACAAGGACCCGAATTGTTATATTTTAAACTTTCATGGTGGAATTGTGGAATCTGCTTCTACCCCATTCAAGGGTGATTACTATTGGAACTACAATGATTTCAGTTTGGACCAATATCTAATGATATATATATGAGCCGTACCTTTAATGTCAGCCATAAAATGTTCAAAAGTATTCGGCCACTAAGGGCCCTTCATCGGATAGTTCTGGAAATGAAACAAGGCACATCGTATATGCAGACAGAATGAGAAAAAGAGATTGGAGGTAAGAGATAAAAAAGAGATAAGATAACTGAAATCACTTCATTAGGGAGGTCAAAAAGTGTGACATAAATTCTGACCAATCAGTTTTAGGATATGTTATTTTATTGCAAATGGATATCTTCAGGTTAACTTTGGGTACACCTATTTGTAATAAATGGGGTGTTACATGGATCCACATAGATCAACCAGAACTACATTGTATTAAAACCAGTAATTCTCAAAATGTTCTAGTTTTAGAAACTTATCCAGGCCTCTTTTAAAGCCATTCAATGAACTTGCCATTACCACATCTGCTAATCTTAAAGGATGTCCCTGTGTCCTCTAATAGGATCTATTGGTGAACAATGCACCATAGAGTTTCTTATATGGTCCATTAATATATTTGTGTTGATCTCCTTTCCACCTATATTTCTAAAGGTGACCATACACATGTAACCACCTTCGCAACTGTTGTGCTATAGACACGCATGATTGTGAGACAACACCATGTTCTTTGGATAGGTGTGTCACGTGTCAAGATATGTGAAAGTGATACAACCATCTTTCACTACCTTTCAATAGTGTATACTGCCTTGCCCCCCCCCCTTCCATATTAGTACCCAGGGTGATGGTCTAAACTAAAGGAGCAAGTCCTAAACTATGTGGGTGTAGGGTGAGACTGACAGCCAGGTATGGGGCATTTAGACCAAGCCAAGGGAAGAGGATGTAGCAGTTTAGGTTTCACCCTAGGTATTATTAGGGGGGGGGGGTGTTCTGGTGGGGTTGAAGGCAACATTACACATAAAATACCAGTGCTCTCTTACATTAATTACAATGTGAATATTGAATTGTTATTTTCTATAATAATCCTACAAGATCCTTTACCAGGGTGGCAGTAATGGGATTTAGTGGTGTGCACACCCTTGACATTGCTGTAGATGTCCCTGGCTGCCTCTAGTGTCATAAACCTGCTAGCTCTAATAAGCTTTACTTGTCCATGTGGGTTTTCGATAGGCAAGAGGCAGCCTGGTGGGAATCCCACGAATGTCACCGTTGACTCTTCACTATGCGATTTGTTCCTCAGGGGTAGGAAGTCACAACAAGTGTAAATTCCCTTTACAATTAATCACTGCAGGATGACAGTCCATTGGAATAATTGTCTTTGGATCTCCTGTTAATCTACCCATGTGAATTAGCCACCTTCTGCACTATTCTAGATTAGAACCTTGACCATATTACATTGAAATCACTATTTTAAAATAAATAGAAGACGGTAAGGAAGGAAGGTTACTCCCAAGGAAATGCTCCATACTGCAGTTCCCTTTAATTTGCAGGAAGGCCTTTGTTTTTGGGATCATATTTTTATAATGTTTGTACAGGCGAATCACGGCCCTGCAATGTGCACCGATCATCATCAGGTACCAAGTACAGAAATCCCTGTGTACATTTCCTTACCTGCAATGTTACTTCATCTGTTTAACCATAAGGCTGGGAACATGAACAAATTGTTTTGTGCGCGTTATCGGAGAGAATGCGAATCGCACTAAAAATGCATGCGCTCCAATAAGTGGAAACCAGCACAGCTAGTGCGGCCAGACCAATTGGCCAGACCAGTGTGCCCTCTTTAATGCACAATCGGATCGCGCCTTAAAACAGACTAGCGTGGCCTAACCCTTAGAGATGAATGGAACTGGCGAATTAAGTTCCGCCAGCGGTTCTGCAGAACAAACTGAAGTTTCGAAAATCCGAACCCAAGTTCTGAATTCGATCACATCTTAGGATCTTCCAAACCGGCAGTTCTGAATTGAAATCTGGTTTGTTTGGAAACTGGGACTTGTCACTTATGAAACCTGCTCGTTACTGAACAACCAATTCTATCAACATCACTAAATAGGAAACTGGTTGTTCATGATCGATATCTCATTTATATCAGGTCTAGAGATGGACGAAACTGGTAAATTTTATTCTGTTTTGGGATTTATGGATCTCAGGAACTTTTGAGTTTCTGATCATATTTTCGAGGCTTATTGAACGTTTGAGGTCACTTTCGAGGATTACTGAAAATAGCCTCGTACATTCCATAATAATCGAAAATGAGGCCCGATGTCCCGAAATCCAAATGATCTGCCCAGGTTTGGAGGGAACATTCGGATTTCAGAACCGAGGCGTTCCATGTTGGTTCCGGGTCGGATCCATCTCTAGTCTAAAGCAGTTTTGTGTTTTTACGAATTGACTGAGAATAAGGGAGATAAATAACAACATATAATATGCAAGAGGCTCAAATTATAATGGGAGCAACAGAGGAATATTAATCACTCAGCTATGTCACTGGTAATAATTAAAGGCCATGTCCACCCCTCAAATGAAAATTTTACCAACTACTGGCCCCACTGTAAAAAAAAAAAATCCTTACCATACATCTCTGCTCCTTGTGGTTCTCCTGTTATGTCTCTTCAAAGTGCAGGAAACTACTGGGTAGGAGCTGTCAGTGCCTTATCCTGTGCCTGTTGCTTAGCTAACCTCATCAAGGTATGAGACATGCTCAGTAGAGCCCTTCCCCCTCTCCCTCCCTCCTTCCCATTCCCTCTGTGGCTGGCAGTTATGTAGCTTTAAAAGCTTTAAAAGCTTGTGCCATCCCCAACCGCTATATTCATAACTTCAGAATCGCTTCCCTTCTTTACTTACACCTCTTCGTTCCAGCACCGTTTTCATTAATGGCAGCCATGGCTGTGATTGGCTGCCTCTCAGCCAATCACAGCCGCGCCTGCCGCTCTGGCCCCCTGCTTGCAGTTCTGGCGGGCAGGGGAGCCAGACCAGATCAGCACAGGATCAAGGAGGTGTAAGTAAAGAAGGGAAGCGATTTTGAAGTTGTGAATATAGTGGTTGGGGATGGGAGGGTATCCCCTGCATGGTGGCAAACGTTTTTAAAAAGGGTGGACATGCCCTTTAAAATATGTTCCACTGCAGCTCCCAACCCTATATTAGTTTAAAAAGTAAAACTGTCATTTTATAAGTAGAAAAGTAGAAGAAACTGACCATAGTTGACCTGACATTGGGCAAAGTAAATCATGGTCAGTTTCTTCTACTTATTTACTTTTCAAGTGACAGTATTACAATTGTGCTGAAGTCATCACTGTTTTTAAAGCTGTACACAGCCTTAAGATAAAAAATGAAATATATAAACCTTATGTACTATAAGAAATAATGCACCCCATCACCTCAGAGTAATATCCTGTAAGGGGCACATTATCCCTTATATAACGGTTTAACAGAGCTGGGCTATACATAAAGCAACAGAGGCTCCTGTCTTGAGCCTCGGAGACTTTAGGTGGGAGCCTACATGGTTAGAGGTGCAGTAAGGCAGTAACAGGACCCATAAGTGTTTACTGAATAACCTCAGGAGCTGATGCAATAAGAGGTGCAAAGGTTTGCCCCTGCTGTTAATTAGACAACAAATCAGATGGTGGCTTTCTGCTGGGTTACAGCAGTTAAATAACTTCTGATTGGCTGCAGATTATTAGCAGGGTGAACTTCTGCACATTCTTCAGCCACCAACTATCTTAAAGGAGAAAGTTAAGAAAGAGGGTCCTAAGTCACAATACTGCCAAGGGCCCTATTCACTCTAATTATAACTCTGCAGGTGAGTTTGACTGGTCTTAGTTCTTATGTAACTTATTGAGATATAAATTTTACAATTTTTTTTATAAGGAAGATCATATGTTCTAATGAGTTCCAATCAGCAGCACATCAGCTTCTTAGAAATACAACTCCCATAATACTCTGTGTTTTAAGCTATGCTGAGAATTGTAGTTCTAAAAAACCCGCAGGTTGTTCATATGTATTTTGTGCTTTTCCTTCCCCTTCATCACACCTAATTCATTTTATCTGATGCCTTTCATTCCTCCCTTCACTTTCTTTGTTTCATTCTGTCCTATTAACATTTTGCCATCTGGCTTCATTCCTGTTACAAATTCCTCTTTAGGAAGAGTCCATGTAGTTTCCTTGTTCCTGAATTCTAATTAAATGAATATTTGCAGCCTGGGCCTCCCCCATAAACCTGATACAGCCCTTTCCACTGTCTTAAATGAAACCCCTTTTTGGTGGGCACTGGGCAGTAGGGCGTTAGCTCCGCTACATTCACACGAGTTTCTCTGCCAGCCAAATCCCTGGGCACCCCAATCTGTGCTGATCACACGTGCTGATCTCCTAGCAGACACATCGCTCTTTCAATACATCTCAATTTATCCTGCTATTGGAAAGGAAAGGGCTTGGGGGCATCTTCAGGCTCTTGGTACAATCCATAGGGTTGAAACTGAGTATTGATTATAGTTTAATAGCACAATGCACTTTGGGTCCTTTAGGGGTAAAGCGATTTACAAATGTTATTGTATTGTATAGTAAATACTAATGAACAGTGTCCCAAGGTCTCCATATTGTAATTATTAAAGACTGTGTCCATAAAATATACTCTACACTGGATTCCAGTACTATGTATATCTCATTCATAGATTATAGACAGGAAAGAGATTGGGTACGAGGAGACGCCGGTTCAATTCCCATGCCAGCTGGTTTTGACCTCTGTCAGATCTGTTTGCCTCTGTGCATTAGGCACCATATGTGAATGTTGGCTTTGCAGGACAGGGATTCGCAGTGCTTTAAGCATATTGCATGCATTGTTGTGAAAAACTAAGAAATAATTAATATGACATGTTTTCTAGCCAGGACTACATTGTTAACCCTATATAGGCTGCAATAAAACACACAAATGGTGCGTTGGGGTGAAAAGGGTCGTAGGGCAAGATCCCTTCCCATCCTACAATTAAACCAACCTAGTGCAAGGCAAATATAGTGATGGAATGTACTGGTGGATTCTAATCCAAAGAAAATAGCATTTGTATGGTCATTTTGGGACTCACAGGTGACACTGTTCCCTTTACCGGTGTTGAAAATCATCAATACGATTCTTGTTATTATCTATTAGTGTGGGGTCCATGTGGCATTTGTAGCACCAACAATTTTTTGTAGCAGCAGTGAAAACCGCAGATTACATAAGGTGGCCATACACATGTGATTACAATGGAATCTATCAGCAATATACAGTGGTAACCGCATACACAACCCCAACTGACCTCCCATATATGATATGGAGATCAGACCAATCATATCAGCTCCCTCTACTTAAAGTAAAGGGAGACGATACTGACCAATGGAAATTGGCCATGCCTTGGAAGTATTTGGCAACATGATTGGTTTATTTCCGCCCCAATGCCTTGCTGGTGTTAGGAAAATACCTACAGGATTTGTCTGATATCTAGCCATGTGTATGGTTCCCTCTACCCAGCTAATTGTATAGTAACCAAACCTCCTATGCTACATATAGAACTTACTGAGAGCAGTTCATTCTAAACCTTGATAAATCTTTCTCCTTACATTGAATTGCACCCAATTCTCTGTACAGATAAAGCCATAGACACTTTCTTCTCTGATTGCCTGATAGACCAGCCTGCAGCCTACCTGGAAAATAGCTGCTCAGTAACTTTGACAGAATATGATTGGTCTGACATTGCCCGTCACCCCAGCTCTCTCTCTGTGTTAAACAGCATAGAAATACCTACAGAAGCTACAACCATAAACAGGCCTTGGGACTTGAGGGTCCATATGGCCATAAGAATTAAATATTCACTAAAGTGGGAAAATGCAGTAGGGTGGCTGTAAAATACATAAACCTCCATTCATAATTAATCATGTTTGTATCATTTCAACTGTGCATGCTTATCTCTTTAAGATAAATTGGTTGTATGTTCGTAAACGCAGAGGGGTGGGCAGGGCTAGTTTTGCCACAGGGGCAACCTGTGCAATAGCCCAGAGCCCCAACTCCTAAGGGCCCCCCCAATCCATATTGGTACATTAATATTAATATACATCTGTTCTAAGTGTTTTAGGGTTGAGTGGACCCCTAAATACCATGTTTTGCCCAGGGGGTGCCCTGTGTGTGGGGTGTTTGATATGCTGTGTACATAGAAAGGACAGCTAAAGCCTCTGAACAACACTAAATTAGAAGATGGACCAAGTTGACATAAAAGCAGCAATATGTGTTTTTTAGCTTTCATTTTGCAGTGGCTGTTGGGAAGTTTACCTGGAACATGCGACATATTCCCCAGCATTCCAGTGCTACTTCTAATAGTGTAATCTTACATGGATCACATATTGCATTACCTAGTTGATGTAAATAAAGTTTGCTTTTTAGAACAGGAATGGGAAGGAAGGAATTAGCAATCTTCATGGGTTACATGTAGAATACCAGTGCCACTACTGTATATTAGTGTGTGTACCACCTATTCCTGTATAAACTCTGGGCAATGGATTGAGTGGTCCTGCACTTCAGAACCTTGAGCGTTCTGGTCTGAGGGTCACTCGAATATATACTTATCTTGCTCACCCTCCAAACCCCAAGGCTGCAATACTTCTCACCAATAGGGTGTTCCTACAGATCTACAGTCTGATGTTTGCTGTGACTGCCTCCTATTAAAGTTTTTAGGGGGGTAGCTGTCAGTCATTGGCCATGATGTCAGCTGCTACCTGAAAGGCGAAGATCTGCCTTCAGGAACATCCTGACAGTGGGTAAGTATTAATGTCTTGAGGTTTTGGTGGTAGGCAAGCTAATTATAAATTTCCAGTTGGGGTGTGGACACATCCTATAAAATATTATATATGTGGACACATCCTATAATATATATATATATATAGATAGAAGATAGAGAAGTCCCGTGAGTGTGTTCGTATTCATTTGTTTAATATATATATATATATATATATATACCAACTAGAGATGGCCGGTTCGCGGACCCGAACCCGGATCCCGTCCGCGAACGGCGGATTATTCCGGACTTTCCGGACTTCCGAACTGCGGATTTTTTTTTTTACGAAAATTTTCGAAAATACGAGTATCTCCGTAATTACGAGGATCTACGATACTTGTGGGATACGGAAAAAACGAAGATCCTCGTAATTACGAGGATTCACGTAATTACGAGTATTCGCGTAATTACGAGAATACTCGTAAAAACGAGTAATTCGTGTAAATTTTCAAGACGGAGCAAGCCACGTGATCCAAATTAGCCAATGGCAGCTATCATAGTTACAGAAAGCCTCGTTTTTTTACGGAAATCTTCGTTTTTACAGGAATCCTCGTATTTTCGAAAAATACCGTTTTTTTAAAGTCACGCTAGCGGACTGTACTTTTTAGGTATTGTTGGCATTTATACGTGCTTCTAAGGCCATTACCCAGGTCCCTGAGTGGTTAAGTGTACGTTACCAAGGCTATTTAGACCACTTTTAATGCGGATTTTGCCGAACTTTCATTTTAATACGTTTTAACGGGTCCGCTCACGGATTTTCGAATTTTCGGATTTTTTTGAAAATCCGCGGATCCTCGCGCGGACCGGATTTTTTCGAGTTTCGACATCTCTATACCAACCAGTGTGAGTGGCACTCAAAACCACAGGTGTTATCCACAATAACCTGGGTGCTTCCTATAAATTCAGAAATAGATTTCAGTAAGGTTCAGGAGCACTCCAGATTTCTTCAAAATGATTTTATTAAACATAGCACATAAGGGCAACGTTTCGGCTCTGTGCGTGGAAGGCTTGATAAAGGCTCCACGCAAGGCTTGATAAAGGCTCCACGCAAGGCTTGATAAAGGCTCCACGCAAGGCTTGATAAAGGCTCCACGCAAGGCTTGATAAAGGCTCCACGCAAGCTTGATAAAGGCTCCACGCAGGCTTGATAAGGCTCCACGCCCAGAGCCGAACACGTTGCCATTATGTGCTATGTTTAATAAATCATTTTGAAGAAATCCTGGAGTGCTCCTGAACCTTACTGAAATCTCTCCTCTCTCTCTCTCTCTCTATATCTTATTATATTACGCAGATGACTAACATTATATGTGCAAATAAAAGTTATGTTTTATTAGAAAAACCCGTGGAGTGCTCTGTATATCCCTCATCATATCCATCTATGTGTCCGGATAGTACCCGGGTAGTTGATGTCTATACGACATACGTGAGTGCAGCTCTTTACTTATGTTTGTATATATATACAGTATATATATATATATACAAATACAAGGATATGCATCTCCAAATAGGTAAATAGAAGGTAGCAGATAATGAATCAATAATTCATTTATTTCTGTGCTGAAAAATACGCCAAAACACACTACGTTTCAGGGAGACTAAACCCCCTTCCTCATGTTAATTGCACAATAAATTGTTTGAATTTGCTAAGACCCTTCTCAGAATTGAATGCACTCACAGGTCTTTCATATCAAAAATAGTTATTTATTCACTCATACTGAGTCGTTGACGCGTTTCAGCTCCCACTCGAGCCGTCCTCAGAACAAACCGCACCACGTGTCATATAGTCTTATGCATTCAGTCTTGTGCATTCAATTTCAAGAGGACTATGTTACAAACTTTGCACCCAGGCAGATGCCAAGAAGGAAACAGGAGTGTTTTCATTATCTACCCTATATATATATATACAGAGGTAATAGCAGGGTCGCAATCACACTCTCCTCCTGCCCGGGTGCATCCGAAGGAAAGATAATAAAAGATAGCTGGAGATGCACTCCTGGGTCTTTAAACAAACTTTTATTGAAACAACAAACACGCTACATAATCTACGCTTTACTTTCAACCCGTTGGGGTCATCATCAGGATGATAAACACGTCACTTCCCTTCCCTTAATACGGTAAGTACCCACCCCCATGTGTAGTCACCATATTAACACCAACCAGAATTAAACAGTTCCTAGAAATAACCAACGTGATACGCTCCAAGTTATTTACCCCCCAATATATCCATATAACCACCAATGTTACTATGTAGTAACCTAAACCCTCCATGCAGTGTGTTAAATAGATACCTACTGATACAAAAGTATCCAATACTAATAAATACTGAACAAATGCATACAACAGTGTTAATAAGTTCTAAAGTGCTACAGTGTTTATTACATAAATAGTACCACCCATCTATAGTGCATAGAGTGTACCAATAACTAAAATACATAAATATGCATATATGAATAGTGAAACCAATACAACCACACACGGATGAGAACGACATAGCATACAATTATATTATATAATATATTTAAAACCCATTAATAAATTCTGCTACGCGGGAATTTTAGAGGCTAGAAAAATCCAACAACAAATAATGACTTAGTGACAAGAATGGACAGGAGCTAATCCACATTCAGGGTTATTCAATAAAGGTTCTTATCGTTAAAAATGGTGCTAATTTTACCCCAGCCAATCAGATATTATTAAACATTTGAAAGCTAACATCTGATTGGTTGGGGAAAAATTAGCACCATTTTTAACGATAAGAACTTTTATTGAATATCCCTGTTAATGTTTTAAACACAACAACTTAATGGCTACAATGTCAATAATAAAGGGACCTCCATTGGGGGACATGGAGTTAAGTCTTTTTATCCACTGTACCTCACGCTGTAACAATGCCCGTGCTCTGTTAATACCATCTCTTTGAGGTTCTTGATCGATCACCATCCATAGAATGCCCCTTGTCCCGAAAATGTTTTGCTATGGACTATTTCTGCTCCTGGGTAGTACTAGGCCCTTGCTCACCCCTACTCACTAAAGCTACTCTGATGGCCTGTCTATGATTTGCCATCCTATCCCACAGGGTGCTGGTGGTCTTACCTACGTAGTACAACCCACACGAGCACATGATGAAATATATGGCAATGGTGGTCATACATCTAAATATATATATATAATTATCTGTTCCCCTTATGTATCTTAATTGTACTACATGACTGCCTATATCCTTGTATTACAGTAATATGGTAGCACTGACTGGTACTTAATCCTAGATGTTTTTAAATAATAAAGGGGATAATAATATAAAGGATACAACAGGGTATAACATTTAGGTTTAAATCTCCCTTAAAATCTGTGCACACTGTCAGGGAGATTCAATAAAAGTTTAAAATGGTGCTAATTTTGCCCCAACCAATCAGAACTTATGTAACATTTGAAAGCTAACATCTGATTGGTTGGGGCAAAATTAGCACCATTTTAAACGATAAGAACTTTTATTGAATAACCCCCTGTGTACCTTATGGTAGAGTTAAATTATATGGCAATAAGGCCCCATTCCTCTAACCATCCTCGTTCCCATGACGCATTAATCACTGTACAACCATTTCTGCATTGCGGTGAGGGACGGTACGCCGGTGCTAAAACTAACACATTGTAAACCAGTTATAATGACTATACTTTTTGCCCTGTGACTATTGGTTAATTGGGCCAGAAGGGGTGTTTATAATAAGGTATGCTAACCAATAATATTACTAAATATAATGAGTCCATTTTTATTACCTTGAGCAGTGGTGCCTGGTAAGTGTCTATATAAAGTATAAATTATCAAGTAGTTTGCGTGCACATGGAATGGTGGGAACACCTGGCGGAGTCAAGTCTGAAAACTCCTTTGCCACAGGGCAGACAATAGCCGTCAGTTCTGGTGAGATGTGTATAGGCTTAGTAACCCCTCTGTGACTCACATCTCCACTCCATAATTGAAGAGAGCACTTTTGAAGCTTCTGCGGATGAAAGAAATGCAAAACAATGCAGAACAACTCTGATCAAAGTGAACTGGATACATTTTGTCTCTTTCATTCCCAGAGAATTCAAATCTCCAAATAGAACAGAAAAAAAAACCTATTCTCAAGGCTTAACTTAGGAAGCAGACTCAGAGTCTAGTGACTAGAAACCCTAACGTGGGCTTCACCCAGTGCAGGAGAGGAATATCCACTCTGAAAGGTCTGTTCATTCAATCCCTAAAGGTGCCTACATATTTATTAGGCTTTCCGCTGATGTTTCTGGAAGATAATGGAGCATTGCGATATTAGGGTAGAAAGCCACGTAACTATTTCTATTGCCAGCAATACACGGCTCCATACTTGGGTCAGTATTTCGAAATCAACGATGATCTCAGCTGCAATATAAATTACCCATTGGCATTATTTTCAGGACCGCATTGTAATGTAACAACCATGGTAGTCAATGGAGCAATACTGCAAAATACGGTGCGTATTGGTAATTTCCTACCACGATAAAGGATTAACATAACAATTTAACCCTTTATAAATACCATCCTTTATGTTGGTGTTACGGTTAATTTGCTTCCATTCTCAAAATACCAGATAATGTCTTTCCCTGTTACCGACTCTTCTTTGCCAAGAGCCTTTTTCATTGACCTTGAAGCAATGACTTCTTCTGCCTGTGTCAGCCTGTAGGCCTATCCCGGACTGGCTTTCAATCTATTGCCCTTTCTTTTTAATCCATTGCACCATTCTGGCATTAGTGCAATACAAAATTGCATCTACGGTATGTTTATGTATTTATAGCCATTGTTTGCACCACATACAAATTCTTAGAATTCTTAGCACAAATATCCATGGTTTTTATTGGAAAAGGAGCATTTTCTCGCATTCGGTGATTTGTCTGTGCAATGTAAATGCTTCTAGTACTGTATGCAGGAGCATCTCATAGTCCCCATTATTGTCCAGCCTCTTAAATCATCCCCCTGCTGTGTAAATCACCCAGCAGCCAACAATGCAGAAAGGTCTGATAGGGCTAGGCCCCACTGCCACCATTTTGGCATGGTTTGCTCTGTATTTGCACTTTGCGATCAGGGGTGTTCCTAGGGTTTTTGACACCTGAAACAACTTTTAAATGCCGCCTGTTGGCATGAGAAGTGGGCATGGAAAACATAGGTGTGGCGGGCTGACTAACACTGATTGGTGGACTGGAGGGATGATTTAACACTGATTGGTGGACTGGTGCTGAAATGCAGTATTGCAAGAAATACTGCCGCCTTTTTAAATGTTCCCCAGGGGTGTGCCCTGAGCAAATGTTTCAGTTTGCTTCATGATAGGGGCACCCCTGTTTGCGATCCTCAATGACATTTTATTTAAACTGTAAATCATAGTAAGTGGACTTCACTGTGTGCACTGTGATCTGTTGCAATTTTCATATTTTTCAATGTACTACAAAAAAAGCAGACATGTGTGGACACAAGTAGATACTAGTGGACACAAACCAATAGGCCATGCGATTTTTTACGGTTAATTTTTACCCATAATCCCCTGGGAAAGGCAAGTACAAATGGATGTAATATCGCATACAAGCAGACAGGGGCATAACTACCAGGGGAATAACTGCAGGGGGGGGGCAGGGGGCCAAGGGGGCCCCATTGTCTTATTTTTCCTATGACAAATATAGCCTCCTCCCAGAAAACCACTGTGAATGAACCACAGGTGGGGGCCCCATCCTAGTTTTGCTGGGGGGCCCAGTGATGCATAATTACACCTCTGCAAGCAGACACAACCGTGCTTTACTTTATTGTGCATTGCAGTGGGACATTAAGCTAGCCATACATGGACAGATATTTTTGATTGATTTGGTTGATTGAATTTAATCTCATAAATGTTCGTATTCCCATTCAATCTTCAGACTGCCAGTTCATTTCAAGCAGTTACAGATAGATGTGAGCAGACACAGGGACATTTTTCCCTTGGTATCAAATCAGAAATATCTAGATTTGATACCAAAGTCACAAAAATTTGATGAAATGGAAATTTTGCAATAAAATTTTAGGTGTTTTTACATTTTATGTTGGAATTAAAATTTTGAAGAAAAATGATTTGATTTGATGGAATTGTTTCTGTCCTGAGAGACTAACAATGTTACAACCTGAGTAACCCAGCGGCGCCCCCTCTAGGATGAACTTTGTTCTTCAGTTTCAGCTGCTGTTCTGCATTTTACTGCACTGTTCTCTACCTGTGAATACTTGTGATTTAAAAAATTAAATGGCAATTTATAGAACACAGAGAATAAATTACTGCCTGCTACATTTATGCATTGGTGTGCCATGGTTAACATCTATAATCAAAATATCAAAAAATCAATGGGGAAATTTATAAAGGGCCGAAAACAGCGCCCAAAAATTACCACCGCACATCACGTCCGCGAAAGTAGCGCTATCACCGTATTTTTAAAGGTGAGCGATACTAATGGCTGTGATGTCCAGCGTTAATTTTAAGTCCCTTCGCGGCGATACTACACTACACTACTACAGTGCAATGCCGCAAAGGGACTTAAAATCCCTTCCTGATGATCCAGGGGCAGCCGCATCCCCCGCTTCTGGGGCGGGCTTACGCCCTCCTTGCCCTCGCCCCCCGGTCGCTGCCGCCCCTTCCCAGCAGCCCCTTCCAACCCCATCCCCGCTTGCGGCGAACATATGGAACAGGAGGCTAGAAGGGGCTGCTGGGAAGGGGCCACAGCAGGTGCCTCCACCCCTCCCCAGCAGCCCCTCCAAGCCCCCTGCCTTGCCACTGGCGGGGAGGAGAAGGGCCCGCTGGGAGAGGTGGAGGCACCCTCTCTTTCTTCTTTCTTCAGCCATCTACTGTGATGGCACCTGAGGTTCATGGCAGAGTGCACCTCTTTATATAGGTTTGCAGAAAACTCTAATCTGTTTCTGATTGGTCAATTTTTTTAATGCTTTGTTTACATGGTTTACATTAACCAATCAGATTTCGGAAATTTTATGAAACCTGATTGGTTAATGTAATCCATGTAAACCAAGCATTAAAAAAATTGACCAACTAGAAACGGATTAGGGTTTTCTGCAAACCTTTATAAAGAGGTACACTCCGTCGTGGACCTCAAATGCCATTGCCGCGGACCTCAGCCATGGCAGTAGATGGCTGAAGAAAGAAGGAGAGGGTGCCTCCACCCCTAAGTGCAGTATCGCCGGGAAGGGACTTAAAATTACAGCCGAACATCGCGGCCGCGATACATATCACAGCGATGGCGCTCGCCGTAATAAATGCGGTGACAGCGATATTTTCGCGGCTGCAATGTGCGGCTGTAATTTTTGGGCGCTATTTTCGGACCTTTATAAATATGCCCCTTGGTCTCTAGTTGCGTGGATGTATACTATCCCATTTCTATAAATATAAACTGAGGACTGTTGGCCAAGAAAAAAACATTTGTACATGGATCTATTTTTGCTGGGGGGCCCATTGCATAATTACACCTCTGCAAGCAGAACACAACGTGCTTTACTTTATTGTGCATTGCAGTGGGACATTAAGCTAGCCATACATGGACGATATTTTTGATTGATTTGGTTGATTGAATTTAATCTCATAAATGTTCGTATTCCCATTCAATCTTCAGACTGCCAGTTCATTTCAAGCAGTTACAGATAGATGTGAGCAGACACAGGGACATTTTTCCCTTGGTATCAAATCAAAAATCTAGATTTGATACCAAAGTCCACAAAAATTTGATGAAATGGAAATTTTGCAATAAATTTTAGGTGTTTTTACATTTATGTTGGAATAATTTTGAAGAAATTTTGATTTGATGGAATTGTTTCTGTCCTGAGAGACTACATTTACAACCTGAGTAACCCCGCGGCGCCCCCTCTAGGATGAACTGTTCTTCAGTTTCAGCTGCTGTCTGCATTTCTGCACTGTCTCTACCTGTGAATACTTGTGATTTAAAAAATTAAATGGCAATTTATAGACACAGAGAATAAATACTGCCTGCTACATTTATGCATTGGTGTGCCATGGGTTAACATCTATAATCAAAATATCAAAAAATCAATGGGGAAATTTATAAAGGGCCGAAAACAGCGCCCAAAATTACCACCGCACATCACGTCCGCGAAGTAGCGCTATCACCGTATTTTTAAAGGTGAGCGATACTAATGGCTGTGATGTCCAGCGTTAATTTTAAGTCCCTTCGCGGCGATACTACATACACTACTACAGTGCACATGCCGCAAAGGGACTTAAAATCCCTTCCTGATGATCCAGGGGCAGCCGCATCCCCCGCTTCTGGGGCGGGCTTACGCCCTCCTTGCCCTCGCCCCCCGGTCGCTGCCGCCCCTTCCCAGCAGCCCCTTCCAACCCCATCCCCGCTTGCGGCGAACATATGGAACAGGAGGCTAGAAGGGGCTGCTGGGAAGGGGCCACAGCAGGTGCCTCCACCCCTCCCCAGCAGCCCCTCCAAGCCCCCTGCCTTGCCACTGGCGGGGAGGAAAGGGCCCGCTGGGAGAGGTGGAGGCACTCTCCTTTCTTCTTTCTTCAGCCATCTACTGTGATGGCACCTGAGGTTCATGGCAAGTGCACCTCTTTATATAGGTTTGCAGAAAACTCTAATCTGTTTCTGATTGGTCAATTTTTTAATGCTTTGTTTACATGGTTTACATTAACCAATCAGATTTCGGAAATTTTATGAAACCTGATTGGTTAATGTAATCCATGTAAACCAAGCATTAAAAAATTGACCAACTAGAAACGGATTAGGGTTTTCTGCAAACCTTTATAAAGAGGTACACTCCGCCGCGGACCTCCGATGCCATCGCAGTAGATGGCTGAAGAAAGAAGCAGCTGGCAACATCGGCTCTGCTGAGGCCGGCGGTGCCAGCGGGCTCACTGTTGGCCGAGGTGAGCCTGCCTGGCATCGGCGACCTCAGTGGGGTTGGTGTCGCCAGCCCGAAGACGTCGCAACGGATCAAGACGCCACAACATCGGCCTCTTGAGGTACCTCTCGGGGTTGGCGGCCTCAGCGTAGCTGGTGTCGCCGGGGCTGGAAGAAAGAAGACGCCGCCCAAGAGCCGCTCACTGGGGGTCTCGGTTTGAGCTGCGCGACCCCCGTCAAAGGTACTTCTTAGTGCCGCAAGGGCCCTTACAAGGGCCGGGGAGGGGGGGTCCCGGTTCGAGCTGCGGGATCCCTTAAGCCCCAAAGGCCCTTCTTAGGGCCGCAAGGGCACTTGTAAGTCCGCAAGGGCCCTATAATGGTTGGTACGGGATACTATATAATATTGAGAACTTCTGGTATTAATACATATACTGTAGTTCTGGTTGGTACGGGGATACTATATAATATTGAGAATTACTGGTATTAATCATATACTGTAGTTCTGGTTGGTACAGGGATACTATATAAATTGAGAATTACTGAGTATTAATCATTTACTGTAGTTCTGGTAGTACGGGGATACTATATAATTTGAGAATTACTGGTATTATACAATACTGTAGTTCTGGTTGTACGGGAATACTATAATATATTGAGAATTACTGGTATAATACATATACTGTAGTTCTGGTTGGTACAGGGATACTATATAATATTGAATTACTGGTATATTACATATACTGTAGTCTGGTTGGTACAGGGATACTATATAATATTGAGAATTACTGGTATTAATACATATACTTAGTTCTGGTTGGTACGGGGATCCTATATAATATTGAGAATTACGGTATTAATAAATATACTGTATTTCTGGTTGGTACAGGACACTATATAATATTGAGAATTACTGGTATTAATACATATACTGTAGTTCTGGTTGGTACGGGGATACTATATAATATTGAGAATTACTGGTATTATATATACTGTGTTCTGGTTGGTACAGGGATACTATATAATATTGAGAATACTGGTATTAATACATATATATGTTCTGGTTGGTACGGGAACTATATAATATTGAAATTACCGGTATTATAAATATACTGTAGTTTCTGGTTGGTACAGGACACTATATAATATGAGAATTACTGGTATTAATACATATACTGTAGTTCTGGTGGTACGGGATACTATATATATTGAGAATTACTGGTATTAATACATATACTGTAGTTCTGGTTGGTACAGGGATACTATATAATATTGAGAATTACTGGTATTAATACATATACTGTAGTTCTGGTTGGTATGGGGATACTATATAATATTGAGAATTACTGGTATTAATACATATACTGTAGTTCTGGTTAGTACGGGGATACTATATAATATTGAGAATTACTGGTAATAATACTATAGTTAGTTTGGTTAGTAGGGGATACTATATAATATTGAGAATTACTGGTATTAATACATATACTGAGTTTGGTTGGTACAGGGATACTATATAATATGAGAATTACTGGTATTATAACATATACTGTAGTCTGGTTGGGACAGGGATACTATATAATATTGAGATTACTGGTATTAATACATATACTTTAGTTCTGGTTGGTACGGGGATACTATATATATTGAGAATTACCGGTATTAATAATATACTGTAGTTCTGGTTGGTACAGGAACTATATAATATTGAGAATTACTGGATTAATACATATACTGTAGTTCTGGTTGGTACGGGATACTATATAATATTGAGAATTACTGGTATTAATACATATACTGTAGTTCTGGTTGTACGGGATACTATATAATATTGAGAATTACTGGTATTAATACATATACTATAGTTCTGGTTGGTACGGGGATACTATATAATATTGAGAATTACGGTATTAATAATATACTGTAGTTCTGGTTGGTACAGAGACACTATAATATTGAGAATTACTGGTATTATACATATACTGTAGTTTGGTTGGTACGGGTACTATATAATATTGAGAATACTGGTATTATAACATATACTGTTGTTCTGGTTGGTACAGGGATACTATATAATATTGGAATTACTGGTATTAATACAATACTGTAGTTCTGGTTGGTACGGGGATACTATATAATATTGAGAATTCTGGTATTAATACATATACTGTAGTTCTGGTTGTACGGGTACTATATAATATTGGAATAACTGGTATTAATACATATACGTAGTTCTGGTTTACGGGATACTATATAATATGAGAATTACTGTTAGTTCTGGTGGTCGGGTACATATAATATTGAGAATACTGGTATTATACATATACTGTGTTCTGGTTGGTACAGGGATACATATAATATTGAGAATTACTGTATTAATACATATACTGTAGTTCTGGTTGGTACGGGATACTATATAATATTGAATTACTGATATTAATACATATACTGTAGTTCTGGTTGGACAGGGATACTATATAATATTGAGAATACTGGTATTAATACATATACTGTAGTTCTGGTTGGTACGGGATACTATATAATATTGAGAATTACTGGTATTAATACATATACTTAGTTCTGGTTGGTACGGGTACTATATAATATTGAGAATTACTGATATAATACCTATACTGTAGTTCTGGTTGGTACAGGGATACTATATAATATTGAGAATTACTGGTATTATTAACATATACTGTAGTCTGGTTGGTACAGGGATACTATATAATATTGAGAATTACTGGTATTAATACATATACTGATAGTTCTGGTTGGTACGGGATACTATATAATATTGAGAATTACCGGTATTAATAAATATACTGTAGTTCTGGTTGGTACAGAGAACTATATATATTGAGAATTACTGGTATTAATACATATACTGTAGTTCTGGTTGTACGGGGAGGATACTATATAATATTGAGAATTACTGGTATTAATACATATACTGTAGTTCTGGTTGGTACGGGGATACTATATAATATTGAGAATTACTGTATTAATACATATGCTGTAGTTCTGGTTGGTGCGGGGATACTATATAATATTGAGAATTACTGGTATTAATACATATACTGCAGTTCTGGTTGGTACAGGGATACTATATAATATTTAGAATTACTGGTATTAATACATATACTGTATTTCTGATTGGTACAGGGATACTATAAAATATTGATAATTACTGGTATTAAAACATATAATGTAGTTCTGGTTGGTACAGGGATACTATAAAATATTGATAATTACTGGTATTAATACATATACTGTACTTCTGGTTGGTACAGGGATACTATATAATATTGAGAATTACTGGTATTAATACATATACTGTAGTTCTGGTTGGTACAGGGTTACTATATAATATTGAGAATTAACGGTATAATAAATATACTGTAGTTCTGGTTGGTACGGGAACTATATAATATTGAGAATTACTGGTATTAATACATATACTGTAGTTTGTTGGTTGGACGGGAGACTATATAATATTGAGAATTACTGGTTTAATACATATACTGTAGTTCTGGTTGGTACAGGGATACTATATAATATTGAGAATTACTGGTATTAATACATATACTGTAGTTCTGGTTGGTACGGGGATACTATTAATATTGAGAATTACTGGTATTAATACAATACTGTAGTTCTGGTTGTACGGGGATACTATATAATATTGAAGATTACTGGTATAATACATATACTGTAGTTTGGGTGTACGGGGATACTATATAATTTTGAGAATACTGTTAGTTCTTGGTTGGTTCAGGGTACTTATTATATTGAGAATTACTGGTATATTACATATACTGTAGTTCTGGTTGGTACAGGGATACTTATAATATTGAGAATTACTGTATATACAATACTGTAGTTCTGGTTGTACAGGGATACTATAATATTGAGAATTACTGTATTATACATATACTGTAGTTCTGGTTGGACAGGGATACTATATAAATATGAGAATTACTGGTATTAATAAATATACTGTAGTTCTGGTTGGTACAGGGATACTATATAATATTGAGAATTACTGGTATTAATACATATACTTAGTTCTGGTTGGTACGGGGATACTATATAATATTGAGAATTACTGTATTAATAAATATACTGTAGTTCTGGTTGGTACAGGGATACATATAATATTGAGAATTACTGGTATTATACATATAATGTAGTCTGGTTGGTACAGGGATACTATATAATATTGAGAATTACTGGTATTAATACATATACTATATAGTTCTGGTTGGTACGGGGATACTATATAATATTGAGAATTACCGGTATTAATAAATATACTGTAGTTCTGGTTGGTACAGGGCATAATAATATTGAGAATACTGGTATTAATACATAACTGTAGTTCTGGTTGGTAGGGATACTATAAATATTGAGAATTACTGGTATTAATACATATACTGTAGTTCTGGTTGGTACAGGGATACTATATAATATTGAGAATTACTGGTATTAATACATATACTTAGTTCTGGTTGTACGGGGATACTATATAATATTGAGAATTACCGGTATTAATAAAATATACGTAGTTCTGGTTGGTAGGACACTATATAATATTGAGAATTACTGGTATTAATAACATATACTGTGTTCTGGTTGGTACGGGGATACTATATAATATTGAGAATTACTGGTATTAATACATATACTGTAGTTCTGGTTGGTACAGGGATACTATATAATATTGAGAATTACTGGTATTAATACATATACTGTAGTTCTGGTTGGTACGGGGATACTATATAATATTGAGAATTACTGGTATTAATACATATACTGTAGTTCTGGTTAGTACGGGGATACTATATAATATTGAGAATTACTGGTATTAATACATATACTGTAGTTCTGGTTAGTACGGGGATACTATATAATATTGAGAATTACTGGTATTAATACATATACTGTAGTTCTGGTTAGTACGGGGATACTATATAATATTGAGAATTACTGGTAGTTCTGGTTGGTTCAGGGATACTATATAATATTGAGAATTACTGGTATTATTACATATACTGTAGTTCTGGTTGGTACAGGGATACTATATAATATTGAGAATTACTGGTATTAATACATATACTGTAGTTCTGGTTGGTATAGGGATACTATATAATATTGAGAATTACTGGTATTAATACATATAATGTAGTTCTGCTTGGTACGGAGATACTTTCTAAATGGCATTTGGAGTCAGGAAGGATCCCCCCCCCCCCTTTTTTTTTTGCTGGTTTTTATTTTTTGGTGTCCTCTGGACTGTTAGTTAGGGTAAAGAGGTGGGTAAAAGGTTGGACAATATGGACGCATGTCTTTATTCAACCTCAATTACTATGTTACTGTATCTAATCGTACATCTTATGTGCTAATATGTCATCTAATTTAATCTGATATCTAAACTTATATCCAATATTTAATCTGGTATCTAATATCTAAACTCATATCTAATAACTAATAATATATATAATATATATATATAATGTATATCTAATATCTAATCTTTTATCTAATATCTAATCTTATATCTAATCTTATATCTAATTACATTATATATATATATTATATATTATTAGTTATTAGATATGAGTTTAGATATTAGATACCAGATTAAATATTGGATATAAGTTTAGATATCAGATTAAATTAGAGACATATTAGCACATAAGATGTACGATTAGATACAGTAACATAGTAATTGAGGTTGATAAAGACATGCGTCATATTGTCCAACCTTTTACCCACCTCTTTACCCTAACTAACAGTCCAGAGGACACCAAAAATAAAAACCAGCAAAAAAAAAAGGGGGGGGGGGATCCTTCCTGACTCCAAATGCCATTTAGAAAGTATCCGTACCAAGCAAACTACATTATATGTATTAATACCAGTAATTCTCAATATTATATAGTATCCCTATACAACCAACAGAACTACAGTATATGTATTAATACCAGTAATTCTCAATATTATATAGTATCCCTGTACCAACCAGAAAATACAGTATATGTATTAATACCAGTTATTCTCAATATTATAGAGTATCCCTGTGCAACCAGAACTACAGTATATGTATTAATATCAGTAATTCTCAATATTATAGTATCCCTGTGCCAACCAGAAATACAGTATATGTATAATATCAGTAATTCTCAATATTATATAGTATCCCCGTACCAACCAGAAATATAGTATATATTAATACCAGTATTCTCAATATTATATAGTATCCCTGTACCAACCAGAACTACAGTATATGTAATAATACCAGTAATTCTCAATATTATATAGTATCCCTGAACCAACCAGAACTACCAGTAATTCTCAATATTATATAGTATCCCCGTACTAACCAGAACTACAGGATATGTATTAATACCAGTAATTCTCAATATTATATAGTATCCCGTACTAACCAGAATACAGTATATGTATTAATATCCAGTAATTCTCAATATATATAGTATCCCCGTACCAACCAGAACTACAGTATATGTATTAATACCAGTAATTCTCAATATTATATAGTATCCCTGTACCAACCAGAACTACAGTATATGTATTAATACCAGTAATTCTCAAATTATATAGTATCCCCGTACCAACCAGAACTACAGTATATGTATTAATACCAGTAATTCTCAATATATATAGTGTCTCTGTACCAAACAGAACTACAGTAATTTATTAATACCGGTAATTCTCAATATTATATAGTATCCCCGTACCAACCAGAATATAGTATAGTATTAATACCGTATAATCTCAATATTATATAGTATCCTGTACCAACCAGAACTACAGTATATGTATTAATACCAGTAATTCTCAAATATATATAGTATCCCGTACCAACCAGAATACAGTTATAGTATTAATACCAGTAATTCTCAATATATATAGTGTCTCTGTACCAACCAGAACTACAGTATATTTATTAATACCGGTAATTCTCAATATATATAGTATCCCCGTACCAACCAGAACTATAGTATATGTATTAATACCAGTAATTCTCAATATTATATAGTATCCTGTACCAACCAGAGCTACAGTATATGTAATAATACCAGTAATTCTCAATATTATATAGTATCCCTGTACCAACCAGAACTACAGTATATGTATTAATATCAGTAATTCTCAATATTATATAGTATCCCCGTACCAACCAGAACTATAGTATATGTATTAATACCAGTAATCTCCATATTATATAGTATCCCTGTACCAACCAGAACTACAGTATATGTATTAATACCAGTAATTCTCAATATTATATAGTATCCCGTGCCAACCAGAACTACAGTATATGTATTAATATCAGTAATCTCAATATTATATAGTATCCCTGTGCCAACCAGAACTACGTATATTGTATTAATATCAGTAATTCAATATTATATAGTATCCCGTACCAACCAGAATACAGTATATGTAAAATACCAGTAATTCTCAATATTATATAGTATCCCTGAAACAACCAGAACTAACAGTAATTCTCACATATTATATAGTATCCCCGTACTAACCAGAACTACAGTATATGTATTAATACCAGTAATTCTCAATATTATATAGTATCCCCGTACTAACCAGAACTACAGTATATGTATTAATACCAGTAATTCTCAATATTATATAGTATTCCCGTACCAACCAGAACTACAGTATATGTATTAAACCAGTAATTCTCAATATATTAGTATCCTGTACCAACCGAACTACAGTATATGTATTATACCAGTAATTCTCAATATATTAAGTATCCCCGTACCAAACAGAACTACAGTAATGTATTATACCAGTAATTCTCAATATTATATAGTGTCTCGTACCAACCAGAACTACAGTATATTATTAATACCGGTAATTCTCAATATTATATAGATCCCCGTACCAACCAGAACTATAGATATTGTATTAATACCAGTAATTCTCAATATTATATAGTATCCCTGTACCAACCAGAACTACAGTATATGTATTAATACCAGTAATTCTCAATATTATATAGGATCCCCGTACCAACCAGAACTACAGTATATGTATTAATACCAGTAATCTCAATATTATAGTGTCTCTGTACCAACCAGAACTACAGTATATTTATTAATACCGGTTATTTTCAATATTATATAGTATCCCCGTACCAACCAGAACTATAGTATATGTATTAATACCAGTAATTCTCAAATATATAGTATCCCTGTACCAACCAGGCTACAGTATATGTAATAATACCAGTAATTCTCAATATTATATAGTATCCCTGTACCAACCAGAACTACAGTATATGTATTAATACCAGTAATTCTCAATATTATATAGTATCCCCGTACTAACCAGAACTACAGTATATGTATTAATACCAGTAATTCTCAATATTATATAGTATCCCCGTACTAACCAGAACTACAGTAAATGTATTAATACCAGTAATTCTCAATATTATATAGTATCCCTGTACCAACCAGAACTACAGTATATGTATTAATACCAGTAATTCTCAATATTATATAGTATCCCCGTACTAACCAGAACTACAGTATATGTATTAATACCAGTAGTTCTCAATATTATATTATCCTGTACCAACCAGAACTACAGTATATGTATTAATACCAGTAATTCTCAATATTATATAGTATCCCCGTACCAACCAGAACTACAGTTATGTATTAATACCAGTAATTCTCAATATATATAGTATCCTCGTACTAACCTGAACTACAGTATATGTATTAATACCAGTAATTCTCAATATTATATAGTATCCCTGTACCAGGGATATATATGATTTGATATTAGATATAATTGTCCTAATTGTCCTAATCAAATGATCCCCTATAGATGTTACACATAGTGCCTATTATTGATAATTGTAAAATAACATGCAGTGTTTCAACTGAGTATGTATTTTATTGCTATGTGAAAAAAAATCAAATGCGAGTATAAAATACTAATACAACATTTTGCCAGAATGAAGTATTGTTTTAATGTTGTATTGTTATGTTAAAATAAGGTTCCCCTGAATCTTCTGGTGTGCTGCCACTCTCTAAAGCTCACACACATGTAAGATGTTGCACCCGGTAAACGCCCCCGAGAAGATGAAACGGCCGATTCGGCAAGATTCTGTCTGTCTGCAAGCGTGCTACATACAGTTCTGAGCGTTCGTCTATATAAAGCATACGGAGAATGCTCGGGAATGCAGATTTTGCCTGGGCGTGGCCAACTACCTAAACTACAGTGAGACAACCGTGGTCCGGGGGATTTTCTTGGGATTTCCGAATGACCATGAGTGAACGATTGTGGCTTCGCAATCATTTGGAAAACTACACACAGTAACGAGAAAGGGACACATACTGTCTTGTTACTGTGTGTACCCCCTGTAGGGTGGGGGTGGGAGGTCTTTATTTGGCAAAGCAAAGACTCAGGATTACATTCCACGGCTGAGCGCCCCCTTTTTGGAAGTATTAAGCTGTCACTGTAACTGAAAGCTTATGTGGACTACAAAAAAACCCAGAGGAATTTAGGTACTGGGGGTCATTGATGTCAATCAAGCAATTTAATGAACATTTGAGTGACAAGGATTTAGCCCACTTCAGTCTGAGTGCACACAGGAAATGAAAGAGTTAACAAGAGGTCATAGGTCTGCCATATTGACATAGGGTTATCTGCCAAGGAACGGTAATTTCGAGATTAACCCTGACATGGTCCCCTGGTAGCTACTTGTTCCATAAGTGGAGGTCGTGGCTGATACTTTGTGCAGAGCGTCCAGCTCTGGGATCAGCTTACCAAAGCTTTTAAGATATGTGTATTGTTTGCAGAGTGATTAAAGTCAATGAGCCCCAATCCTTATAGAAATATCCATGGGGGACAATAGGAACAGTGTCAGTCACTGCAGGATTTGTTCTGTAATAAAGTCATACAGTTTTTAATACACCAAGTGTCAAGGCCTATTGTACTCAGAAACCCTTGTATCCATGTGTACGCATTAGAAAACTGTCCTTTCTGCTACTTTCTCTATTCGGCCATATGCACAGTAAAAAAAAGGGACCAGGGTCTTAAATTTTAATAAAATGAAAATGGGGGTTGGCAGGGTGTAACAAAGTCGGGGAATCCCTCCTCGTAGTATGGGAGATTGAACTCCGCCCTAAAGCGGATACACACAGTAAATCTTCAAAAGATGACAGACAACATCTTTAAGAGTCCAGAGCTTTCGCTATATAAAATATATAAAGTATATATAGTATATAAAGATACATAGTATATATAGTATATTAGTATATAAAGTATACATGCTATAAAGATATATAGTATTAAAATACTAGTATAGTATATAAAGTATCTAGTATCTAAAGTATATATAGTATATAAAAGTAAAGATATATAAAGTATATAGTATATAAAGTATACATAGGTATATAGTATATAAAGTATATAAAGTATACATAGTATCTAAAGTATATATGTATATAAAGTATATATAGTATATAAAGTATACATAGTATATAAAGTATATATAAAGTATATATAAAGTATACATAGTATATATTAGATATAAAGTATATAAAGTATAATAGTATCTAAGATATAATATATAAAGTATATATAGTATATAAATATATACATAGTATATAAAGTATAATAGTATATAAAGTAATATAATAGATATATAAAGTATACATAGTATAATAAGTATATATAGTATTAAAAGTATATAATAGTATTATAAAGTATTACATAGTTATAAAGTTATATATAGTAATATAAAGTAACATAGTATATAGAGTATAAAGTATACAAGTATCTAAAGTATATATAGGATATAAAGTATATATAGTATATAAAAGTAACATAGTATATAAAGTATGTTATATAGTATATAAAGTATACATAGTATATATAGTATATAAGTATATAAAGTTACATAGTATCTAAGATAGTATATATAGTATATAAAGTAATATAGTATTAAAGTATACATAGTAGATAAAGTATATATAGTAATAAGTATAAAGTATATATAGTATATAAAGTTATACTAGTATCTAAAGTATATATAGGATTATAAAGTATATATAGTATATAATATACATAGTATATTAAAGTATATATAGTTATATAAAGTATACAAGTATATATAGTAATAAGTATACATAGTATCAAAGTATATCTGTATATAAAGTATATATAGTATATAAAGTTACATAGTATATAAAGTATATATAGATATATTATAAAGTATACATAGTATATAAAGTATATAAAGAGACATAGTATCTAAAGTATATAGAGTATATAAGTATCAATATAATATATAGTATATACAAGTATGTAAGTTCAACGCACTCTCAGGGTTTCTTCATCAAAAAAAGTTTTTTATTAATACAATCACTGTGTAGGCAACGTTTCAGTACCTTTCTAGGTCCCTTTCTCAAGCCTCAATCACTAGATATAAAGTATACATAGTATATAAAGTATATATAGTATATAAAGTTACATAGTATATAAAGTATATATACAGGGTTATTCAATAAAGTTCTTATCGTTTAAAATGGTGCTAATTTTGCCCAACCAATCAGATGTTAGCTTTCAAATGTTAAATAAGATCTGATTGGTTGGGGCTAAATTAGCAGAACTTTTATGAATCTCCCTGATAGTATACAAGTGTATATATAGTATATGTAGTATATATATAGTATTAAAGTATAAAGTATGTATAGTATAGAAAGTTTAGAAAAGTATATATAGTATATAAAATATATAAACAGGGTTATTCATAAAAGTTCTTATTGTTTAAATTGGTATAGTATATAAAGTAATAGTATATAGTATAATAGTATATAAAGTATATATTGTATATAGTAATAAAGTATATATGTATAGAAAGTAAAGAAAGTTAGAAATATATAAAGTTAGATAGTATATAAAGTATATAAAGTATATATAGTAAATAAAGTATTAAATAGTAAAGATGTATGAATATATATAGTATAGAAAGTATATATAGTGTAGAAAGTATAGAAAAAATATAGTATATATAGTAAAGTAAGTATATATCTTATAGGAAGTAATATATATAGGAAGTATATACTAGTATAGAAAGTATATAGTATATATAGTCTGAAAGTATATATCGTATAGGAAGTATATATAGTATTATAGTAAAGAAAGATATATCTTAGGAAGTATATAGTATAGAAGTATTATAGTATATATAGTATAGAAAGTATATATCTTATAGGAAGTAGTATATATATGTATAGAAAGTATTATATCGTATAGGAAGTATTATATAGTATGATCAGTATATATAGTAATTATAAAGGAGTATATATATAGGAAGTATATATAGATAGAAAGTATAATATACCGTATATACTTGAGTATAAGCCGAGGTTTGGTTTTTAAAATGGGTCTTAAAAACCCACCTCGCTTATACTCGAGTCAATACATTTTTAGATTGTTGGAGGTGCAAATAATAATGTAGTTAGCTCCTACCGGCCGTTGATGTCCGTTGATGCAGCCGAAATACAGGACTGGAGCAGAGGCGAGAGATCACCGGAGCGAGGCAGAGAAGACCGGAGCAGTAGGAGATCAGGCGTGTGGAAGTAGGCGCGGGTACGTAATCGTGCGCGCGCGCGCACCGGGACTTACACACCTCACGTCTGGAATCGCCGGTACCTGTTCTGCAATGGAGGAGCCTACAGGGAGTGCAGAAACTCCTGCTAAAGGTAGGCAGGAAGTTATTTTGGAGAAACGTAGTTGGCGTACCTGTTCTGCAATGGAGGAGCCTACAGGGAGTGCAGAAACTCCTGCTAAAGGTAGGCAGGAAGTTATTTTGAGGAACTGTAGTTGGCATATAATATCATATATGTAAATATCACTTGACCCCTTGCCACTCCAGGTGTATAGAAATTACAACTCCAGCAATCAAAGCATGCTGGGAGTTGTAGTTTCCAAACTCTGGAGTGGCAAGGAATTGGGATTTATTCTACCCTCACTATACTCGAGTCAATGAGTTTTTAATAATTTTTCATGTAGAAATAGGTACCTCGACTTATACTCGGGTCGACTTATACTCGAGTATATACGGTAGTAAAGATATAGAAAGAGTATATATCTTATAGGAAGTATATATAGTATAGAAAGTTTATATAGTATATATAGTATAGAAAGTATATACGTACAGGAAGTATATATAGTATAGAAAGTATATATAGTATAGAAAAGTATATATCGTATAGGAAGTATTAATAAAGTATAGGGAGCACGTTTGGGACTGACACATTCTATTCAGCCGTGGATGGCTGCTCAGGCAGTTCTAAGCGATCCCAAGAAAAGACACCAGTGAAGGTTATCCGGGCCTCGGGATAGCTCGGAACTGCGGTACACACTTTAACAATAAACTGACGATTCTGTTGGATCTGTAGGAATGGTCCTTATCGTTAAAGTGTGTTCTCAGCTTAACACTGGATGTTGTCTGTGCAGATACGTGAATCACCCAAACCCTACGGATTCCACCCAATAGCGTCTGTTATCCCGACATGTGCACATGTGTTTTCGGTTTCCGTTCTTATTGGATTGCAACAATGTATGTGCTGTACACAGGTGCAGTACAATGGGATCCAGACTAATGGCACAAAAACTCTGTGAGCCTGTGTGATAATTTTCAGTGTTCATTTTATTTTCCTACAAAATAAATGTTCAGTTGGTAATGTTATAGGGATTTAATTTTAAAGGAAAAATACATTATAACAATTCACTTTTTATAAATGGAAAGTATCTGGGGCACGGGAGGTTAGACTGATTATTCCTACCTCACAATATTGTTTAGTTGAGGGGAGCTACAGCAATAAAATTTTCATCTGACAGGTTATGGTCCTGGGCCTTCCTGTTTTAAATATAGTAGTGAAGCACCCAAGAGCCGGCAGAAGCAGTTTTCTTCAAGCTGCTGCTCCTTATAGAAATTATATTTGGAGGTAGAACGCACCAATCCTACCTCCCTGTCACAGCTACTTTTCATTTTACCTGATTCTGAAAAAAGTTTATACGCAATCGTTCTCCTTTAAATGTTTCGGGTCCCTTTAAGGCAGTAGTAGATTGCTTGTACATGGTCCTCAAAATGTAAATTTAAGTTTATTTTTCCTTTAAAGAGATTTAAAAAGAAAAAACAGACTAATTTTAAGTAGAGATGGACGAACTTCCTGAAGTTTGTTTTGTTTACGAACTTCAGTAAAAGTTCGTAAGTTCGGAAACAAACAAAAGCCAATGGGAGAAAAAGTTTGAAAAGTTTGGATAAATTACAGATAAAATAGCTGTAAATGGCTGTGGCACCTGGGAAATGGTCTGGGGAACATATACGTGCCACCAAAATGCGTTTTAAATACTTCTTTCCCCTGCAATCGGGGGCAATTGTCGGGTTTCCGCACGCTACATTCGAGAGTCATGGCCAATATCGAAGGTTACTAAATGATACATATAAGGGTTACCAATTCGAGAATTCAATAATTAGCGAAATTACGTCCCGAAATAGCTCGAAAGTTCGATAGAAAGTTCAGATAAAGTTGGATAGTTTGAGTTTGTCTGAACTCATAAAGCTTGGCCCGAATTCTGATTCATCACTAATTTTAAGCCTCTAAATGAGCCAGAAAACCCAGAGATCATTTAAAGCTAAATGTTCCAGAGTCATTTTACAAAACTTGCCTGGGCCAACACGTACTGCACAATAACTTTATTAACTAGGACAAATGAACACTTAGGCTGGGTAACACCAATTATTGTCCCGGCTGTCCGTTCACCACTAGCCACGGCCGATCGTGTGGTCCATAGGGGACCACACAATGAACTGGGATTTGTCACAGTGTCCGATATTCATTTTTTTATTTTAAGTTGGGTGATTGGTCGCTTTGGACATTCCATCTGGTTGGTAGATCAAGGGTTGATTGTGCCCAATTTAAATGATAAATCGCTTCCTGACAAATTTTACACCAGTTTAGAGATGAAATCCAATTAAAGATTACAAGTCTTTTAGGTTGTCCTTTAATGCCTCCATTCCTTTTTGTATTTACTTGCTTTTATCGTCTGTTTTTTCCAACCAGCGATTTTAAACTGCAATAATGTTATTGGGTAACGTATCCTCCTATTAGACCCTCTTGTGTCGTCTCATTGCAGCTTAAAAGCCACAGTCTGGTTGTTAAATAATTTAATATTAAATAATCAAAAAGCCGCAAAAAAGAGTAAAATGTACTTAAAGGGCTCCCGTCTGAAACGACTAAGAGGTGTATTTATCAAGGTGCAGGAAAATCACTATCCCCATCCTAAATGATGTGCTAATCATTACTAGAATACGGCTATCGATCCAACTGCAAAAGGGGGGAGAGTTATGATGCTGTCCAACTGTACATTGCAGTCGGAATTGAAAGTCCATTCAAGCCACACTGCCAACAGTAGAGAAAGTTAAAAAAATGTGTTACAATAAATCTACAAGGCTAATAAAAAGGGGCAATGCACAGGACGCTAGCACGAGCCATTTACACCCATGCGTATTTCAGCCTGATCGACCAATAGTTCAGTGTATCGGTTGATGGGTCAAAATAACTGCACGGGTTTTCGGATGCTACTGAAAGTTCGTTCGTCCGAATCGGATGAACGCCAGATAGGACATGTCCAAAAACCACGGCCGATCGCACAGTCCTCTATGCAGGGCGTTCTTAGGCATTTTGGCACCTGAAAAAAAATCCAAATGCTGCCCCCCTCCCATCCCGTCTCCTTGGCACACACTAAGTCCAGCAAACCCTCCCCATATCCTTCATAAGCGGGATCAGCTGTTTAAAACAGCTGGTCGGGAGGGGGGTGGGTCAGGGGCCCGGTCTCCAATCTTGAGGGGGGCATCTCGCAGTTACTCTCCTGGTCAGTGCCTGGACTGAATGATTAAAAGTAAATGCAGGCTCTGACACATGAATGTCATTTTTTTAGGGGGCGGGCCAGTGCAGTTTTCTTTTTCCTTGCATCAAAATGGCCACCGGCCTACAGGGTGTGCTCTGTAAAATGCTTCACCTTGCCTCATTAAGGAGGCGGCCCTGCCTCTATGGACTGCACACTATTTGCGGCAAACTGTGGCAGTGGCCACTAACCGACAGTCCTTGCTCCTGGCCGACCGTCGGAAGGGCCGAACGGTTGGTACGGAGGAGGAAACATTGCATATTGTGTACCATGCTAAAGGCTCCGTTCACACTAGACCAGTTTCTGCTTGTTTCCGAATAGAAAGGTGCATTGGGGTACACTTTGTTTAAAGGATCGGATTGACCCAGCCAATAAAAAAACAACGCACTTCTGAGCGTATTTGGTCCGGAAAGGGCGAATTTTTATTAAAAAGAAATCTAATGTGTCTAATGTGGAGATCTCTAAGAATTTTGAATTTAATAATAATAAAAAAAAATGGCAATTAGTGAGGATCTGAGAAGAATTGAAACATATTGAAGGTGCATTATGAGCAAGACAGGAAGATTGTGCAGGGCTGCAGCGTGCCATAATAATGATTGGGGGGTTGTTTTTTACCTGGAGTTCATGTTTTTTGCCAATTCATATCCACCTGTTTCCTTTCAGAAAACCTGATTGCTCCTCGCACCATACAGTTATTATATAATAACAGATCTGAAGCTTTTTAAGCTGGACAAATTATAAAAGAATTTCAGGCAGACTCACAACTTTTTTAAAATTCCTTTTATTGAAATAGGAACAAAAACAGTAAGAACGGCTCCCAGCCCCAGACACAATCACGTCTGTTTAAAATGACATTTATAAGAAAGTGGAGGTGGGGCAATGCGAGGCCTGTCGTACACAATGGGACGATATTTCGCCATTTTTTTTTTTTATTGAAGGGTGTCTCAGTGGCCTAAGGGAGGGAGCTGCCCTATAGCTATTCCTAAATCACAGAATCCTACTGTAGTAAGGGCAATTTACCAAGCAGCAGGTGTCCTGTGGTCTCTTACAGTTTTTATGGTTCACCGTTTTATGGGTAATTTAAACCAGAAATATTAATTAGCCCATGGAATTTTGTGCATGCCTCATTTTAAAAAAAATGAATGAAAATAAATGGGTTTTAGCTGGGCTGATTAACCCCTTGGGTACCAGGCTTTTAAATTGAAAGTTTTAGTGGCTGAGAATTTCTGGGCATTGCCACCCCTATCCGTATGCACTGCTAGGGATAATAAACACTGCGTTTATAGAATAGCGATAGGATGAAAAATAATGGTTCTGAGCCCATCTGGAATCCCTCTCGTAAATTATCGATCCCCTGCACGCTGAACATCTCTTGGACTGTGGCTTATTATTTAATGGGTGGCCCTAGGGATAGAATCCTCTAATGATCTGTTTAGAATGCCCCCGTCGCACATTATCACATAACCTCTTAGAGCAGCAGCGAGAGACCCAGCGCCCCCTTACTAGACTGATGTCCGTTCCCTCTGCTTGTCCTATTCTCCTGTACACAGTGACAACTGCCCTTGAGATTTTATGTATAGACGTTGTCAATGCTCAGCCAATGAATGACAAAGTGGCCTTAGGTTCCCGACTGAGTCAATATGAATGGACAGCGGAGGTTTAACAAGGGAAGGGTCGTGTTCAGCTTTCGATCCCTCCCGGCCTTAATTAATAAATGTTTACAGGGTTCTTACTTTGCCATGCAATGTTGTCAAAAATGTCAAATGATATGTGTCACTGTAATATATGATTATCGCCCCTACTCGCTGGCCTATTCTATGTAGTAGGCGCGACCATACTGCTTTTATATAGATGGTATTAAATATTAATACTGAGATTGTGTTGGTGGAGGGTTGGCTGGGACATCGTTAAAACGTACCCTTTGCATATTGGATTTCCCCCAGCTGTGTCCAACCTTCTAGATAGACTTGCCCTTAGTCCATCAGTGAAATCCGGTTCCTTTATAATGTTCTTCCATTGAGCCCGTTAATGAATAGAGTGCCCGTGTAATCCACGTTAACTGCTCTGGTGCGAGCTGCGCTATTAATTAGTAACCCTGTCTCTCTTTCCCCACTCTGATCCGAATGGAAGGTCATTAACCAATTACGTTGGGACAGCCATGGTTTCCATTCAGGGGAAAGCGTCTTATAATCAGAGGAGAGGAAGCCACAGTCTGTAATGGGGTCTAGTATCACCTTAAAATCCTTCTGCTCTTTATTGAGGGTTTTCCAAAAATGGCGCCAACTAAGTATAAATAGCAGCGATGTTACTTTACATTTAAATACATAAGGCCGAGGCCTCACTGAGAGTTTGCGTTTTACACTAGTATGCACTTTGCGCAGTGGTGCCCCGGTAATTTTCAGGAATCGGAGCACATGGAATAACGCAATTGCATGCGCTCCGATCTACGTGCAAGTGTGACCTAGCCCTTAGGGCCTCATTTGCTGAGATCAGCAATTATGAGAATTATAGCTGCGGTGGCTGATCGGGTGAGATATTCCAGCTCCATGAAGCTCCACCTTGCGTTTACGGCTCCGGTAAATAAGGAATATGAAACAATGAACCCCCAACTATAAAACCAGCTTATTCAATAACAGGTGCAGATATTAGCTTGAGCTGTTACTTTGCCCAACCAATCAGATGTTACACTTGTTACTGGTCTACTACAGTTAGAAACATTTCATAACATTTAAATGTCTCCTTGTTTTCCAGCAGATGTGGTCTCCTTACTGTCCTTACTGACCACAGCAAAGCATAGAGAAACGGCATGAAATCAATTTTTTTGAAAATATAAGACAATAGATAGAATAACTATGGTATGTGTAATATTAATAAATCATTAAGAAACACATTTTCCACTGGACTTTCCCTTAAATGTAACCTACGTAATCCCTGGACAAAATATTTTAACACTATGGGGGGAGATTTACGCAGAGGCGCTTTCGCTCCGGGCAAATCGCCTTTCGCGATTCAATATTGCGTTAGCGTATGTGGGTAAATTTACCCGCAGCGCGATTTTAACGTAAATATCCTATGCTAAAGGCAAACACGTTATAAACCGTGCATCCAGCGCAATATGAAGTTAAAGTCGCGCTAAACGATAGCGAACCGGTTAGCGCAGTTGTTACTCCATATTATTGCCCGGCGGCTGTGCGTATTAGCCACTATAACTGCTGAGACATGATATATTGACCAACATTATACGTTAATGTAAAGTCATGGAAAATGTAAAACATAAACCAGCGCAGAATCCTCGTAATGGAACCAAACAGGAGACGTGACCATGGGTGGGAGAACCGTGTTGTACAGTGTACACAGCAGTAAATCGTTATTTCACAAGGAAGCTCTGGGAGTTCCAAGCCAGCATCGACCTGATAAGCAGCCAAGTTTAATCACTGCTTCCAATCAGGTCCCAACAGTAGATAGAGGCTATAGAGCTAATGCTTTCTGCTTCGCTCTCAGGAAGAGTCTGTAACTCCACAACCTTGCGCCCAGCCTTAACTATCACGGTCGCGGGCGGCTTGGTTTCATTTTTGCTGTGTGGTTTATTACAGACTAGTGAGTTATATGTGTGAAAGTAAAGGAGATTATCTAAAACTAATCTACAGCTCTGGGATCCAGCAGAAGGAATTTACATGAGGCGCGGGATAGAGAGATGAAAGACAGAATAAATCAAACAGGTCTTATCTTCCATAACATTGAGTATTTCCCATTGTATGAAACCAGAAATCCATCCATGGAAGAATCACTTCTAGGAGGTAACCCAATAAACCTACCACCACCATTAAAACCAGGAGAAGCAGCCAGTCTCTCGACTTCTGTGCATTCTACTCCCACCTATCTACTCACAAGATAAAGGGGCCTCTTATGTCCAGGAGACACGCCTTACTCTGGGAGACTCATGGACATTCTGGGGAGGGGGGGCCTGCCACATGTAACAAGGGTCGTATTGCACTCCATCTAAAGGCTTAGCAATACCACGTTGGGCCTCAGCATTGTTAAATAGGGTTTCTGGCCAGGATAGCAATTGTGATGCCAACTTGTGCAGTGTTATTCCTCCCACGTGCATTAAGTAGGCCCCTTCCTCCTTGTAATAATCCAGCCCTGATAGGGCCGGGGAAGGGGGTCCCGGTTCGAGCTGCAGGACCCCTTAAGCTTCTCAGGGCCTTTTGGACCACCCCTCCTAGTGGGCCCTTCCACTCCCTGCCAGCAGCAGGGCAGGGGGCTTGGAGGGGCTGCTGGGGAGGGAGTGCACAGCGGGTGGTCACAGCCCCTTCCCAGCAGCCCCTCCTAGCCTCCCGTTCCATCTTTTCGTTGCGAGCGGGGATGGAGTTGGGAGGGGCTGCTGGGAAGCGGCAGCAGCTGGTGGTCACAGCCGCCGCGGGAGGCGAGGGTGAGCATATGCCCTTGCCGTGCCCCTTTGCAGCGGCGACCACCTGCGGTGAGGTGGGCGTGCCTCCCGAGGCGGGTGCGACCACCCGTCGCGGGTTTGCTGCACACCTCCGCCACGATCCAGGGGAATCTCGGCCGAGATTAAAATGGGTGAGATTAGCCATGGTAATAACTTCTAACCTTTTTTACTTAACATTAGCAAACTTCTGCATTTCTCATAGATGTGCACTGGATCCATATAACAGGCTCTCTCACTTCCCTCCAGCCCTTTGGCTTTTTAATAATGAGGGAAGAGGCCGCCCATCCAGTGCTTTATATTAAAGGCATAGGACCTCCCATTAAAGGGCCGTGTTGGGGGTGCTATTACCACATGGAAGCTTGACCTGGCTTCCCAATAAATACATACAAGGATTGTGGGAAAATAATGTGTCCATCTACCCATGGGGCAAAATGCCTGTCTCTCTCTTTTACAAGTTATTTGCTCATTGCCTGGAAACCCACATTTCTCACTGAGGTGTACAAAATAACTAAAGCTAGGCACACATAATGCTAAAATTCAGTCCGACCGTCATTTCAGTGTTTCAGTCGGTCAGGCCGAATTATTGTATGGCGGCTTTTTGCAGCCTTGACTGATCGCCGACCGTTTGTTCCTCTAAATCGGACGAACAAACGATTGGGCAGGATGGAAAACCGCAACTGATCGTGCGGTCCTTTATGGACTAACTGTCGGACGCAGCCGCGACCGAAGTCCTTTCTGCTGGCCGACCGGTCGAAAGCCATGAACGGTCGGTAATGAGGAAAGATTGCATGGTGTGTACGTAGCTTTACTGAACAGCTTCTCTCTCTCTAGGTAACATACACTGGGCATGTCTGACTCACTGGTAGAGTTTAGGATAAGAAAGATTTTACACACAGATGTGTCTTTGGTTTGGAATTATTTAGAAAGACATGTAATACATTCATAAAATGTCAGGTGATATATTTTTATGTTCCTTCTGGCTTTTAATGGATACAAAATCTGTTTATTTCTGCTCCATTCCTTATTACCTAGATCCAGCAGGATTTCTGTGTGCGCTCTGTTTGAACCTGTGTGCAGATATATTTATCTTTATGTCTATTACAGTAGATGGATCCTGAACAAGCAATGGAATGTAGTTACTGAATCTTCTATAGATCCACCACTTGCACAGTCCCATGTTGCTAATGTAAAAAACCAAGCAATTTTATTATGCCTATTTTATAGTGACCTCCTTTATATAAACAGTACCTATCGTAATCCTTAACCTGCTACCAGAATAAAGTAATATTGACTTGTACCTTGTACTATGCTATTTATTGTCACCGCACACGAAGATCTATCTGGATACCACCCACATTAGGTAACAGATCCTATCCTAAGAGATGTCATGGCAGACAGACGGACGAGCTTACGATTTACATAAGTGACATTTGTCATTATTTACTAATCAGATTCAGCCAGCTGTATGATATTGAATGATCTGTGGCACTTGATTTTAGACCAAGTTATAGAGTATTTGTTGCGAACAATCTGTTCCAATTAGCCTGTTCTTTAAAAAGGCTTTAGCAATCCATTGCAGAGAAGTTGCAACTTAACTAGGCTCCTTTGGCAGCAAGAGGGTCACGCTTGCGGATATATTTATATGGCTTGGAAAATGGTAAATTTAACCTCCTGCTTCCTCCACCAACGTTATCATGATTTGCTGTGTTTGGTCTTAGTTCTAGATTATTTCCAATGAATGTTGCATGGTTATGTGTGCAGATTGTCATCTATCGTTGGTACATAGTCATATAGTTATATGGTTCATCTTCCTGCAACATACATGGTTATCTGGTTATGTGTTTCAACCGGTTATCTGGTTATATAGCACTGTCTGTTATCTGGTTGGTGTTATATGGTACAGAAATTTATTTGGTTATATAGTCCAACCTGTTATATGGTTATACGGTATAGCCAGTTATCTGGTTATATGGTACATGGTTAGGTGGTGCTTGCGTAGGTTTCCTCCAGGCACTTCAGTGTCCCCCGTAATCATAAAGACATACTCGGGTGTAACTACAGGGGGCCCAGGAGCCAAGGGGCCCCATATTCTTATTTTTCTTATGACAGATATAGCCTCCTTCCAGAAAACCAGTGAGAATGAATCACAGATGGGGCCCCATTATTGTTTTGCTGGGGGCCCAGTGATTCCTAGTTACGCCACTGGACATACTGATAGGTTGTATATGAGAATTAGGTAATAAGATTGTAATCTCTTCAGTTCACCACCTGATGTGGATGTATCAATGTAATTGTAAAGTGCCACAGAATGTAAACATGTTTCAGCCTCTTAAATGGTCCAACTGGCTGCATGGTCCAACCTGTTTTGTGGTACAGCCTGTTGAATGTTTATATGGGCCCTATTTGTAAACGTCAGTACTGTAATTTAGCGATACCACGCGTTATCGATAATACACGAAAAATGTATGCCCATGGTTGTACATTTATGCTGAACGTTTGTTAATTAATGAACGTTTGGTAGTAGAATACCATGCGATAGTAAACTACCGCAATGATATACTATGGGGATCGTAAATCTATGATCGCGCTATTGTAGATTTACAATTATTAATTAAGGAATGCTAAACTGATCATAAATTAACAATTGATACAAAAAAAAAAATGATACCGCGCCTTTAATATAGGGCCCATGGTATGGCCAGTTATATGCTTATATGATATAGCCTGTGGTACAGCTCGTTATATGGTTCTATGGTCCAACCTGTTCAACCTGTTGGTACAGCCTGTTTAATGGTTATGCGGTATATAAAGCCTGGTACATGTTATATAGTACAGCCTGCTAATATGATACAGCTTGTCTTCTACCATTCCTTGACAGACAGTAAAATATAAGTAATGGCTCATTGCATGCATAAAACTTTCCTTTTCTGCATATTTTCATTTCTATACATGATTTATATAGTTCCTTTCTCTCGTGGGAGTTCATGCACTGAACAGCTAGTCAATGACATTAACTGTTTTGTAACATTAAGGGAGGACTATAGTTCTCCTTTAAAAAAACAGTTAAAGGATATGTTCACTGGAATTTTTTAATTGCCCATTACCAGAAACTATAATTCCTTCTAACTATCACTGTACATTTATTTTGTAGGGGAACTGTCCCCTATTTCTTTAGATATCCAGTCTGAAATATCTTATATTTCAGCGGTCAATCAAGTGCTTTAGTGTCATAAGCTTTTTTATTACATATAGTTTTGCTGTAGCTGGAATGGTGACAGTTGGTTTGTGAACTGCATGGTGGGAAACTCCCTCTCTAAAGGCTGCCTCATAGAGATTACTGAGCATGCTTTCACTTAATGAGAGTCAGATAGTCTGGCAGGGGGTTGGGGGACTGAGTGACTGAGCTTGAGCAAAACCAAAAAAAAAAGTACTGGACTGAAGTCATGCAGCAACACAAACACACCAGAGTAAGTGCTGCTAACATGTATTTATTTATAGATTGAAATGAAGCAAAGTCATTTTTTCATTGTACAATTCCTTTAAAATAAAAGGTACTTGAGACAGGGTATGGGGCTGGTAATTCCTACCTCCCAATATTGAAGGTAATATCTCAAAGAAAACTGATCCTGCCAGTCTTCCTCCTGGCTTTAGTACTATCTTTAATACAGGAATAGTCCAGGACTAACCTGGCCAATGAAAACTGTAAGTGCTGTAGCTCCTCAATGAAATGATATTGTGAGGTAGGAGTAATCAGTCTGACCTCCCAGCCCCAAGTACTTTCTATTTCCATTTTGAAAAAAAAATATTTTTACAGTATAGTTACCCTTTAAAAGTTAAACATTTTTATTTTGTATTATGGACAGAGTTTTAGGCATTACTGTAACCCATAGAAACCCCAGCAATAAACTTTGCTGCTGATGCATTGCCTGTGCTATTAGTCTGCAACAACCAATCAGATATTATCTAGGTAAAGTAACCCAGTAAAAAGCTAACATCTGATTGGTTGCTGCACAGAAAAGTTTTGCACATCTATTCATCAGCTCATTAGAATGTTGAATTATTTGACAGGGTCTCCCTGAACCTTGAATAAGCAGGACCAGAATTTGAGATGAGACAATTCAAAAAGGCCTGGAAACCCAAACATCACAAATGTCTATCCTACTACCTGCTGGTCAATGATGGAGTTCCCAGACATCCCCCCCCTTCCCCCACACACACGCAGTATTAGGATGTTGTAGTAATAGGTTTAGTGTCATTGCCAGGATTCATTAAATATTATCGTACTTAAAGGAATCAAAGGATGGAGCAATTTTTGCTGTGACTTGAGAAATTTACCTTATTAATATGTGAATCATAATTTCCCAGCATTCCAGTCTCACAGGAACACTAGCAGGGCGGTGCACCATAAGCTGATATACTTTTCTGGTGGAATAAGGTTTGTTAACATTATAAAGCTATAGTGGTGTCTCTGTGCATTGAGATCCCATCTTCACCTTTGCAGGACTTTATATTCCAAATATTACCTGATTAAAAAGTCGCACAAAAGTTGTCGCATTTGCTTTATAACATTGTTACATAGGTGCAATTGGCAATGGTTCAAGCTGCCGCAGAACGTCACGCTAGAGTCTAACTGCAGCACCTTATAAACCACAAGAAGTTGACTTTCTGGCCAAGGCACACACTGCTACAGAGCCAATGTTCGGCCTCGCCCTTATACATCAAGGCACTCACAACCATTAACATTTATTTCTCCAACATTGTCCAACATTTCTTGGTGTTTCAGAAATCCAAAGTGTTTCCTGAACAAACCAGAGGTTGATTGTAAGAACTTGCAGTAAGATTGTTATAGCACCAAAGAGGCAATTTGAGCATCTTAACGAGCCCACTGCTACTTTCTCTAGTTTCAATGTCTACTGAGAATGGCCCCATACAGACTAATGAAAGAAGATCCTGAACATTTTCCTTGTTGTAGAACATAATAAATGTTCTCTGCTTGGACAATTTGGTCCCTTTTACACAAAATAGTCAGACGTCTTTTGGAGATCAGATGAATTTTATTCACGCACTGGAATATATGAACTAGGTTGCCATTAAAAAATAAAGCCCCTGGACAATGATGGGAGATTCCCCCTATAGAGCAGGCAGAGTAGTTGGTGTGTGTGGCATTAAAGGGATATTCTTAGATGGTATCCATTGGCCCCATGTTTCTACCCACAGTTCTAGGAATTAGAATGATTTCTTATTTCTCTGTTTGGTTGAACAATGGTAATTTATGGTTTATATTTGTCTGGTTCAAAAATGGTAATAACTCTGCCAGGGCTATTTACCAACCAATCAGATGTTAGCCCTTTACAGTTTACTGCAGTTAGATAACATCTAATTGGCTGTTTCTAGAGGCATCTGAACCTGACGTGTTTCATTCTGTCATTAAAATCATGGATGAGACAAGGAAATTTGGACGTTGGAAGCTGTATCCCTCTCTAGTTACAGATTAATAGCACAGGCAAACTTTTGTACCTCTTATCATAAGCCCCTGGGTGTTCGTTGTTACAGGGAACGGGAGCAGCAAGGGGCTGCATTCAGCTGCAGATATATTAGTCATGAGCACAGATTGGGGGTGAAGGGAATTGTAGTTTTTGGAAATCCATTTATTCTGTTTAATATCCACTGATGCTCCTGAATAAGGAAGGATTTCTAGATTACTAGATTGGTTATACAGTAATAATACTGTGGGGCCCTACAACCTGCACTGCCTACTGGTTCTATTGTCATTCTAATCCTGTACTGACAATTGCCACATACATGTATTTTAACCCATTGTCAGGGTTTATCTCTCCCATTCTGGATCTGGCAATGCCCAGATCCTCAGCTTCCTGGCATTAACACTGCCACCTGATAAGATCATAATATTTTGTATGAATCCATGATACCAGGGCAGGTGGAAGTCAATTAACAGGGGCAAGCAAAGGGAACCAGTCCATTCAGGCTTAATAGTTCATATGCCAAGCCAAGGTTGGGAAGAGGTGGCAGAGACAGAAGGGCAGCGAGCCTGAATGTGGCACTATTTCCCACGTAGGCACAGTATGTCATAGATTAACAAGAGCTGCTTGGCATCAGTTGGACAGAGCTCCCTGGGATCAGAACAAGTGCACAACTCCCCCGTCTCCCGGGCAGATGGTCACAGATCAGTTCCATATCATGGGAGAATTCTGTGTTCTGTCCCTGGTAAGAAGAGAAACACAGAAGGAGAATAAGAGAGAAGAGACATGCACAGAGAGACAGAATGAGAATAAGGGAAAAGAAAAAGAGACCCCACAGACAGAGTGGAAATAAGAGAGAAGAGAAAGAGATATGCACAGACAAACATTATGAGAACGAGAGATAAGAGAATAAAACACAGAGACAGTATGAGAATGAGACCAAGACACACAGAGAGACAGTATAAGAACATTGAAGAACACATAGGGAGACAGTATGAGAATAAGAGAGATGCCCAGATATGTGTAGAGACAGTATGAGTGTAAAGTAGAAGAGACTGAGGTTCACAGTGCGACAGACTAAAATAAAGAAAAGAATAACTGGATCAGAGAGAATAAAGGCTAGCACACACCATGCAATAATTCCTATATAATAAGAAAGGAAGAGACAGATACTTTATTGGGATAGTGAGACTAAAAAACACAGAGAGGACAGAAAAGATAAACAGAGACAAAGTCTAGGGGTAACACAGAGAAACAGAGAGACAGTCTAGGAATAATAAGATGGTAAGACAGACAGACATTAAAATGGACAGAGAAAATGAGTGAGTCACATGCACTGTTACAGACAGAAACAGTTCCACATAGGTAATAAAAGGCAAGGAGATATAGAAAGGAAAACGAGACAGTGGGAGTAAGAGTGACAGAATGAAAGAGACACAAAAGCTGAAAGAGAGAATAAGAGAGAGAAATGCTGGTGCTGAAGGGCCAGAGGGTCCCAAGGCATGAGGTACGATAGTGAAAGTGACACTTAAAAGGGTGAGACACAAAGAGAGTGAGTGTGACAAGTAGAGACAGAATGAGGAGACAAAGAGATAAACAGTAGGGGAGAGAAAATGTCAGGAAGGAGAAATACAGAGATTGAGCATGGGAAAGACAAAGAACAAGAGGGAAACAGGGTCAGAGATACACAGAGACAGACAGGAATAGAAGAAAAAACATTATAGACAATGGGGTAGGATAGAAAGGACAAGTTTGGGAAAAGCAACATTTTAGAGACCTACAGTATACATCAACACTACTAAGAAACTGGGTGATCTATAAAGATTACATCTTTATTTTCATTTAAAGTTAATGTATGGGGACATTCCCATATATAATCTATTGACAACATGATGGACTGATCTGTATAAAACACCCTTGACTAATGACCATTAAACATATCGGTATCGGTTATTACAAATATTGGTCATGATTATAAAACAGTCTTAAACAGCCTTCTTCCCAATGAAAGAGCACAAAAAGTTGATCACAAACACCCCACTACAACCATTAACAGAAACTCAGCATTAGGGGTTGAGTAAAGACTTTATCCATCTAGTCCTGCCTTTTTAGTCTACTCATTTAACCTACCTAATAGTTGATCCAGAGCTGGAAGGGAAATAAAAAAAAAGGTAGGGGGGGGGGTTCAATTGGAAAAGACCTGGATCAACCTGAACTAAATGTATTTTCAGTACAGTCATTTTCAATGTTGTTCATTTTAGAAACTTATCCAGCCCACCCATTAAGCTATTCAATGAACTTGCCATTACCACATCTCACAGTTCTCTGTACATTATAAAATACAGGGTATACAAACAAGGGGTAAGTGCAATTATACAGATAAATAAAAATTAAATACAACAGCAAGCCTTGACACACTAGGAATTAGATTGTTGCCCTGAAGAGCTTACAAGTGGGTAGGACAACCTGAAGATTTTTCTGATTCTCCATGTATTCTCTGATATGACCTATTGGTGAACAATACATATTGGTTTATTGGTTGGTCCAATAATATTTTTGTATAAAGTGATCATATTCCTGCCCAATTGCTGCTTCTTCAGTGTAAAAACCTTAACTTGTTTAATCTTAACCTAGCGATCTCTGGATTCCTTCCATGTCTAAAATGTCCCTTTTGTATATGGGATTCCAAAACTGCATATTCCAAATGAGGCCTTACCAGTGCCTTGTAAAGAGGGAGAATAAAATGTTTATCCTTTAAATTTATTCCCCTCTTTATACAAGACAATATCTTGCTAGCTCTAGCTGTGGCTGTCTGGCATAGTTTGCTACAGTCTTTTATCTACCAGAACCCCCAAATCTTTTTCTAACAGAGATTCCCTTTTCATTCCAGGTGTCTAGGTAGTTTGGGACATGCATTCATGGAAAATCTGTTTATAAACCAGCTATGGGAAGCCCCACTTTAACATCTGTGACTGACAAGTAGTTTACTTTACAATCACTGTAAAGTCTTTTTCTCGATTAAAGAGAAGTCTTGAAGGAGAAAGGGTGGTTCCCAATGTTAATGAGTGGACTACAATTGAAAAAGACCTCTGATTGCAAAAATGTGTTATCCTGCTGATCTAAACAAAAGTAGATTGTGAGTGGTTGAAGTTTAATTTTAATATATGGAAGTGTCATTTTAAACTGGTTTGTTTACAGAGATCTTGATCTTAACCTATTTATTTTTTATTTTTTACTTCTTGTTTTAACCCTTCCCCTACCCATACCCCCAAGCACAAGCAAGATACTTTTAATGATCTAAACAAAAGCTGTTAAATCAGTGAATTGTGTTAGTTTGTTTATATAAAGACTTTCCCTGTATGTATCCCATGAACCCGATCACACAGAGAGGAAAACGACATTATTAATAAATCAGATTTCTGTACTACCTCTTTGGAATGTTGTTATTGGGTAAATATTTCATTTAGGTTGAACACTGACTGAATCTATTCAATGGGATACAATAAGCTTTTAAAGTATTTGTAGTTCGAGAGACCGTATCCTACCTACAGTTCCCCAGATTATTAATAATGCCAATTAAATGGATTTTCTGCCATTAAACAGGTAAATCATCACAAGGTATTTGTAGACCTTTATACAGAGGATTTATGCCACATTCCTGTTTGCAAGGAGGATAAAGTCAGTGTCAGTCACACAGTTCTCATTTCATCTCGACATATGTAATGTTCTATATTTACATCTCTGTGTGCAAGGGTGCAGTGTGTATATGACATCTGAAACATAATTATTCTTTAAGGGAATATTGCAGCAATACAGATACAAACCATGAAGTTGCAATAACTGGAAATACAAATCCCACAGATTAAATTTACATGTGGCTACTGACTAATGATTTATACCCTAAGCAATCAGTTTGGTGGAATCTGATTGGCCCTTTAAAACTTAACACAGGAAAGACTTTTTTTTTTATCTTGAACTGTTATAACAGAATAAAACTTTATAGAGTGTGAAATACAAATAATGCTTGTTATTGGGGGGGGGGGGGGGGGGGGGGGGTTCAAAGCAAAATAATGCTTCCCATGTCTGGAAAACCTGGTAAAGTCAGATGAGTAGTCCATGTTTATCTAAACATTGCTCAGGAAATCAATGTAAACCTGACAATCCATGGATTATGTATTGTGCTAAAGCAACAGATACAGTAGCGGAAACACCGTAATTCTATTTACCTGGATACAAGAAATGGGGAGTAAAGGCTGAGTGAGAAATTTAGGAGGAGCTGCAGTAATGTCAGCTGCTCCATTTACAGGATTTGTCGGACTTTGAAAGGTTTTTTCTCTGGAATGACATGGAAAGTAAAAGCAAGCAATACATTGTTAGATTCAGCGTCACGTGGGCAACATACGTGGACTTACTTTTAGGGCCAGGTAGTAAGGTCAGATATCTGTTTAAAAAAATATTCAGTTGTATCGTAATCAATAGACGTCCATTTACTTGTCAGTGGACATAAAAGGTGATATTTGGGGAAATGTTACACTACACAAAGCATAACTGGTTCATGGTACCTCAATAAGCTTCTATAGAGCAAAATAATAAAACAGGAATACGGTCAATTAAAGATGGAGGGCGGGCAGCCAACAATTATCTGCAGTGGGCCCCCAGGGCCTATTCGACTTTGTTGCTTTGAATTTCCCAGTTTGGGGTATACAACAAGGCTCCGTCAGAAGGGTAGAAAGGGTTAAAGTGAATTTGCCATTAATGCAGGTCCCTGATTGGGAAGCAGCATGCTCCTTCTCATTACACATAGCTTAGTTTCAAAAGGGGAGTAAGATGAATAACAATAAGACCTCATTCCGCAAAACCTGGAGCGATGCCATGTACTGGGAATGATAAATGCAGAGAGATTCTGGTGCATGAGAGAGAGATGGGGAGAGAGACAAGCTGGGACCAGGAAGGCTGGAATGTGAGGTAAAGGGGACCAGCCTCGCCAGTAACAGATCTGGCCAGGAAAGAAAGAAACATGACAGGAACACAGAACAGAATGATCGTTTATAAATTGGTGTGTGGCATCCGGCAAAAGAAGGGCAGGGGTAGTAGAAGTAGTGATGTATGGGCAGCAGGGAAATGTCCATGAATGGCCCATGGGAAAGATGGGGAAAGGAAAAACAGGACCATGAAATTTTAGTCAGCGAGTGATGTTGGTTGTAGAAAGAAGGTGCAGGAAGATGGGTCAATAGGGGATAAAGATGGCAGGTTATCATTAGTTAAGGGACAATGAAAAGTGGAGCAGAGAGTGAATGGAGGACAAGACAGGAGGAGTGTAGGGGCTAAAATGATAAATGAGTGTGGTGAAGTAGCCTTGGACATTCCCAGGATCAAGATGGGCAGATGATACAGTGAAACATGTTGGTTACACATAAAGGAAATAGCAAATGTTAAATGGAGGTAGTAGAACTTGTGCAATGGGTGGGCCAAGGGAATGGAGGACATGAAGATGTTTTGAAGAATAAAACAATAAGAAACGGGCAAGTTAACGTGAGGTCAATGCAATATCGACCATTTTTGGCTGAAATGAGTGCAAATCCCACGCTACCTTATGTATTATTGGGTAAATGTGGGGTTTGCAGTAATTCGCTGGCCATGCCATTTCTAAAACGTTTTGGAAATAATGAGGCGTAGCCAGTGTAGCAATGGCTTAGTGAAGATTAGAGCATTACTACTGCCATACAGGCCAATGCAATACTAAAAGAGTTACGTCTTAGCTGACTGGTAAGTCTCATGACGGACTTTAAAGCATCGCTGGATCCCGGTCAGGTGAGATATTACATCGGACTGTGTATCTTAGAAGATATATAAGTAGATGGTCAATGAGACGGTGATGGTTTTATTAAAGGTTTCACTAAACATGATAATGGCAACAGAGTTGCAGAAACAGTAAAATAAAGGAGTGAAATAGAATATGAGCTTGATAGGTTAAAGGCCACAAAACTGTGAAAGGGTTTGATCAGAGCTGGCCTGGCACCCCCTCCAAAACACCCCCCATGGCACACAATAAGCTGCAGAATGCTGCTTGGCCTGCTTCAAATCATGTTCGATACCTGCACTTACTGTCTTTTGGTATCTGCAGTGCGTGCTTGTATATATCGTGCGTGTATCATTACATAACACGTACCGCACTAAATGCACAGACAGAACAGCATACATGCTTACTTGTGTTGGGGGTTTGTCTGTGGGGTGGTGCTGATACATTTTATATGCAGGACCATAACTGTGGGGGCTGTGGCACTGATGCACAACTTTGACCTACAGGTCAGTGACCTAAGACTTCCAGCTGGTGCCCCACTGGTAATGCAACCTGTGCGATCGCACAGGTCACCCATATCAAAGGCCAGCCCTGGGTTTGATAAAGAACCAAGTGAGGCAGAAAATACTGGGAGAACAGAAATAAGGAGAGATTAAAGAAATGGGGGGAGTAGAGTTGGGAGATGGAGCAATGGAAGGTGGAGCAGGAAGACATGAAGCTGGATAGTGTCAATAGTAAGACGGACCAGAATCCATTGCCAAGGACAGCAAGATACATGGGGCTACATAATACAAGGAACAAATAAGTAGTAAAAATATTGTTATTATTAGAGGTTGAGAAATGAGGAAATCATTAATGATTTAATTAATCAGGTTCTGTTCCCACAGCGGAATACGTGTCCTTCACACAACCACAGCAGTCATTTCTGTTCAACCAACCTGCTGGGAAGCAAGAAATTGGCCAAGGTAAAAAGGTAAAAAAAAAAAAAAAAGATCCAAACCGTAATCCCCCCTGAGGAATTATGGGTAACAGTCAAAGCCCCTAAACGAGAGATCCTCAAATTATGGTCCTCCAGATGTTTGAAAACTACAGCTCTAAGCATTCCTCAACTACAGAGCGAGTTGTAGTTTTCAAACATCTGGAGGACCCTTGCCCTAAACCAACCACACATTAAAAAACACTGATGGAGACAGCAATTATGTAAATCGAGAAAATGTGGAGTAAGATATAAGAGAAGGTCAATGACTTAGTTATATAGTGGATAATGCACCCCCAACTGTAAATTATAAGGATATTAGAAGTCACCGAGTAGTTCCGTGACCATATAAAAGAACGAGGCCGCAGACCAAAAAATACCACAATGCAATGGTGCAGTTTTACTATGATCACATATATGTACCTAGGAGACAAGGAGAGTGGAATGCAATAAGGGAGGGTAGAGGTAAAAAAGAGATGGGGAGTGTAGAAAAATGAAACAGTAAAATGGAGAGCTGGGGAGGGTAAGAATATGGAGATGGCTGGGGATGGTAAGGAAAAGTGAAGGAGATTTTTAAGGGCAAAGAAGGGAGGGGTGCGGGGGGCATTGGGAGGTGAGATATGAAGATGATAGAGGGTGGGCAGTGGAATGATAAGAAAGAGGAAAAGAAACATAAACAATGAGAGATGAGGAGGCACAGCGAGTATGGGAAGGGGGAGCAGAGTAGGAGATCAGTGGAATTAAACATCTGGTGGGTGAGAAGGAAAAAGGAAGAGAATAAACAGGGAAGAGAAGCAGCAAAGTGTGAGGGGCGAGATCAATCCTAAAACACGGTAGCTATAGAGTCAGGTGTAATGTGTGTGTGGGGGTCACTGTGTGTTTTGAGGCTCCTCCCATAGCTGGGTCACACTCTTCTCACACCCCTGTGCTGAACTCCATTTGCACACAGTTTTCCAGTCCACTTCACAACATCTGACAGCCCCCAAACTTCTCATTTTCGGAGTAATCACTCCGCTGCACTAATTGCACATGCAAATATGCAAATTCGTATTAATTAATTACTATACTAATTAGTTCTGTGGTATTTGCGAGTAATAAATCACTGCTCGCTGGCTGTGTAGCTGGAGCAGACCCGGCCCATTTCTACTCCGCATAAAATTTTAATAGTTGCTCTGGATGTTGTGGGACATGTGAGGCCGGACGAGTAACCCCTTCGGTGCCAAGGACCCAGCTGCTAACTAACTTGACAACTTCGCTGGCAGAGCAGCAATAAAGGAGTTAAACAGATTTGGCAAAGGTCCCTTAAAGTAAGAGAGGGGGGTTTGAGGAAATGAATGGCCCAATCCCGAGGGAGGAGAAAGGGAAAGAGGAATAAATGAAGAAAGGACGATGAGAGGTGATACATGGGACCAGCAGGTCCTGCTGTCTGCCGATTATTAATAAAGTCAGTACCGCAGGTCACTAGGCCGCTCTCTGTTCATTGCAATGAAAGCAAAGGCGCGATTGGTTTTTGCTTAAAAAAAAATAAACGTAAAAAAATGGACGTTCAGATCTAAATTTAAAATTGACATTTCCCATCCTGCACCTTGATGGACAGCAGTGTCCCTATGCACAGCTGACTTCCTGAAAACAAGCAGTTCACTAGCCAGCTATAGACGTACATTGCCTTACCAATCAGTGGGAATTCTTTTAATCTAAATTGTTTTTTACTTATAACCCATTCCAGCAGTTTACATAATATTCTAGACTATCAGTATATATATATATTTATTATTATTGACCTGATGCCCCTTAGTTATCATGAAATGACAAATCCCAACAGCCCATGACAGTTAAAGCCTGCGGTGATTGGAATTTACAGATTCACCCACCTGTATGTATATGAACAAACACCATCATACATATTTCATTACATGCCTTTCTGTATCAGCCTCCATATGTTCCATATTTAACATAAAGTCTATATGAATCTCTAGACTCCCAGTGCCCCAGTCTAATCAGCTGCTTACAGTATTTGTGTTAACTCCTAACTCCTTTTCAGGGGTCTGCCCATAGCTCAGTGATTATAATGATTCTGGGGGCCCTTGTATATCTGGTTTCATTCCAGGATACCTTCCTATTGGGGTCTTAATAGTGCTCCTACAATTACACTCACACACTGTGTTTGCCTGTTTATCTTAGTGAGCTAAATGGTTCACTATCATCTCAGGTTCCCTAATATCCATGTTAATGGTGCGTACAATAAAGTTTATATAGTTGTAAACATCTAGATTAAAGAGAATGTGTGCAGACAACTAACCCTGATCCAAGTTTATTAGTATCAGTAATATCTTACATATTGTAACTCACAGCATGTTTGTGGGCTCCATTACCCCTACATAATACAGCGAGCAATGCTACATAATAAATATTTTTCCTTATAATGTTTGTTCAGCAGGTTAATATTCACTTATGCATCTGACAGACACATTGCTGCCCAATAGAGATCAGTGACAACTTGATTTTAACATCCCAGATCATTTTATTGTTAGACGTCTCTCATAACTCATAGATTTACAAATTAAATTTAATGCAAGTAAACCAGTCCATGTCTCACAATTTGCATACACATACACAGTAATGCTGCCATACAATTTATTAGCTGTTAGGTAGATAGTTAAATCTTATATCTAAAAATGTTCCTAGTTCGATCAACTGCAAAATAATCAGACCAGGTCAATGTCTGAACACCAGAAGAATATTGGGAAGTAAGTTTCCTAATGTACGGGCAGTAAATAACTCTGTGTTAAGGGAATCTATAATGGAAAAAGAATTGGGTGTTCTGGTAGATAACAGACTTAGCTGGCCTGTAGCAAACAATGCCAGACAGCCACGGCTAGAGAGTAGAGCAAGATATTGTCTTGTATAAAGAGGGGAATAGATTCAAGAGAGAAAAATATTATTCTCCCTCTTTACAAGGCACTGGTAAGGCCTCATTTGGAATATGCGGTGCAGTTTTGGAATCCCATATACAAAAGGGACATCTTGGAAATGAAAGTAGTTCAGAGAAGGGCAACTAAATTAATAAGGGGAAAGGAGGGGCTTGACTATGCAGGCATATTAGACAAGTTAGGGCTGTTTACATTAGAGAAGCGATGTTTGCATGGGGATATGATCACCTTATACAAATATATTAATGGGCCATACAATAAACTCTCTGGTGCATTGTTCACCAATACGTCATATCAGAGGACACGTGGACATCCTTTAAGGTTGGAAGAAAAGAAGTTTCATCTTCAGGTTAGGGAGGGTTTCTTTACAGTGAGAACGGTGAATCTGCGGACCTCTCTTTCACCAGATGTTGTAATGGCAAATTCATTGAATAGCTTTAAAAGTGGACTAGATAAGTTTCTAAGACTATAAAAACATTGGGAATTACTGTATTAATACGTATACTGTATTTCTGATTGGTACAGGGATACTATATAATATTGAGAATTACTGGTATTAATACATATACTGTAGTTCTGGTTGGTACGGGGATACTATATAATATTGATAATTACTGGTATTAATACATATACTGTACTTCTGGTTGGTACATCTTTCCTCTGGATGAACTGTTAGGTAGGGTTAAAAAGGAGGGTGAATAGGTTGGACTTGATGGACGTATGTCTTTATTCAACCTCAATTACTATGTTACTATGTTAAAATGGAATATTACTCAGTGTATTCTATATGCTAATGAGTTAAATTCTCCCTTCACTGATACTGATGGCTACTGTTCCAACCTATAGAAGCCATTGTAATAAAAGTGAAAATAAACTACAACCTATTTTCAGGCTAATTTAGGTTATTTATTGTATTGTACATAATTGTTGGGCTGTGAATTTTTCTCAGGATCATTCAATATATAATGATGGACTTACTCTTTCTGTTCCTTTCTAGGTGCTGCTTACATCAGTGTGAAAGATATACTATGTTCCTAATGGGAAATGTCTGTAGTTGGCCCTAGAACAGAGTTATTTTACATATTGTTATTATTTTTATTATTATTTAGCTGGATGGCTTCTGGTTTTCTAATATTATGCTGAATTCTTGGAACTTCTCAGCTAATCTTGTGTTTTGTTTTTTTAAACATTTCAATTACTTTCCATTAGGCAAATGCTCCTGAGATGCCATCTTAGTTAATTATATTCCCTACAGAAAGTACTCATACATTCCCTTTAGATCCTGATCCTTATTTTGTACAAAGTGTCATCTCCGGTGTCAGACTGGGGTGTTGGTTCCATCAGACCAGGGCTCCCCAGGAATCATTTAGGGGCCCAATCAACATTTCACTTGCCTTTTTTAATTATTTAAGGATCTGACTCACTCCTACGGACTCCTTATGTTTATTAATTTGCATTCCTACCTGTCCCTCTGCCAGTCCAACCCTAAGCATCTCCCATTTTCAGGAATTCTCATAGATTCCAATTTAAGATGAAAATATCTTCCAGTGACACCACCAGGTAAATGTCAATTATTCCATAACAAAAGCCTGTCTGTAGTTTCTGGGCCAGATGTCTCAAGCTGTAACACACTTACATGCATGATTGTCGGCTTCAAACCACAAATGTGAGCTTCAAACCCTGATTGTCGACTTCAAACCCTGATTGTTGGCTTCAAATCCTAAATGTGGGCTTCAAACCCTGATTGTCGGCTTCAAACCCTGAATGTGGGCTTCAAACCCTGATTGTCGACTTCAAACCCTGATTGTTGGCTTCAAATCCTGAATGTGGGCTTCAAACCCTGATTGTCAGCTTCAAACCCTGAATGTGGGCTTCAAACCCTGATTATCGACTTCAAACCATGATTGTCGACTTCAAACCCTGATTGTTGGCTTCAAATCCTGAATGTGGGCTTCAAATACTGATTGTCGGCTTCAAACCCTGAATGTGGGCTTCAAACCCTGATTGTTGACTTCAAACCCTGATTGTCGACTTCAAACCCTGATTGTTGGCTTCAAATCCTGAATGTGGGCTTCAAACCCTGATTGTCGGCTTCAAACCCTGAATGTGGGCTTCAAACTCTGATTGTAAGCTTCAAACCATGATTGTCTGCTTCAAACCCTGAATGTGGGCTTCAAACTCTGAATGTGGGCTTCAAACCCTGAATGTGGGCTTCAAACCCTGATTGTCGGCTTCAAACACTGATTGTCGGCTTCAAACCCTGAATGTGGGCTTCAAATCTTGATTGTCATCTTCAAACCCTGAATCTGGGCTTCAAGCCTGGATTGTTTGCTTCAAACCCTGATTGTTGGCTTCAAACATTGATTATCGGCTTCAAACATTGATTATCGGCTTCAAACATTGATTATCAGCTTCAAACATTGATTGTTGGCTTGAAAAACTGAAAGTTGGCTTCAAACCTTGATTGTTGGCTTCAAACCTTGATTGTCGGCTTCAAACTTGGATTGTCGGCTTCAAACTTGGATTGTTGGCTTCAAACCCTTATTGTGGGCTTCAAACCCTGATTGTTGGCTTCAAACCCTGAATGTGGGCTTCAAATCCAGATTGTCATCTTCAAACCCTGAATTTGGACTTCAAACCTGGATTGTTCGCTTCAAACCCTGATTGTCGGCTTCAAACCTCGATTGTCGGCTTTAAACCCTCATTGTTGGCTTCAAACCCTCATTGTCAGCTTCAAACCCTCATTGTTGGCTTGAAATACTGAAAGTTGGCTTCAAACCCCGATTATCGGCTTCAAACCCTGATTATCGGCTTCAAACCCTGAATGTTGGCTTCAAATCCAGAATGTCGGCTTCAAACATTGATTGTTGGCTTGAAAAACTGTAGATGGCTCTTAAACCTCAGTTGTCAGCTTCAAACCTTAATTGTCGGCTTCAAACCTTGATTGTCGGCTTCAAACCCCAATTGTCGGCATCAAACCTCAATTGTCGGCTTCAAACCTTGATTGTCGGCTTCAAACTTCGATTGTCGGCTTCAAACTTCGATTGTCGGCTTATAATCCTGAATGTTCCCATCAAACCCTGATTGTCGGGTTCAAACCCTGATTGTATACTTCAAGAACCAATTTCCTAAATTTTGACTTTTCAACACTGAATTTTGATAACATTCTGCAAAGGTCAGCCTTTCCAAAAGTTTGGCCAGATCTGTAAATTTTCAAACTTCACCGTTCCACCACAAAACCAGCTTCAGCTTCAAACCGGGCTCATCACATCACGGTACGTAACTCCTTTCCATCGCGTTCCCTAGTTTAAGTGAATCCCTGTCCCAGTATATGGTAGAATTTGCACCTGAGAAGGGAAAAATAATTTCCTGTCATAATAAAACTATAGCCATTTCCATTCATTGTTATGGGGAGAGATCCATATATGTGGTGTTTAATGTTGAAAACTTTCCCTAGAAGATTTGCAGACTAAATCTCCAATTCCATTGAACTAAATTACTATGAAATGACAGGGAAATTACTTAGCATTTTCGTTGTGATTTATTGACTGTGAGAGCAAATGAATTTCCCTTCTAAATAGCTCAGCTCTAAGTACAGAACCAAACAGAAGACAATATACAACTGTAAGTCAATTAAGCCTATGATAGTTCTACCAATATTTTCCTTTGAGTGATTAATGGGGAATCTCTATGTTTTTATGTTACTTTATGGATCAGCCATTGATTGTCTGGCTATGCCACCAATGGGGATGACACATGCCCAGCTTTACTATCCTCAGTACATGGCAGTGCGGCCTCTATCTTCGTACATTAGCCCTGTACTTCATGGTCTTTGCCCAAGATCTAACTTTCTGGACTAATGAATTTTCTCATTGTTTATTCCTCTCTCCAATCAAACTATTGAAGTATGAAGCAGACAATACAGCACTAAAAAATCCCAACAAAAGCCCCAAGGAAAACTAAAAATTATAATAAAAAGGAATGTCAAGAAGCTTTTCTTCCGCTCACATCTGTTATGCGCCTGTAAAATTGGGTCTAGCAGAGATTTTTTATAGTCCCCAGTTTAATCAATCAAAAAGCTTAGAGAGGTTGAGCACCAGCCTTTAGAACGGCCAGCCATAAGCTCATACTGTCCCTAGTTTGTAAGAGAGTAGTGAGATAGGATACATAAATTAACCCTCTGGGTGAACGGTGTATAAGGAACTGCAGCAAAGTCAGGTGCTCCATTTACTAAAAGATTTTTCTTTATTTGACAGGCTGTATCTTGGGAACCCTATGGAATATTGAAACAAGTGCTACAACATATTATTCAGCTAAACACGGGCAATAAAATAGAAAGGGGTTTCAGCGTTTAAATTTCTTTTAAGGTTTATTAGGATATTGTTTTTGGATTATTCTGTACAAGAATAGAACTCCTGATAGGGTTTGTGTCATCCATTTTAATAGTATTGCTTAGATTATGCTTTCTGTCTGGATGCTACAGAACATCAGTAAGTGCAGGCAGCATTATGGATCCTCCACCCAATATTTATGGATAAGCATAATGAATCTGCTCAATCCATTAGCAAACTGGTAGAAACAGCACAATGAAAGCCCTGTACCTATGATGAGGGTAAGATCACTTTCCCAGCATGGGTAAACTTTACTTCTTGTTTTTCCCAAGGTTTTATCCCTGATATTCAGTAAGGGTCAATGTTCCCTCTAATATAAAATCATTTGTGTGCATACAAAATGAAATTTTGTGCATCACACAACAGCACTTAATATCTGTCAATATCGGTCCCCGTTTGATTAAAATCTGACAGAAGCTCTTATTTTACTCGCAAGCTTCTGCTGGTGACCTACCTAGACCCCTAAGAAATCAGTAATCAAAATATAACATGTTCTCCTGGTCTTGTTCTAGTAATTGACGGTTTCAGTATTGTTCAAATATTTAGGTGTTAAAATGTTTTCTAAATGTAAAATGTCCACAGACTTGCAGTACATTTAAAGGATGACTATACTCTATACTTTATAAAAATGGAAAGTTCCTTGGGCAGAAAGGTTGGATTGATTATTCCTACCTCCCAATATCAATTCCTTGAGTAGCAACAAGCACAGTTTTCATTTGCCAGGTTAGTCCTGGACTATTCCTGTTTCAAAGATAGTGCTGAAGCCAGGAGGAAGACTGGCAGAATCCATTTTCTTTGGGCTGGTGCTCCTTACAGAAACAAAATTGGGAGGCAGGAATTACCAGTCCTGTATCCCTGTACCAAGTACTTTTCATTTTAACTGTTTTTTTTTAAAAAAAAACCTTTATACACGATACTTATAGTTAAATTGTGTCCTTATTTATGGCAGTAATTAATCTGTCTACATTCTAGAGTATTCTAGGGTTGAAGCTTAGATCATGCTGTCACTTACCACATTCCCTGAATTACACAATGATCTGGACGGTCCAATTTGTAATTGACTAATGCAGTATTTCCAAGCAGGGCCACATCTATCATTAGGCCGAGTGAGACATTTGTCTCAGGCGGCACCCCTGCACTGAAGAAGAAAGGCGGCAGACAAGCAATAGTGTGTGGGGGGGAAACAAGTGGGGAGTGAAGAAAAAAAATAATTTCCCCTAGTAACAGATATGATTTTGTTTGGTTGGGTTAGCTTTAGTTAGTTTGTTAGGCTAGGTTAGACTAGTTAGGTTAGTTAAGGTCCTGCTGAAAGAATCTAACTTGCCATGGTGGAAGGCTTACAAATCTTTTGGCTAAAATCTTTTATACTACAGAATGTATGGCATTTCTAATGTATTGTAACAGTTGAACCATGGCCAAGAGAAAGCCACACCCAATTTAACACAGCATCGGTGCGCTTTGCGCCACCCCTGAAAACAATCAAGGTTGGCATTTTAAAAGTTTGGCTTAGGCAGCAAAGACCCTAAAAGTGCCCGTTTCCAAGTGAATCTCCCATACCCTTGGGTGGTTTAACCGGGAGAATCCCTTTCTGCTGGTTTATAGTTACCTGCAGTTTTGGGGTCTTGATGTCATCAGAAAGCACAATGGGTGTTAGTGTGAAACAGGATTAAGAGCAAGACCCCACTAGGCAGCGTCCAAGAATCATGTGTGCTGCCCTGCAATTCCTTTGATGTTAACCTACCTGGATATCTTTACATTTTAAAACAAAGTGGAGCATTATTCATACATTTTCCAGGGGCATTAAATACAACGAATGTTTACATACAATGTATACTTTAACTTGGACTTTGGCTACAATGTTGGTGCACTGAGCTCACCGTTGTCCAATGAAATAAGAGCCTTTCACTCCAACAGTCGACAAGAAATTGCACAAAGACAACTTAGGAGGTGATGCAATATTGGGTGCTAAACGCCAAAGTCAGTGTAAAAATAGTAGAAAATAGCAAGACGTTTTGCACTACTATCTGTTGTATTCAATTAGATCTGTCTGCCATGTACAATGCTGTTTTGACACCTTACTCTGGGCGTTCCTATAACACCTCTTAACCACTATCCAATCACGCCCTTAACACCTGGCTGTGATATGCTAATTGGGATTTTCCAGGGTTCATAATTGCCACAAATTCTTGTACAAGTCATTCTGAATTGAGAAAGCCAGTCGGATGACTAGCGAAACGTCTTCAAGAACTAAACTTCAAGTCCAGTTGATCTAATTGAATTTACTATGACCTGGATGAAAAGCATTTTGCGCTACTATTTAGCGTGAAACGTTACGCCTTTGAATAGGAGGCATAAGGGAACTCTGGCAGGCAATATAATATTGCATTGGTCCCTTAGAGTGAGGCCACACACGATTGCGATCGCACAATGCTTTACAATCGGAGTGCATGCGATTGCGCAAAAATGCAAGTCGCACTCTAGTGTAGCCACATCAATTGGGCCACACTAGTGTGTGTTTTTAGAAGGGCGATCAGATCGCAATCGCACTTAAAAGCGAATCAGTGTGGCCATATTTATAAAATTTTTTTATCGTTATCGTAATAATAACGATCGTTGTTCTACGATATTGACGTATTTTACGATATCGATCATAATTCTTCGATACCGCTATCGTAAATCTACGGTGCCGTAGATTAGTGGTATCGTAGAATTACAATCGATATCGTAAAATAACGGTCAATATCGTAGAACACCGATCGTTATTATTACGATAACGATAAAACATTTTTATAAATATGGCCCTTAGTGTATTATAGTAACTAACATAGGAGTGTAGAATAGTCTGGCTTCTTACAATTTCACTTACCAGCAGCCCTTTAACTCATCTGATGGTACGTTTCATTGGTCTACTGGGAAGTGATTGCCAGCTGGATACACAAGCATGGATCCATGGGATAGGACTTATCACAATATAGAAGGGTATTTTTTATTGTGCTATTTAATTACACAAAGAAAGTATTAAAGATCAGTAAGCTGAAACAAATGGCAGTTTATCACAGTGTTTATAGGAAACAGTAATGTAACAGTTAATGCAGGAGTAGCTATAAACAGGAGGGTGACTTTGAAGGCTAATTATAGACGAGTTTCTACAGTAGCTATCTATTGTACAATTATAGACGGCAGGTGGATACATAGAGAGGATACATTGCTCCCAACCTCCTTATTTGGTTTGGGGATGTGATCATTGTATAAACTACTCATGCTGCATTTTGTTTATTTCTATAACAAAACACTAGAGTGTCTGTGATGGGACTTGGTTTTCCTAGATGAGCTGCAGGGATCAAATGCAAATAACTTCCAGGAGATCTGACAATGGCTCTTTATTATTTACCATGCCCATTCCACTAGACATAGTAACATGTGTACATTTCTGTTTGTAAAGGTTCTAGGAAACCTTGACAGGAAAGACATTTGCTGGAATGTTGGCAAGTAAAACCAAAACACTGGTCGTTATTATGATCGATTTCGACGTTCATGTCTGAATAGCTAATCAGTATTAGGCCAGCATTAGTTGCTGCAAACAGTGCTGCTAGATATTGTCTTCTATAAAAAGGGGTATAGATTCAGGGGCAAAAAATATTATTCTCCCTCTTTACAAAGCTCTGGTAAGGCCTCATTTGGAATATCCGGTGCAGTTTGGACATCTTGGAAATGGAAAGGGTTGATGAAGTGGCAAGGGTAGCTGTGGTCTCCATATACAGTAAATGGCCACTGGAAAGAGGTCTCCCCCCCCGCAACTATTCTCTATCACTTCCTCTACCTATGGACACCTTAGGGAGAGATACATTTTTCTTTATTTTTAAAAAGGATTTGGAGGGCAGAGCTTATGAGGCAGCTTGTGATTATTGTCCCGATAGTAGAATACAAGTGGGCTTGAGGGGCAATGGTGCTGGTGATATCTCAGCTCACAGTGGAATAAGAACACACCACCCCTTATACTGCTGTATAGTTTGCAGTTAGAAGCATGATCCTGGAGATATTTTAAAGGTAGGAGTGTGTTGTTTTTTAATAGAGGGAACTTGTATGGCGACCACATTTACTCTTTAAAAGATTATTCACACTGGAGAATCTGCGATTGCACAGGGATATGATCCCTTTATACAAATACATGAATGGACCTTGTAATAAACTCTCTGGTGTATTGTTCACCAATAAAAATTCAGAAGACATTTCTTAAGATTAGATGGGGACATTTTATTTTTTAGGACATTGCCAGATTGGAGTTGGACAATATCTTTACCTTCCTCCTAGATTACTAATTGGAAAGACTTAATACATGTACTATACATCCCTTCTACCAGCTGCCACACTGTTCCTGTATAGTTAGTACTTCCCTTCTGAACCTGCTATGAGAAGCAAAGCAGTTCTCCAACCTGCAGCCTTTGGCCATGTAGACTCAGTAACATGAAGAGACAACCTTCTGTCTGTTTCTTTTTAACTGGTACAGGTGTGAATTATGCTTAGCCAATCATTAATACAATAACTATAGATGTAAGCCAATCAGCATTGTTTCCAGGTGAGGTAACGGCTGGGAGCAATAGGTCCCAACACAATAAATGTGCTAATTGGAATCAATTGAGATCAAAGCTCTATAGAGATAGAAGGAATTCATCAGGGTGAGAATCAAAAAAAACTGTCCAAGCTACAACTCCCAACATTCCCTGGGTGTAGGTTGGACATCTCTACCCAATAGCCAATCCCATACGGAGAACAGGAATCATTTTCCCTGTGTCTTAGGCTGGGTACAAACGGAGGGACGCTCGGCCGGGACAAATGTCCATCGGTCGCCACAAATTAGGCCGCGGATGAATTTGCGAACTATTGATCGTGCGTTCCCACGAACGGCCGTTTTAGCTGATAAAGTGCCCATACACTGTAGGATTATCGGCCATAAAGGCCATTCGTACACATAGCGCATTGTAGGTCGGCACACGCGTTTGCATGTGTGTACAAACCTTAATTAAGGAGGGAAAGTAATTGTTTGTAGAACCCTGCGATATACTGGTCCTGCTTCGCTTAGTGCTCCTCTCTACCTGCTCTGGATCTTTTCTTACAGCGTCTAATAGATTATCCTGACGTCTCTCTCCAATTTATCAGCCAGGAGATTTTAATCAATCTCCCCCCCCCCCCCCCCCAAAAAAAAATGTCCTAATAAACTTAATAAACCTTCCTGGTCCAGAAGCTGGCGCGGCCTTCCCCAGATCAATCTGTTCTTTCCCTGGTCCCAGAGTGGCGTCCCCATCACAGATCCACACCAGTCTCAGCAGCTGTTAGCTATTTATTAACCAGTCATGGTTAAATTGGTTTATAAATTAACAGATGTTTTAACTTTATTCTTTCTTCAGGGAGCCGAAGCCGCAAACTGGTCCTGAATTGTAGCTTTGGCACTGCTGGGGTTGGCAAGGGTTAGAGGTAAAGAACTTGTTCAATTCCCTCGCCCCATCGGTAAGGAGGGGGCCCAGGCGCCTTGTCTGGATCATACGCAGGGAACGTGTCCTCAGGGTGGGAGGAATCAGATATAGGGATGGGAGAATGAGAGAGAGTCAATGTCAACTGTAACCTGCAAATGGCAATGGGGGGTACAGCGTGTGACCCCAACATGATGTTAATTAGAGATTTGCGGGGGAATGTACCTGGGGTTGTTATTAACGTACACTGATAGGCGCTTTTTATAAAAATCCATTCTAAATCTATGCTAATTGATGTAATAAGTGTTAGTGTGGCTTTAAGATGGGTTTTTCAGCAGCTGCTTCAAATTTTGTCACGCAGCCCATGCTAAACCCATCTTATTCCCACTAATACTTGCCCACCCCAGCAGTGCCAATGCTACAATTCAGGAGCAGTTTGCTATAAATCTATAGATTAATTTCTCTGTGACGCAAAACTAGAGCCCCTATAGCTTATTTGCACTGAAAAACTGATAACACTGCAGCGCCCCCTACGGTCCGTATGTGTATAAACCAGATAAGGTGCATGCAAAGGTTTAAGACTGTAAGCTGTGACTTTTTTAACATCAGCAGTGGACCTGGTAGGAGATGCAGCTGTGTCTTACCTCCCGTTCTTCAATAAAACCTGCAGGAGCCAGGAGAGAAGGTAAGGAACTTACCTGATCAATCGATCCTCCGCCGCGTCCTCTGACAGGTCCCAATGGACTCTTGTCTTCTATGAGCATGTGCATCGCACACAGGACCTGTCAGAGGATGCGGTGGGTGAGTGATTGATCGGGTAAGTTCCTTACCTTCTCTCCTGGCTCCTGCAGGTTTTATTGAAGAATGGGAAGTAAGACACAGCTCCTTTACCTCCCATTTTTTAATAAAACTGAATACCAACATTTTGATTATGACCAGAGGAAATACCCTTTAATAACAAACCTAGCATTCTTACTAAGCCCGATCCCTCATCACGGCCCCATCTTAATGCTGATTCAGGGTTGTGGCAGTCGGTCAGGGCCGTGATAGAGATGTCATGGCCAATAGCTGACTGTGACATCTGAAGCAGCCTCTCCTGTTCCTGTGTGAGCTCAAAACCAGCAGCAAGGGAGGCTGAACATGCAGGTGATGGATTGGGCTTTGGAAGTATCCTTAGGGGTAGTAGGGAAACTGCAGAGGCACAGCCCCCCTGCATGAAAATATAGGCAATGGGGTTCATGCAATAAGAGGTGCCAATGTTTGCCCGTGCTATTAATCTGCAACAACCAATCAGATGTTACCTTTTTACTGCAGTAAGATAACATCTGATTGGTTGCTGAAGATTAATAGCACAGGGAAGCTTTTGCACACATAGACATGTGACACATGTCACACATGTCACACATGGTGCTGCATCAGTGCCAGGGGGAGTTGTGTCGCCTGTTCTTACAGCAGGAGGATATTCTGCTTTGGTATGTTCTATGGCTCATACCCACCTCTCCATTCAGGTACATAACACACACATTACAACAGTTGGCAACAACGATGACCAGTTTCCATAGCTGGCATAGAAGAGAATGCCTGGCAAGGTCTTTGGTGCTACTATTGGAAAACATATCTGAAAAAATTACTTGGCATCAGGATGCCTTCTGCCAAGTAATTGATATGGTGCCCACAGCTAAACAAGAAATGATACCTGGTCACTCACTGCCATCCGGTGGCATTAAACAAATGTGCAGGTTGGGACTCCAATATGCTCATACAGTAGTTAAGCAAAAGGTCCCAACCAGGAAAAACTAATTTCAGCAAATTTAATTACTGACACACAAGAAAAGGCCAGGGTTAGTAACACTCTGATATGTCTACTTACCAATAAGTTAAACCAATCAGGATGCATGTTCCAGTCTCTCTAGATGACCGAAGAGTTTATCTCCAGATAAGGAGAGTGACAGACTCACATATCTATTACAGGGGTGTTTCTGTCACTTGCTCCCCACAAGGAGTGTAGCTACCAGGGGAGCAACTGCAGGGGGGCCCAGGAGCCAAGGGGGCCCCTTCTTATTTTTTCTACTGTAAATGAAGTATGGATAGGGCCCCATCATAGATTTGCTGGGGGCCCAGTGATTCCCAGTTAGACCACCAAACAGCACTGAAATTGTTGTGCTCTTCTCATTCCAATGAAATATGTAACAATTGTATCAGTATCAGCATAACATTCCATAATCTCCCGCAGAATTTAGAGACCAGTGCCCTTAATCTCATGCAATGAAGATGTACACTCACTGGTCACTTTATTAGGTGCACCAATCACATGGCAGTGTGCAGGACTGGTCTGAGTACTGCTGATCTACTGGGATTCTCATGCACAACCATCTACAGACAATGGTCCGAAAAAAAGAGAAAATATCCAGTGAGCAGCAGTTGTGTAGAGAGAAATCTCATTGATGTCAGAGGCCATTCGTTACAACCAAGGTATACAGAATACCATCTCTGAACACACAACACATTGGGGCGATTTACCCAGAGACGTTGGGCAAATAAAGTTGCGGTAACCGGTTAGTGTGACTTTAACTCCATATTAGCGTTGGATGCGCGGATTGCGCAAAAGTCACCCACGTATCTGATGCTTGTGATTCAATATCGCTTTTGCACTAGTTAGTGCGCTGGATTTTAATGCCAGATAATAGCTAGTGTTGAAATCCCGCAGTGAGTAAATCCCTTTTTTGGGAGTTATCCACATTCGTAAGTGTGATATTGAATCGCGATCAGGAAATTTACCCAGAGCGATAGCGGCTCTTGGTAAATGAGCCTGATTGTTTATTAATGATTTGGAAGTGGGTATTGTCAGCAAGGTTTCTGTGTTTGCTGACGACACAAAACTTTGTTGCTACTAAAAAGCTTCAGAGGATGTGCAATCGCTGCAGGGGGATCTAGATAGATTGTCACATTGGGCTGCTATGTGGCAGATGAAATTCAATGTTGATAAATGTAAGGTGATGCATTTTGGACTTAAAAATACTTGTGCTACTTATACTATAAATGGCTCTGTGTTAAGTGAATCCCTGTTGGAAAAGGATCTTGGAGTTTTGGTGGATAACAAACTTAAATGTAGCAAGCAGTGCCAGGCGGCAACAGCCAGAGCCAGCATGGTATTATCTTTAACTAAATTAATAAGGGGATTGGGGTGGTTGAATATGAAGAGAGACTGGAAAAGTTACAATTATGTACACTAGAGAAAAGGCGCTTGCGTGGGGATATGATTACTGTGTATAAATACATTAACGGGCCATACAATAAACTATCTGGGGCATTGTTCACCAATAGAGCATGTCAGAGGACATGTGGACATTTCTTAAGACTTCAAGAAAAGATGTTGAGTCTTCAAGTATAGAAAGGGTTTTTCACTGTGAGAACGGCAAAACTATGGAACTGTCTTCCAGTGGACGTTGTTATGGCCAGTTCACTGGATAGTTTTTTAAAGGGTAACTGTGGTCCAAAAATTACTATAGGTAAATTGACCGGAATTGCTTTTCTGTGTATTTTTGCAATTTACTTAAATTATTTTTTTACATAGTTTTGAAGATATGTACATTTATGTGTGACATGGTAGCAGCATCACCAGATCCCCTGCACTGTTCTGAAACCATGTGCCAATCCCTCTTCCCTTTGTCTTCTTCTCCTTGTGGGTCCCCATGGCCCCTCTCCTTGCCTTCTCAAGTCATTGTAACTCAATTTCCTACTGGTTTCTCCTGCTTTTTCCTGCACAGAGCATGTGCCAAACGCAGATTAGAAGGAGGAAGTAGTCTTGTGACCGCAAATTCAGAACCTCCCACTCCCTAACTTTCTGATCAGTGATTTCTTCTTATCTTGGGCTGTGAAGCACATAGAGATTTGGTTGATGGCTCATTTTAAAGGTAGGCCTTTCATACAAAATCAACTTGTTTAGAGACCACAGTTCCTCTTTAAAAAGAAAGATGGATGAGTTTCTGCAAACAAGGAATGTTGCAAGTTACTGGTATTGATACATAAAGTAGAGTTGATCCAGGGAAATTTTCGATTGCCACTTGGAGTCAGGAAGGAATTTTTTCCCCTTCATAAATTTGGTGTTTTTTTGCCTTCCTCTGGATCAACAGTTAGGCAGGAAATGAGGATATTGCTAGATGGGTTGGACTGGATGGACATATGTCTTCATTCAACCTCAAATACTTTACTATACTATACTAACATTGAAGCAGATGGGCTACACCAGCAGACAACTTTTGGGTTCCACTCCCGTCAGCTAAGAACAGAAAACGAAGGCTACAGTTTGCCCAAGGTAACAAAAACAATACAAGATGGAAAAACATTGCGTGGTCTCATGAGTCTCCATTTCTCTTGTGACATTCAGATGGTAGATTTAGAATTTAATGGAAACAACATCAACAGTTCAGGCTCAGGGTTGCCAGGTGACCCTATTTAGACGGAATTGTCCTGACTGCAGGGAGAAAATCCAGAGTCCTGAAATCCCGTCCAAACACCGGCTCTGGCAGCCATGCTCCGGAATTTCAACTTACTGCCCAGTTATGCCCCTAAACCTGCCTCCAGCCATAGCCACACCCCCAATACCACCTCCAGCCACACCCGTCTGAGCTGGTTGTGGTGGAGGCTCACTTTACCAAGTGAGCATTGTTTAAATGTCACAGCCTGAAATTGTTGCTGACCATGTACCTGTCTTCTAAAGGATATTTCCGGTAGGATAATGCACCGTGCCACAAAGGTCACATCTTCTCCACTAGCTTCATGGAGATGACAATGAGTTCACTGTACTCCAGTGGCCTTTACAGTCAGCAGATCTCTCAACCTTTTGGATGTGGAGATTTGTATCATGGAGGTGCAGCTGGCAAATCTGTGTCATGCTATCAGATCAATATGGGCCAAAAACAACAGAAATGTGGGGTCCAACCTAATACTAGCACTGTGTAACCAAATAAAATGTCCAGTGAGTGTGTAATTCAACACATGGTTCAACACATCTTAAATCCTACCTAGTAGGTTACATCTGAATTACAATTATTGTTTATTTACATTTAAGTTTGTTAGTGTAGGCTGGGTACACACAAGCAGATCTTTCAGCCAAGCTTTTATGTCACCTTTTGTCTAATCAGAGCTGTCGGTACATCATGGGCGATAGGAATCCGTACAGTGATTCGACCGCTTGCTAACTGCGAACCATCTGTAGGGACAAAAGATGTGTCAGTAACCAGCCTTACTTGTATTTCTGATTTCCATCCATTCCTGACACCCTACCTGTAACATCTTCACTTGCCCCATTCTGGGTCAGGCAACTAAGCAGAGCAGTGAGCTGTTAAAAAGCCTCTCCTGCCATGGGAACTATAGTCAGAAGGGGAAACAGGGATTAGGGGTTTTGACAGTCTACCACTCTGCTTAGTAGGGACTGTATCCTACCTACCTACTAACTATATATTTATTGGAAACAAATACTATAACAAACTATAGTCACCCTTTCATGCCACTGTTGTTCTTTGTTTGGTGCCTACAAAACAAGTTGCATATGTTGCCACCTATATTTTTATCACACCACTGGCAGATGGTAAGACTAGTTTGAGGGCCCCTTAGAGACAGATTACTAGTCTGCCCCACCTTGACCATTAACCCTCATGACCTGGGCTTGCTAAGTGGTAGGCCATAAGGAAATCCATCATGGTTGGCAGGTATATGCGCTGCCTTTCTGCAGTCTAAGTTTTTGGATTGAAATGAAAGATCACAGGGACAATGTCTTACCAGGTTAATCCTGGGGTAAAACGAATAGAATAATAATTATTCTACATACCTAGGTGATTCTTTTTCAGCTTGTGATGAAACTATTCCTTAATATTTACTTTTCATATCTAATAATTTACCTGTATGTCCCACCTTTTTTTTTACTTAAGTTAAAACGAACACAATGAAAACTGATTGTAATCTCGACCTAATCAAATAAACTGACGTTGTATTGTAACTTTGCTGGATATCTGCCCTCCATTGTCTTTGTATGTAGGTGGCAACCTGTTTACAGTTACAAAAGGATAATCTAATCCAGGTAAGGTCTAAACTAAAGGTCTAAAGGAAGACGAAAACTTAAAACATCAACCTTAACTGCATGCCCTCCAACATTACCCCTTTAATTGTTACATTTTAGAACACATGCCCTCCAACCTTCCCCTTTAATTGTTACATTTATAGAAACACATCCCCTCCAACATCCCCTTAATAGTTACATTTATAGAAACAACATACCCTCCAACATTCCCCTTTAATAGTTACATTTATAGAAACACATACCCTCCAACATTCCCTTTAGTTACATTTATAGAAACACATACCCTCCAACATTACACCTTTAATAGTTACACTTATAGAAACACATACCCTCCAACATTCCCCCTTTAATAGTTACATTTATAGAAACCCATACCCTCCAACTTCCCCTTTAATAGTTACATTTATAGAAACACATACCCTCCAACATCCCCCTTTAATAGTTACACTTATAGAAACACATACCCTCCACATTCCACCTTTAATAGTTACATTTATAGAAACACATACCCTCCAACATTCCCCCTTTAATAGTTACATTTATAGAAACACATGCCCTCCAACATTACACCTTTAATGTTACACTTATAGAAACACATACCCTCCAACATTCCCCTTTAATAGTTACATTTATAGAAATACATACCCTCAACATTCCACTTTAATAGTTACATTTATAGAAACACATACCCTCCAACATTCCCCTTTAATAGTTACATTTATAGAAACACATACCCTCCAACATTCCCCTTTATATTACATTTTAGAAACACATGCCTCCAACATTCCCCTTTAATAGTTAAATTTATAGAAAACACTACCCTCCAACATTCCCTTCCTTTAATAGTTACATTTATAGAAACACATACCCCCAACATTCCCCTTAATAGTTACTTTTATAGAAACACATACCCTTTAACATTACCCCTTTAATAGTTACATTATAGAAATACATACCCTCCAACATTCCCCTTTAATAGTTACATTTATAGAAACACATACCCTCCAACATTACCCCTTAATAGTTACATTTATAGAAACACACCCTCCAACATTCCCTTTAATAGTTACATTTATAGAAACACATACCCTCCAACATTCCCCTTTAATAGTTACATTTATAGAAACACATCCCCTCCAACACTACCCCTTTAATAGTTACTTTATAGAAACACATCCCTCCAACATTCCCCTTTATAGTTATATTTATAGAAACACATCCCCTCCAACACTACCCCTTTAATAGTTACATTTATAGAAACCAATCCCCTCAACATTCCCCTTTAATAGTTACATTTATAGAAACACATACCCTCCAACATTCCCCTTAATAGTTACATTTATAGAAACACATACCTCCAACATTCCCCTTTAATAGTTACTTTTATAGAAACACATACCCTTCAAAATTACCCCTTTAATAGTTACATTTATAGAAACACATACCCTCCAACATTCCCCTTTAATAGTTACATTTATAGAAACAATACCCTCCAACATTCCCTTTAATTGTTACATTTATAGAAACACATACCCTCCAACATTCCCCTTTAATAGTTACACTTATAGAAACACATACCTTCCAACATTCCCCTTTAATAGTTACTTTTATAGAAACACATACCCTTCAAAATTACCCCTTTAATAGTTACATTTATAGAAAACATATCCTCCAACATTCCCCTTTAATAGTTACATTTATAGAAACACATCCCCTCCAACATTCCCTTTTAATAGTTACATTTACAGAAACACATACCCTCCAACATTCCCCTTTAATAGTTACATTTAAGAAACACATACCTCCCCAACATTACCCTTTAATAGTTACATTTATAGAAACACATACCCTCCAACATTCCCCTTTAATAGTTACATTTATAGAAACACATACCCTCCAACATTCCCCTTATAGTTACATTTATAGAAACACATACCCTCCAACATTCCCCTTTAATAGATACATTTACAGAAACACATACCCGCCAACATTCTCCTTTAATAGTTACCTTTATAGAAACACATACCCGCCAACATTCTCCTTTAATTGTTACATTTATTAACATACCCCCCAACATTAACCCTTTAATTGGTACAGTAATAGAAACACATACCCTCCAACATTACCCCTTTAATGGTAAGACTTATAGCAAAATGCACTGCGTGAAACTGCATTAGTGTGAATGGTTCTATGATGTTCCTGAAGGCACAAAAACGCAATAAAAGTATGAATGAAGTCTAACTAGTAGATCAACGAAAATTCTCCCCTCTGGAGAAACTCTGTATAAGGGCATTTCCTGATTTCTTGCAGGGATGGCTTAACCAGTAAGACTCATAGACACGTGATCGTGGGGGTGACCTGACATGCCCAATGTGTATGAGCGCCTGTTTCGGCCAACAATCTTGCTGTGTATGGGCATTTTGTTGGGGCTCGTTGATGATCCGCGCAGTCGGTCATGCAACAAGCCCCAACCGAATGGCTGTTACGGCTGATAAAGTGCCCATACACAGCTCGATTGCCAGCCAAAACGGACGTTCATACACATTGTGTGTCGCTGGTCGGCCCCCATGATAGCACGTGTGAATGAGCCTTTAGGCCCAATAGACACATGCCTAAGGCAGATATCCCACCCAGCCAAATGTGGCTTCCGGGGCTGGGTGGAGGGAAGGGGGTGTGGTGGAAAGAGGGCGTGGTGTAAGGGATATGATTTAGGGGGTGGGCTATGGGGGGTTATGGGCAAATAAGGGGCGTTCCGGGTGGAGGATGCAGGGGCTTGCGGTGGGAGTTTATGGTGGTCTCGCTGTAGAATACTCCCGCAAATGCTGGGAGGGGTGGGAAACCTACTAGGGGTGCCTGTGGTTACTGGGGGTTGGCAATCTCTCCACTTCTGTAGCCACATTAATTTGCAGTATAAGTAAAAATGGGTGAGGTTTGGGGTGTGACAATAGTTTCCTAAGCTCCTCCTCCTTGGATGTGCAGTGGATAACTTTGTGATATTACTGATCTGCGGTAGCGCACACGATACCTGACCGTGACGTATGGACGTTTCAGACATTAATTTCTTGGTGTACAATCATTCATTTCAGGGATCTTCTAGCAACGTTAGGGAGAGGTGGGATGCAAACTGTGTCACAAAGGGTCTTTATATTGGACTAACTGGCAATGTATTTCTTCATTTCTTTATATAGGACAAAGAGATAGTTTTATTACTTTTCTTCCTTATTTATCACACTATTTCGTCTAGTTGACCCCACATGGAGCTTTCTTGCAGCTGTGTTTGTTTAACTAGAGATCACATTGCAGGCTACTCGCTCTGTATATTCAGCTTGGGTCCAAAAACAATCCGTATCCCCTCCTGAATCTGCTGAATCCTTATCCAAGTTCTAAAGGTACTTGGCTGGGAATGTTCCTTTCCACTTGTTTATTTATTTGGGCAGCCCGGGGGGATTTGTAATGCAGCGAAAGTACAAAGGGCAGCACTGAAAATCACAAAACACACACGGCCTTTAATTCTTCTAAAAAGATTTGTGATTGGTCCCGTTTCCACAGAGAATGACGATTCCTGATCGCTGGAAGGAAACACCATGACATGTATGTATGTTATTTCTTATATAGCGCTTTACAATTATTTTACTCAATTCACATCAGGCCCTGCCCCAAAGAGCTTACAATCTAATCACTTTATGTACACCTACAACCTATCAGTATGTCTTTATGATTGTGGGGGAACCGGAGTGCCCGGAGGAAACCCACGCAGGCACAGGGAGAACATACAAACTCACGTTCATTTACCTCAGTGATTCAATTACAAGGCCCTTAGAGGGAGATGTAATATCCGCGCTAATGAGAAAATAAGCGCTAAAATTACGCTAACCTATGTACTAACGTGTTAGCGAAGGTTTCGCACTGCCTGCAGCGCAGAGCGATGCAATAAATTTTGCGCCGGTTTTTGCGCTAGTTTTTTGCGTGACAATTAACGCCTCTTCAATGGTGTCTTTAAAATATGCGCAAAAGGTTGCAAATTACCGCCAGAATTTTCGCAATGTATTAACGGTCACAAAGTGGTTAATACATAGCGGAGACGAGCGCAGGTAGGTTGCGATAGTGAGATATATTGCGTCTCCCCCATAGAGTGTAACATGTCATCTAAAGGTTGAAATGAGGGAAAATGTAATGTTTCAGGGCTCCTGAACTGGGTCAGTTACTCTCTCGTTCGCCTTCAGTCAGTTAGAATGAATACGCTGCTGTGATTTCTGACAAATCAATTTAAAACCAAGTTAAAGGCAAAATCAGGCATTCCAAGTGATCACATGTCAGAAAATCATGGTAGTAAATCCTGCAGTCTTCAATGGACATGGCTGTTCCCAAATATCGGTGGTACCGTTTTAAATCCTGTCAGACATGGCAATGCAGGGAAAAAAACAGACGTCTTACCTGTCCGCGATCCCGCCATGCGCTAAACTCATATGCAAGACTTACTGCATCGCAGGATCCCGGTCAGGTAAGACGTATGTTTTTCTTCTCTATCAGTCCGTACGCCTCCATAGAAAAGGCGTTAAGATTCCTGTAAAATCGTTGCTCACATCTTAAAGGGACACTATACTGAAAAAATTACTTTGCCTCATCTTAATCTATAATTGAATACATGTAAGTAGCACTTACTCTGATTTGTGTGTGTTGCTGCATGCCTTCAATCCAGCACACCAGTGCCGGACTTAGGATAAATAGCACCTTGTGCAAGATTTGTTACTAACGCATAGCAACCAAACCCCCCCCCCCAAAAAAAAAATGATCTGGAGGACCGTAACTAGAGGGGCTGTGGCACTGATGCACAACTTTGAGCTACAGATCCGTGACCTAAGACTCCCAGCTGTCGCCCCCTGGTAATGCAACCTGTGCATTATCAGGTGGCGACAGCTGGTAATATGTGTCGCCCATATCAAAGGCAGGCCCTGCAGCACACATTTTGTTTAGGAGCAGTATCCTCCCTCTTTTAACCACTCCCACTTCCATCTGACCTGACTTTTTCCCCACAAACCAACTGTCAAGCCTGCACACAGCATACAGCATTCCAACTGTCAAAACTCTGTCACCATTCCAGCTACAGTAAAATTACTCACAGAAGAATAGTTTTTGAGAGCAAGAAACTTGATTGACAGCTGAAATATAAGAAGTTTTAGATTGGATATCTAAAGAAATAGGGGGCAGATCAACAAAAAAACGATACAGTGGTGGCTGGGAAGTATTATAGTTTCCAGTTATGGTCAATTTAAAATAACCTATATTTCGGTATAGATGCCCTTTAACCGATCCTTTTCTATATTGGCTATGTCGCGCCATTTCAAAAATGTTTAGGAAATGGCGCTGCCAGTGCTAAATTAGTGAAAAACCCAGGCTAACCCGATTGTACGGCAGGTTGTGTGGTTTCTGCACTAATTCGGCCTAAATGTGCCTGATATAGCATCTCCCCCTTAGTTCCTTGATGACCCGTGTATTTCTGGGACTTTTTTTGTATAAATGAACACGGTCTTTACCAGAAGAGGCAGGAGATGAGCAGTAGCTGAAGCGAATATCAGAGTTAGTAATTTCCCTAATCTACGCTGGAGGAACATGTGAGTACTACAGACTTGGGGTTTGGGGTGTTCTATATTAATTTTTTTGTTTTTTTACTACATTTTTAAATTTAGGTGTAGGGGTGGACACATCGCTTAAAGAAACACAAGGCTGTTGGATTTACCCCGTGATTTACCGACAGTTCCGATCGCCCCCCCATACGAACGAACTGGCAATCGAGCTAGGTTGCGGCCAGCCACCCTACTCCATCAGATACTTTGGCCGACCAACCGATACACAGCACTATCGGTCGGTCAGCCAGAAATATCTGCTGGTATGTACCCAGCCTATCTGTAGGAGGCTAGTAAACAGATAATATCTGATTGGTTGGTGCAGATTAAGAGCACAAGCAAACTTTTGCCCCTCTTGGTACAAAAGACAGGTCATGGGCCCATGTTCTCCTACATGTATGTGTATGTTGTAAGGATATCGCATTTATAATATTTTGATTAAAGGATATCGTCAGCCCCCAAAACAAAAAAAGTTAAAGGAAGGAAATCCCCCCAAACCTAGACCCCAAACTTCTGCTGCTCTTCCGTTTCACTGTTCATGCAACAAACATCTAAGAGGCACAGGTAGTGGCAGGTACGGATAATTACACCAGTTTATAAAACAATACAAATTCTTATGAAGTTTTACTGCCCCCTATCTGTACAAATAGTATTTACAACAATGAATAAAACTTAAGGTGCTTAAAATGTTTTAAGAGAGAGTTTGGCAATGCCTAAGGAATGGTCCCTGCAGCATCATTAGGAGTAGACAGGAAGACATCCCCCATTTGCTGTGCTGGCTTGTTCAGAACTGTGTGTCAGTGCGCTGTTGCTTGGCCTCCTCTGGACAAATTAATGGGCACAGCAGGTTGATGATGTATTTTTGACCTGGAGCACACCCAGTTTCTCCACCTGCTGTTTATTTATTGTAAGACCTTTTTAAGTGGATCTTGGATCTTTTTATATTGCAAAACCTTGGGCTGGGGTCACGGCATTTTCAAGGCTTAAGGATTGAACGCCAAGGGGCTCTTAAATCGCTGATAACACGTGTCTTTCAACGTGTTCCAATGTTAAATCATAATGTACCCACACCATTAACATTCCATTATCTGACATCCAATGTGGTATTTACATGCATTGCTTCCATATGAATATTCTCCCATAGAGGGAGCTAATGCTTCACATCTCCCCTATAGGAAATTGTTCTGATTCTAATTGTCCCAGTCACCCAGTGTAAGGGTAACCAAAAGAAATGTTCCGTTTCCATTGGGTTTTCGCTAGTCCGCTAATAAAAATAATATAGTTGGCTATTCTGGGTTAATGTTTTGGATCAGGGTATAGTGGTTCATAATAAGGGATGGCTCGAACTTTACTGTTCAAACTAGTTCGTTTTCTGAACTCGCTGCAGTATTTTCGATAATTATCAATTTTACAAGCCGTTTGCTAACCCTAGAATATAGTGTTCCATTTTTTGCTAGCCCTCGAATGTAGCGGTCTATTTCGATAACCCATTAAATGTATCGTTCGGTAACCCTTGAATGTAGCTGCCGATTTCGGGAATCCTCAAACGTAGCATTCGTTTTCAGTAACTCTCAATGTAGCAGTCGATTTCGGTGACCCTTGAATGTAGCATTAGTTTTCGGTAACTCTCGAATGTAGCTGCCGATTTAGGTAACCCTCGAATGTAGCATTCGGTAACCCTCAAATTGGCCATAAACCTCGAATGTGGCTTGCGGAAAACCCGACAATGGCCGATCGTGGGATCGTGTTTGAACAAGTTTTAGTGACAGGTGCATGTTCCCCAGACCATTTTCCAGATGCTTACAGTAAGTTACCATTTTTATTTTAATGAAGATAAAGAAAAACTGCGCACACCAGACTTGGTGCAACTGGTGTTTATTTATCCATACAAACACCATGTAACGTTTCGGTGCACAAGCACCTTCATCAGACACATATAGTTTTACTTTTTCTTTGTGATACACTTGCTATCTCACTGCGGCACCCAGCATATTAGCTCTCTAAGACAGGAGTCATGGGTGTGCCGGATCCCTCTGTTCTCATTTTTATTTTAACTGTATTTAATCCAAACTTTTGTCTCCCATAGACTATAATGGTTTTGTTTCCGAACTACCAAACTTTAACTGAAGTTCGGTAGTTCTGAAACGAACCGAACTTCACTAAGTTCGACCATCATAATAAGCTGTGGTGCATGGTTCGTCCAGTTTGATTAAAAAAATAGGTGGATCTTTCCAATATTCTAACAATAGTAGGCCAAATACAAACATTGCTGATTGTGTCCTTCCTAATGCCTAGTATCATACTATCAGGACTGCCACTACTGACCACTGACTCCCCCATACCTTGAAGGTATTGTGTGATGTCAATGTGTGATGTCACTGTGTGATGTCTGGGTGAAAGAGCGGTTGACAGTCCTGCTAAGCAATGCTTATAATTCCAAATATCTGCCTCAAAAGGGACTTTATTTCTCCTTTAATTTAGCAGATGTTTATCCAACAGTTCAACACACTGCATTGCTGCCTTACTTTGGAGATTTCTAGTAAAATGTATAAGTTTAAAGGTAATGACCCTGAGAACAAAAAAAAGGTAAATTGTCTGTTAACTGCCCCCCAACCTAAACTGATATATTTTTTTTCATTACCTGTATTACTAAACAGATATTTTAGGAACATTATAGTCCACATTCTGGCAGAGTAAGCTCGCCCCTCCCTCCAGTCAATCAAGGCTATGACAACTGACATCACAGCCCAATGATTGACTGCTGTTTCAGCTGTGGCCTCCTCTGCACATGCTCAAGCTTAGAAAAAGCTCTTTGAGCAGATTGAAGAGGCAAATACCTTTGCCAGAAAGGAATAGAAATTTTAATTTTATTTAAATAAATAAAAATCACAAAAATAAAAATGGCAAGTCACCAGTTTTGTTTTTAAGGATGGACATGCCCTTTAATTAAAATGCCACAGTGTTCTTTATCCTTTGGGTAATGGAGAGTGATCTTTATCCTTTGGGCCTCTAGATGTTTGAAATGATACCTGCCAGCATTAAGAGAACAAAAGGTTAAAGATCATTGATCTAGGTCAAGGAATTGCTTTTGTCTTCCTTTAATATGAGAATTTGCTATAAATAAAAGCCGTCTGTTGGTTGTCAGGAACAATTCTTTCTGATTGCCCTTAATCATAGAAATCCAGTATTGATGTTGTTATTGTAAGTAGGTTTGTGCCTTTCAGAGTAACCTCTCTGAACATGTCGGAGAACATCTAATTAAGATTAAACACTTGGTCATATTTATCTGCACTTTCTGACCATGTGATAGTGTCTTGGTACCTTGTATGACAATATATATGGTAACATACTGGTACGTACACTAGAGAAGTGACAGCCTCAAATTGGTATTCGTGGCGTTACAAAGGCCAAGTGCTAATATCTATAAAGGTGTAATAATATTTTAATAGGTGCAGGGTTGTATCCTTGGACATTATCATTGGGGTGATGGAGAGACCACCAGAAATCAGACTAGAATGATGCCAGAAAGGCTTTTGGCACTAAAGTCACAGCTATCTAGTTTAAAAGAAGTGGGAGTTTCGTCATGTGGAAGGGCAGTGATCGTCAGGGTGGGTTTGGGAGGTATAGCCTTGAAAGGTTAAACAGGAATGTTTACTGTATGTGTCTATTGGAGAATCTGTGGGACTCAGTAATTACAGAAACAACATTTCTAAGGGAAAAAACAAGTTTCAACTAGTAAAATTTTAACACATTCATATTGGCAATAATCTGCCCTTCTACCTTAAATTCTAAGCACCTGCTCTTCTATCTTGACTTCCAAGCACCTGCTCTTCTATCTTAACTTCCAAGCACCTGCTCTTCTACCTTAACTTCCATACATCTGCTCTTCTACCTTAACCTCCATAGCTCATACTGCTCGCTACTTAACTTCCAACACTTCTCTTCTCCCTTAAACTTCCATACATCTGCTCTTCTACCTTAACTTCCATACATCTGCTCTTCTACCTTAACTTCCCTATAATCTGCTCTTCTACTTAACTTCCATACATCTGCTCTTCTACCTTAACTTCCATACATCTGCCCTTCTACCTTAACTTCCATACATCTGCTCTTCTACTTTAACTTCCAAGCAACTGCTCATCTACCATAACTTCCAAGCACCTGTTCTTCTATCTTAACTTCTATGCATCTGTTCTTCTACCTTAACATCCAAGCACCTGCTCGTCTTCCATAAATTCCAAGCATCTGTTCTTCTACCATAACTTTAAATTACCTTCTCATCTACCATAACTTCAAAACACCTGTTCTTCTACCTTAACTTTCAAGAACCTGCTCTTCTAAATTAACTTCCATGCATTTGCTCTTCTACCTTAACTTCCATACATCTGCTATTCTACCTTAACTTCCAAACACCTGTACTTCTACCTTAACTTCCAAGAACCTGTTCTTCTACCTTAACTTCCAAGCACCTGTTCTTCTACCTTAACTTCCAAGAACCTGTTCTTCTACCTTAACTTCCATGCATCTGCTCTTCTACCTTAACTTCCACACAGCTGTTCTTCTACCTTAACTTCCAAGAACCTGCTCTTCTACCTTAACTTCCAAACACATGTTCTTCTACCTTAACTTCCATCCAACTGCTCTTCTTCCTTAACTTCCAAACACCTGTTTTTCTACCTTAACTTCCAAGAACCTGTTCTTCTACCTTAACTTCCACGTATCTGCTCTTCTACCGTAACTACCAAACACCTGTTCTTCTACCTTAACTTCCACGTATCTGCTCTTCTACCGTAACTTCCAAACACCTGTTCTTCTACCTTAACTTTCAAGCATCTGTTCTTCTACCTTAACTCACCCACAACCGCCATAAAAAAGCTGTAGAAAGATACTTAATGCCTTTGTTCCCCCAGCGCTTAACTACCTTAACTTTCAAGCACATTTTTTCAGTTTTGACTTCCAGCACCTGTCCATTTACTTTAATTTCAAGCCTCTGTCTCTCCTAACTTCTAAAGGTTCGTACACAAATCACATTAACGGGCCATAAACAACTATCTGGGGCATGTTCACAAAGAGCATGTCAGAGGACATGTGGACATTTCTTAAGACTTCAAGAAAAGATGTTGAGTCTTCAAAGTAGAAAGGGTTTTTTCACTGTGAGAACGGCAAAAACTTATGGAAACTGTCTTCCAGTGGACGTTGTTATGGCCAGTTCACTGGATAGTTTTTTAAAGGGTAACTGTGGTCCAAAAATTACTATAGGTAAATGACCGGAATTGCTTTCTGTGTATTTTTGCAATTTACTTAAATTATTTTTTTACATAGTTTTGAAGATTGTACATTTAGGTGACAATGGTAGCAGCATCACCAGATCCCCTGCACTGTTCTGAAACCATGTGCCAATCCCTCTTCCCTTTGTTCTCTTCTCCTTGTGGGTCCCCATGGCCCCTCTCCTTGCCTTCTCAAGTCATTGTAAATCAATTTCCTACTGGTTTCTCATGCTTTTTCCTGCACAGAGCAGGTCCAAACGCAGATTAGAAGGAGGAAGTAGTCTTGTGACCGCAAATCAGAACCTCCCACCCCTAACTTTCTGATCAGTGATTTCTTCTTATCTTGGGCTGTGAAGACATAGAGATTGGTTGATGGCCTATTTTAAAGGTAGGCCTTTCATCAAAAATCAACTTGTTAGAGACCACAGTTCCTCTTTAAAAAGAAAGATGGATGAGTTTCTGCAAACAAGGAATGTTGCAAAGTTACTGGTTTGATACATAAAGTAGAGTGATCCAGGGAAATTTTCGATTGCCACTGGGAGTCAGGAAGGAATTTTTCCCCTTCATAAATTTGGTGTTTTTTGCCTTCCTCGGATCAACAGTTAGGCAGGAAATGAGGATATTGCTAGATGGGTTGGACTGGATGGACATATGTCTTCATCAAACCTCAAATACTTATACTATACTAACATTGAAGCAGATGGGCTACACCAGCAGAAACTTTGGGTTCCACTCCGTCAGCTAAGAACAGAAAACGAAGGCTACAGTTTGCCCAAGGTAACAAAACAATACAAAGGAAAAAACATTGCGTGGTCTCATGAGTCTCCATTTCTCTGGTGACTTAGATGGTAGATTTAGAATTTAATGGAAACAACATCAACAGTTCAGGTCAGGGGTGCCATGGTGGCCTATTTAGACGGAATTGTCCTGACTGCAGGGAGAAAATCAGAGTCCTGAAATCCCGTCCAAACACCGGCTCTGGCAGCCATGCTCCGGAATTTCAACTTACTGGCCAGTTATGCCCCTAAACCTGTCCTCAGCCATAGCCACACCCACCAATACCACCTCCAGCCACACCCGTCTGAGCTGGTGTGGTGGAGGCTCACTTTACCAAGTGGCATTGTTTAAATGTCACACGCCTGAAATTGTTGCTGAACCATGTACCGTCTTCTAAAGGATATTTCCGGTAGGATAATGCACCGTGCCACAAAGGTCACATCTTCTCCACTAGCTTCAGCGAGATGACAATGAGTTCACTGTACTCCAGTGGCCTTACAGTCAGCAGATCTCTCAACCTTTTGGATGTGGAGATTTGTATCATGGAGGTGCAGCTGGCAAATCGTGTCATGCTATCAGATCAATATGGGCCAAAAACAAACGAAATGTGGGTCTCAACCTAATACTAGCACTGGTGTAACCAAATAAAAGTCCAGTGAGTGTGTATTCAACATGGTTCAACACATCTTAAATATACCTAGTAGGTTACACTGAATTACAATTATGTTTATGTACATTTAAGTTTGTTAGTGTAGGCTGGGTACACACAAGCAGATCTTCAGCCAAGCTTTATGTAACTTTGTGTCTAATCAGAGCTGTCGGTACATCATGGGCGATAGGACTCCGTACAGTGATTCGACGCTTGCTAACTGCGAACCATCTGTAGGGACAAAAGAATGTGTCAGTAACCAGCCTACTTGTATTTCTGATTTCCATCCATTCTGACACCCTACCTGTAACATCTTCACTTGCCCCATTCTGGGTCAGGCACACTAAGCGAGCAGTGAGCTGTTAAAAAAGCCTCTCCTGCCATGGGAACTTAGTCAGAAGGGGAAACAGGGATAGGGTTTTGACAGTCTACCACTCTTGCTTAGTAGGGACTGTATCCTACCTACCTACTAAACTATATATATTGGAAACAAAATTACTATAACAAACTATAGTCACCCTTTCATGCCACTGTTGTCTTTGTTTGGTGCCTACAAAACAAGTTGCATATGTGCCACCTATATTTTTATCACACCACTGGGAAGATGGTAAGACTAGTTTGAGGGCCCCTTAGAGACAGATTACTAGTCTGCCCCACCTGACCATTAACCTCATGACCTGGGCTTGCTAAGTGGTAGGCCATAAGGAAATCCATCATGGGTTGGCAGGTATATGCGCTGCCTTCTGCAGTCTAAGTTTTTGGGATTGAAATGAAGATCACAGGGACAATGTTTACCAGGTTAATCTGGGGTAAACGAATAGAATAATAATTATTCTACATACCAGTGATTCTTTTTCGCTTGTGATGAAACTATTCCTTAATATTTACTTTTCATAATCTAATAATTTACCTGTATGTCCCACCTTTTTTTTTACTAAGTTAAAACGAACACAATGAAAACTGATTGTAATCTCGACCTAATCAAATAAACTGACGTTGTATTGTAACTTTGGCTGGATATATGCCTCCATTGTCTTTGTATGTAGGTGGCAACTGTTTACAGTTACAAAAGGATAATCTAATCCAGGTAAGGTCCAAACTAAAGGTCTAAAGGAAGACGAAAACTTAAAACATCAATCTTAACTGCATGCCCTCCACATTTACCCTTTTAATTGTTACATTTATAGAAACACATGCCCTCCAACCTTCCCGTTAATTGTTTACATTTTATAGAAAACACATCCCCTCCAAACATTCCCTTTAATAGTTACATTTATAGAAAACAACATTACCCTCCAACATTCCCCTTTAATAGTTACATTATAGAAACACATACCCTCCAACATTCCTTTAATAGTTACATTATAGAAAACACATACCCTCCAACATTACACTTTAATAGTTACACTTATGAAACACAACCCTCCAACATTCCCCCTTAATAGTTACATTTTAGAAACACATACCCTCCAAAATTCCCCTTTAATAGTTACATTATAGAAAACACATACCCTCCAAATCCCCCGTTAATAGTTACACTTATAGAAACACTACCCTCAACATTCCACTTTAATAGTTACATTTTATAGAAACACATACCCTCCAACATTCCCCCTTTAATAGGTACAGTTATAGAAACACATGCCCTCCAACATTACACCTTAATAGTTACCACTTATAGAAACACATACCTCCAACATTCCCTTTAATAGTTACATTTATAGAAATACATACCCTCCAACATTCCAATTTAATAGTACATTTATAGAAACACATACCCTCCCAACATTACCCTTTAATAGTTAATTGTATAGAAACACATACCCTCCAAACATTCCCATTAATAGTTACATTTGTACGGGAAAACACATGCCTCCAACATCCCCTTTAATAGTTACATTATAGAAACACATACCCTCCAACATTCCCCTTTAATAGTTACATTTATAGAAACACATACCCTCCAACATTCCCCTTTAATAGTTACTTTTATAGAAACACATACCTTTAACATTACCCCTTTAATAGTTACATGTATAGAAATTACATACCCTCCAACATTCCCCTTTAATAGTTACATTTATGAAAACACATACCCTCCAACATTACCCTTTAACAGTTACATTTATAGAAAACACACCCTCCAACCTTCCCTTTAATAGTTAACATTTATAGAAACACATAACCCTCCAAACATTCCCCTTAATAGTTATATTGTATAGAATGACGAAACACATCCCCTCCAACACTACCCCTTGTAAAGTACCATTATAGTAAACACATCCCTACAAACATTCCCCTTTCATGTATATTATAGAAACACATCCCCTCCAACACTACCCCTTAATAGTTACATTTATAGAAACAATCCCCTCAACATTCCCCTTTAATAGTTACATTAAGAAAACACATTACCTCCAACATTCCCCTTTAATAGTTACACTTATAGAAACACATACCTTCCAACATTCCCCTTTAATAGTTACTTTTATAGAAACACATACCCTTCAAAATTACCCCTTTAATAGTTACATTTATAGAAATACATATCCTCCAACATTTCCTTTAATAGGTACATTATAGAAAACACATACCCTCCAAACATTCTCTTTAATTGTTACATTTATAGAAACACATACCCTCCAACATTCCCCTTAATAGTTACACTTATTAGAAAAACAAACCTTCCAACATTCCCCTTTAATAGTACTTTTATAGAAACACAACCCTTCAAAATTCCCCTTTAATAGTTACATTTATAGAAATACATATCCTCAACATTTCCTTTAATAGTTACATTTATAGAAACACCTCCCCCAACGTTCCCTTTTAATAGTTACATTTACAGAAAACACTACCCTCCAAAATCCCCTAATAGTTACATTTACAGAAACATAATACCGCCAACATTACCCTTTATAGTTACATTTATAGGAAACACATACCCTCCAACATTCCCCTTTAATAGGTACATTTATCGAAAACACATACCCTCCAACATTCCCTTTAATAGTTACATTTATAGAAACAACATACCCTCCACATTCCCCTTTATAGACAACTACAGAAACACATACCCGCCAACATTCTCCTTAATAGTACCTTTATAGAAACACATACCCGCCAACATTCTCCTTTAATTGTTACATTTATTAACATACCCCCCAACATTAACCCTTGAATTGGTACAGTAATAGAAACACATACCCTCCAACATTACCCCTTTATGGTATAAGAATTATAGCAAAATGCACTGCGTGAAACTGCATTAGTGTGAAGGTTCTATGATGTTCCTGAAGGCACAAAAACGCAATAAAAGTATGAATGAAGTCTAACTAGTAGCTCAACGAAAATTCTCCTCTGGAGAAACTCTGTATAAGGGCATTTCTGAGTTCTTGCAGGGAGCTTAACCAGTAAGACTCATAGACCGTGATCGTGGGGGTGACCTGACCGCCCAATGTGTATGAGAGGCTTTCGGCCAACAATCTTGCTGTGTATGGGCATTTTGTTGGGGCTCGTTGATGATCCGCGCAGTCGGTCATGCAACAAGCCCCAACCGAATGGCTGTTACGGTGATAAGTGCCCATACACGCTCGATGCCAGCCAAAACGGACGTTCATACACATGTGTGCGCTGGTCGGCCCCCATGATAGCACGTGTGAATGAGCTTTAGGCCCAATAGACACATGCCTAAGGCAGATATCCCACCCAGCCAAATGTGGCTCCGGGCTGGGTTGGAGGGAAGGGGGTGTGGTGGAAAGAGGGCGGGGTTGTAAGGGATAGATTTAGGGGGTGGGCCTGGGGGGTTATGCGGCAAATAAGGGGCGTTCGGGTGGAGGATGCAGGGGCTTGCGTGGGAGTTTATGGTAGGTCCGCTGAGTAGAATACTCCCGCAAATGGCTGGGAGGGTGGGAAACTACTAGGGGTGCCTGTGGTTACTGGGGGTTGGCATCTCTCCACTTCTGTAGCCACATTAATTTGCAGTATAGTAAAAAATGGGTGAGGTTTGGGGTGTGACAATAGTTTCCTAAGCTCCTCCTCCTTGGATGTGCAATGTGGATAACTTTTGATATTACTGGATCTGCGGGTCATAGCGCACACGATACCTGACCGTGACGTTATGGACGTTTCAGACATTAATTTCTTGGTGGTACAATCATTCATTTCAGGGATCTTCTAGCAACGTTAGGGAGAGGGTGGATGGGATGCAAACTGTGTCACAAAGGGTCTTATATTGGACTAACTGGCAATGTATTCTTCATTTCTTTATATAGGACAAAGAGATAGTTTTATTACTTTTCTTCCTTATTTATCACACTATTTCGTCTAGTATGGACCCCACATGGCAGCTTTCTTGCAGCTGTGTTTGTTTACTAGAGATCACATTGCAGGCTACTCGCTCTGTATATTCAGCTTGGGTCCAAAAAACAATCCGTATCCCTCCTGAATCTGCTGAATCCTTATCCAGTTCTAAAGGTACTTGGGGGAATGTTCCGTTTACCTTGGTTATTTATTTGGGCCGCCCGGGGGGATTGTTAATGCAGAGAAGTACAAAGGGGCAGCACTGAAAATCACAAAACACACACGGCCTTTAATTCTTCTAAAAAGATTTGTGATTGGTCCGTTTCCACAGAGGAATGACGATTCCTGATCGCCTGGAAGGAAACACCATGACATGTATGTATGTTATTCTTATATAGCGCTTTACAATTATTTTACTCAATTCACATCAGGCCCTGCCCCAAGAGCTTACAATCTAATCACTTTATCGACACTACAACTATCAGTTAGTCTTTATGATTGTGGGGGAACCGGGAGTGCCCGGAGGAAAACCACGCACAGGGGAGAACATACAAAATCACGTTCATTTACTCAGTGATTCAATTAACAAGGCCCTTAGAGGGAGATGTAATATCCGCTAATGAGAAAATAAGCGCTAAAATTACGCTAACCTATGTACTAACGTGTTAGCGAAGGTTTCGCACTGCCTGCAGCGCAGAGCGATTGCAATAAATTTTGCGCGGTTTTGCCGCTAGTTTTTGCGTGACAATTAACGCCTCTTCAATGGTGTCTTTAAATATGCGCAAAAGGTTGCAAATAACCGCCAGGAATTTTCGCAATGTATTAACGGTCACAAAGTGGTTAAAACATAGCGGAGACGAGCGCAGGTAGGTTGCGATAGTGAGATATATTGCGTCTCCCCATAGAGTGTAACATGTCATCTAAAGGATTGAAATGAGGGAAAATGTAAGTGTTCAGGCGTCATGAAAACTGGGTCAGTTACTCTCTCGTTCGCCTTCAGTCAGTTAGAATGAATACGCTGCTGTGATTTCTGACAAATCAATTTAAAACCAAGTTAAAGGCAAAATCAGGCATTACAAGTGATCACATGTCAGAAAATCATGGTAGTAAATCCTGCAGTCTTCAATGGACATGGCTGTTCCCAAATATCGGTGGTACCGTTTTAAAATCTGTCAGACATGGCAATGCAGGGAAAAAAAACAGACGTCTACATGTCCGCGATCCGCCATGCGCTAAACTCATGCAAGACTTAACGCATCGCAGGGATCCCGGTCAGGGTAAGACGTACGTTTTTCTTCTCTATCAGTCTTGTACGCCTCCTAGAAAGGCTTGTTGAGATTCCTGTTAAAATTGTTGCTCACATCTTAAAAGGACACTTATACTGAAAAAATTACTTGCCCTCATCTTAATCTATAATTGAATACATTGAAGTAGCACTTACTCTGATTGTGTGTGTTGCTGCATGCCCTTCAATCCAGCACACAGTGCCGGATTAGGATAAATAGCACCTTGTGCAAGATTTGTTATAACGACATAGGCAACCAAACCCCCCCCCCCAAAAAAAAATGATATGGAGGACCGTAAACTAGAGGGGCTGTGGCACTGATGCACACTTTGAGCTACAGATCCGTGACCTAAGACTCCCAGCTGTCGCCCCCTGGTAATGCACCTGGCATTTCAGGCGGCGAACTGGTAATATGTGTCGCCATATTCAAAGGCAGGCCCTGCCAGCACACATTTGTGTTTAGGAGCAGTTATCCTCCCTCTTTTAACCACTCCCACTTCCATCGACCTGACTTTTTCCCACAAATCAACTGTCAAGCCTGCCACACAGCATACAGCATTCCAACTGTCAAAACTCTGTCACACATTCCAGCTACAGTAAATTACGCACAGAAGAATAGTTTTTGAGAGCAAGAAATTGATTGACAGCGAAATATAGAAGTTTTAGATTGGATATCTAAGAAATGAGGGGGCAGATGCAACAAAAAAACGATACAGTGGTGGCTGGGAAGTATTATAGTTTCCAGTTATGGTCATTTAAAATAACTATATTTCGGTGATAGCCTTTAACCGATCCTTTCTATATGGCTATGTCGCGCCATTTCAAAAATGTTTAGGAAATGGCGCTGCCCAGTGCTAAATAGTGAAAAAACCCAGGCCTAACCGATTGTACGGCAGGTATGTTGGGTTCTGCATAATTCGGCCTAAATGTGCCTGATATAGCATCTCCCCCTTAGTTCCTTGATGACCCGGTATTTCTGGGACTTTTTTGTATAAATGAACACGGTCTTTACCAGAAGAGGCAGGAGATGAAGCAGTAGCGAAGCGAATATCAGAGTTAGTAATTTCCCTAACTACGCTGGAGGAACTCTTGGGGTGTGGTATACAGACTGGGGTTGGGGTGTCTATATTAATTTTGTTTTTTTACTACATTTTTAAATAGGTGTAGGGGTGGACAATTCGCTTAAAGAAACCACAATGTGTGTTGATTTTACCCGTGATTTACCGCAGTTCCGATCGCCCCCCATTACGAACGAACTGGCAATCGAGCTAGGTTGCGGCCGCCACCCACTCCACAGACTTTGGCCAGACCAACCGATACACAGGCACTACGGTCGGTCAGCCAGAAATATCTGGGTTGTACCCAGCCTATCTGTAGGAGGCTAGTAAACAGATAATATCTGATGCTTGGTGCGATACGAGCACAAGCAAACTTTTGCCCCTCTGGTAAAAAGGACAGGCAGGGCCATGTCTACTACAGTAGTGTTGTTGTAAGGATATCGCATTTATATATATTTGATTAAAGATATCGTCAGCCCCAAAACAAAAAAGTTAAAGAAGGAAATCCCCCCCAACCCTAGACCCCTAAACTTCTGCTGCTCTTCCGTTTCACTGTTCATGCAACAAACATCTAAGAGCCAAGGAGTGGCGCGTACGGATTAATTAACCAGCTTATAAAACAATACAAAATTCTTATGAAGTTTACTGCCCCTATCTGTACAAATGTATTACACAATGAATAAACTAAGGTGCTTAAAAATGTTTTAGAAGAGTTTGGCAATGCTAAGGAATGGTCCCTGCAGACATCATTAGGAGTAGACAGGAAGACATCCCCATTGCTGAGGCTGTCTTGTTCAGAACTGTGTGGTCAGTGCGCTGTTGAGTTGGCCTGCCTCTGGACAAATGATGGGCACAGCAGGTTGATGAGTATTTTGACCTGGAGCACCACCAGTTCTCCACCTGTGTTTTATTTATTGTAAGACCTTTAAGTGGACTTGGATTTTTATATTGCAAAAACCATTGGCTGGGGTCCGGCATTTTCAGCTTAAGATGATTGAACGCCAAGGGGCTCTTTAAATCGCATGAGTGATAACAAGTGTCATTTCAACGTGTTCCAAGGTTAAATCTAATGTACCGCACCATTAACATTCCAGCGATCTGACATCCATGTGTATGTGACATGGCATTGCTTCCATATGAATATTATCCCATAGGGAGCTAATGCTTACATCTCCCTATAGAAATTGTTTGATGTCTAATTGTCCCAGTTCACCACAGTGTAAGGGTATACCACAAGAATGTTCCGTTTCCATTGGGTTTGCTAGTCGCTATAAAAAAATATAGTGGCTATTCTGGGTTAACGTTTTGGATCAGGGTATAGTTGGTTCATAATAAGGGATGGCGTCGAACTTGTACTGTTCAAAACTAGTGTTTTCTGAACTCGCTGCAGTATTTTCGAATTATCAATTTTACAAGCGTTTGCTAAACCTAGAAATGTGTTGCATTTTTGCTAGCCCTCGAATGTGCGGCTATTTCGATACCCATTAATGTATCGTTCGGTAACCCGTGAATGTAGCTGCCATTTCGGGAATCCTCAAAACGTAGCATTCGATTTCAGTAACTCTCAATGTAGCAGTCGATTCGGGTGACCCTTGAATGTCCGCAATTATCGTTCGGTACTCCGATGTAGCTGCCGATTTAGGTTAAATCCTCGAAGTAGCATTCGGTACCCCTCATCAAATGGCCATAAATCGAATGTGGTGCGGAAACACCCGACATCCACTGGCCGACGTGGGATCGTTTTGACAAGTTTTAGGGACAGGCTTGTTCCCCCAGACATTTCAGATGCTTACAGTAAGTTACCATTTTTTATTTTAATGAAAGATTAAAGAAAAACGCCGCACCACCAGTGACTTGGTGCAACTGGTGTTTATTATCCATACAAAACACCCATGAACGTTTCGGTGCGCACAAGCACCTTCAGCAGACACATATAGCTTTATCTTTTCTTTGTGATACACTTGCTATCTCAATGCGGCACCCAGCATATTAGCTTCTAAGGACAGGAGTCATGCGTGTGCCGGACCTTGTTCCATTTTATTTAACTGTATTATAATCCAACTTTTTCCTCCCATAGACTATAATGGTTTTGTTTCCGAACTACCAACTTAACTGAAGTCGGTAGTTTTGAAACGAACCGAACTTCACTAAGTTCGACATATAATAAGTGTGGTGCATGGTTCGTCCAGTTTGATTAAAAAAATAGGTGGATCTTTCCCAATATTGCTAACAATAGTTAGGCCAAATTACAAACATGTGATTGTGTCCTTCCTAATGCCTATCAATATCAGGACTGCCACTACTGGGGGGACCAATGACTCCCCCATACCTGTGAGGTATGTGTGATGTCAATGTGGTGATGTCACTGTGTGATTTTGTCTGGGTGAAGTGGAAAGAGCGGGTTGGACAGTCTGCTAGCAATGCTTATAATTCAAATATCTGCCTCAAAAGGGACTTTATTTTCCATTAATTTAGCAGAGTTTATCCAACAGTTCAACACACTGCCATTGCTGCCTTACTGGAGATTTCATAGTAAAATGTATAAGTTTAAAGGTAATGACCCTGGAGAACAAAAAAAAGGTAAATTGTCTGTTAACTGCCCCCAACCTAAACTGATATATGTTTTTCATTACCTGTATACTAAACAGATATTTTAGGAACATTTAGTAACATTCTGGCAGAGTAAGCTCGCCCCTCCCTCCAGTCAATCAAGGCTATGACAACTGACATCACAAGCCCAATGATTGAATGGCTTGTCAGCTGTGGCCTCCTCTGCACATGCTCAAGCTTAGAAAAAGCTCTTTGAGCAGATTGAAGAGGCAATACCTTTGCCAGAAAGGAATAGAAATTTTAATTTTATTTAAATAAATAAAAACACAAAAAAAAAAATGGGCAAGTCACCAGTTTTGTTTTTAAGGATGGACATGCCCTTTAATTAAAATGCCACAGTGTTCTTTATCCTTTGGGTAATGGAGAGTGATCTTTATCCTTTGCGGCCTCTAGATGTTTGAAATGATACCTGCCAGCATTAGAGAGAAAAAAGGTTAAAGATCATTGAATCTAGGTCAAGGAATTGCTTTGTCTTCTTTAATATGAGAATTGACTATAAATAAAAGCCGTCTGTTGGTTGTCAGGAACAATTCTTTCTGGAGCCCCTTAATCATAGAAATCCAGTTTGATGTTGTTTTGAAGTAGGTTTGGGCCTTTCAGAGTAACCTCTCGGAACATGTCGGAGAACATCTAATTAAGATTAAACACTTGGTCATATTTATCTGCACTTTCTGACCATGTGATAGTGTCTTGGTTACCTTGTATGACAATATATATGGTAACATACTGGTACGTACACTAGAGAAGTGACAGCCTCAAATTGGATTCGTGGCGTTACAAAAGGCCAAGTGCTAATATCTATAAAGGTGTAATAATATTTTAATAGGTGCAGGGTTGTATCCTTGGACATTACTTGGGGTGATGGAGAGACCACAGAAAATCAGACTAGAATGATGCACAGAAGGCTTTGGCACTAAAGGTCACAGCTATCTAGTTAAAAAGATAGGGGAGTTTCGTCATGTGGAAGGGAAGTGATCGTCAGGGTGGGTTTGGGAGGTATAGCTTTGAAAGGTTAAACAGGAATGTTTACTGTATGTGTCTATTGGAGAATCTGGGGACTCAGTAATTACCAGAAAAAACAACATTTCTAAGGGAAAAAACAAGTTTCAACTAGTAAAATTTTAACACATTCATATTGGCAATAATCTGCCCTTACTTAAATTCTAGCACCTGCTCTTCTATCTTGATTCAGAAGCACCTCTCTGCTATCTTTAACTTCCAAGCACACTGCTCTTAACCTTAACTTCCATACATGCTGCTCTTTACCTTAACCTCCATACATCTGCTCTTCTCTAACCTCCATACTTGCTCTTCTACCTTAATCATACATGCTTCTTCTACCTAACTTCCATACATCTTCTCTTCTCCCTAACTCACATACATCTGCTCTTTACCTTAACTTCCATACATCGCTCTTCTACCTTAATAAACATTGCTCTTCTACTTAACCCATACATAGCTTTCAAACTCTAACTCCATACATCGGCCTTCTACCTAACTTCATACTCTCTTCTATTTAACTCAAGCAACTGCTATCTACCATAACTTCCAAGCACCTGTTCTTCTATCTTAATTCTATGCATCTGTTCTTTACCTTAACATCCAAGACACCGCTCGTCTTCCATAAATTCCAAGCATCTGTTCTTCTACCATAACTTTAAATACCTTCTCATCTACCATAACTTCAAAACACCTGCTTCTACCTTAACTTTCAAGAAACCTGTCTTCTAAATTGTAACTTCATGCATTTGCTCTTCTACCTTAACTTCCATACATCTGTCTATTCTACCTAACTTCCAAAAACCTGTCTTTCTACCTTAAATTCCAAGAACTGTTCTTCTACCTTAACTTCCAAGCCATGTTCTTCTACCTTAACTTCAAGATGCTTATTCTCTTCTTCAGCATCTGCTTCTACCTTAACTTCCAACACAGCTGTTCTTCACCTTAACTTCCAAGAACCTGTCTTCTACCTTAATTCCAAACACAGTTCTTCTACCTTAACTCCATCCAATGCTCTCTTCCTTAACTTCCAAACACCTGTTTTTCTACCTTAACTTCAAGAACTGTTCTTCCCTTAACTTCCACGTATCTGCTCTTTCTACCGTAAATACCAAACACCTGTTCTTCTACCTAACTTCCACGTATCTGCTCTTCTACCGTAACTTCCAAACACCTGTTCTTCTACCTTAACTTTCAAGCATCTGTTCTTCTACCTTAACATTTCAAGCATCTGTTCTTCTACCTTAACTTTCATCCGACTGCTTTTCTACCTTAACTTCCATACATCTGCTCTTCTACCTTAACTTCCAAGCACTGCTTCATTACATAACTTCCAAGAACCTGTTCTTCTACCTTAACTTCCAAGAAACTGTACTTCTGCCTTAACTTCCATGCATCTGCTCTTCTTCCTTAACTTCCAAGCACCTGCTCTTCTACCTTAACTTCCAAGCACCTGCTCTTCTACCATAAATTCCAAGCAACTGACTCATCTACCACAAACTTCCAAGCACTTGTTCTTCTACCTTAACTTCCAAACTCCTGTTCTTCAACCTTAACTTCCAAACACCTGCTCTTCTACCTTAACTTCCATGCATCTGCTCTTCTACCATAACTTCCATGCATCTGCTCTTCTACCATAACTTCCAAGCAATGCCTCTCTACCTTAACCCCAATTACCTGATCATTACCAAACTCAAGCCCTGCTCTTTACCATAATTCCAAGCACTCGCTCATCTACCTAACTTACTCAATTACCTGTTCATCTACCATAACTTCCAGGCAACCTGTTCTTCACCTTACTTCCATGCACCTGCGTCTTCTACCTTAACTTCCATGCATCTGCTCTTCTCCATAACTTCCAAGCAAACTGCTCATCTACCTTAACCTCCAATTACCTGATCATACCATAACTTCCAAGCACCTGCTTTCTACCATAATGCCAAGCACCTGCTATCTACCAAAACTTCCAATACCTGTCATCACCATAACTTCAGCACCTGTTCTTCAACCTTAACCTTATCCAACTGCTCATCTACCTTAATTTCCAAGCACCTGCTCTTTTACCTTAACATTCCAAGCACCTGCTGCATATACCTTAACTTCAAACACCGTTTCTTCTACCTTAACTTCCATGACCTGCTCTTCTACCTTAACTTCCAAGCATCTGCTCTTCTACCATAACTCCAAGCAACTACTCATCTACCTAACCTCCAATACTGTATCTAATACTTAGCATTCCATAACTTCCAAGCACTTTCATCTCCATACTTCCAAACCTGATCATTTACCAAACTCCAAGCACCTGCTCTTCTACCATAACTTCGCAAGCCACCTGCTTATTACCATAATTCCAATTACCGTCATCGTACCATTAAACTTCCAAGCACCTGTTCTTCAAAACCTTAACCTTCATCCAACTGCACATCTTCCTTAATTCCAAGCACTGCTCTTCTACCTTAACTTCCAAGCACCTGCTTCTTCTACCTTAACTTCCAAACACTTCTTCACCTTAACTTCCAAGCACCCGCATCTTCTACCATAACTTAATACCTGATCATCTACCAAACTTCAAACACATGCCTCATTACCTTAACTTCAAGCACCTGTTCTTCTAACCTTAACTTCCAATTACTGATCATTACCATAACTTCCAAGCACAGTTCTTCTTACCTTAACTTCCAAACTCCGGTTCTTCAACCGAACCTCATCCAACTGCTCATCTACCTTAATTTCCAAGCACCTGCTCATCTACCTTAACTTCCAAACACCTGTTCTTCTACCTTAACTACCAAGCACCTGCCCTTCTACCTTAACATCCAAACACCTGCTCTTCTACCTTAACTTCCAAACAAAATGTTCTCTACCTTAACTTCACCCAACTGCTCTTCTTCCTCAACTTCCAAGCACACTATTCTTCTACCTTAACTTGCCAAGCACCTGCACATTTATCTGCAATTCCACGTATCATGCTCTTCTACCGTAACTTCAAAAACCTGGTTTCTTCTACCTTAACTTCCATGCACCGCTCTTCTACCTTAATTCCAAGCACTGCTGTCTACCTTAACTTCCAAAGCACCCTGCATCATTACCTTAACTTCCAAACACCTGGTTCTCTACCTTAAACTACCAAGCACCTGCCCTCTTACTTAACATCCAGCACCTGTCTGCTACCTTAACTTCCATACATCTGCTCTTCTACCTTAACTTCCATACATCTGCTCTTCTGTCTTAACTTCCAAGCACCTGCTCATCTACCATAACTTCAAAGCACCTGTTCTTCAACCTTAACCTTCATCCAACTGCACATCTACCTTAATTTCCAAGCACCTGCTCTTCTACCTTAACTTCCAAGCACCTGTTCTTCTACCTTAACTTCCAAACACCTATTCTTTCTACCTTAACTTCCAAGCACCCGCTCTCTACCATAACTTCCAATTACCTGATCATCTACCATTAACTTCCAAAACACCTGTTCTTCTACATTAATTTCCAAGCACCGTCTTCTACCTTAACTTCCAATTACCTGATCATCTACCATAACTTCCAAGCACCTGTTCTTCTACCTTAACTTCCAAACTCCTGTTCTTCAACCTTAACCTTCATCACAACTGCTCATCTACCTTAATTTCCAAGCACCTGCTCATCTACCTTAACTTCCAAACACCTGTTCTTCTACCTTAACTACAAAGCACCTGTTCTTCTACCTTAACCTCCACCCAACTGCTCTTCTTCCTTAACTTCCAAGCACCTATTCTCTACCTTAATTCAAGCCCTGCCCACTTTTCTGCATTTCCAGTATAGCTTTCTACAGTAACTTCCAAACACTGTCTTGCACCTTACCTTCCATGCACCGCTCTTCTTACTTAACTTTCAAATCTGGTTCTTCTACCTTAACTTTTCATCGACTGCTTTCTACCTTAAATTCCATACAATCTGCTCTTTACCTTACTCAAGCACCCTATTCTCTTACCATAAATTCCAAGACCTGTCCTCTACCTTAACTTCCAAGAACTTACTTTACTAACTTTCATGCACTCGCTCTTCTACCTTACTTCACAGCACCTGCTCTTCTACCTTAAATTTCCAATTACCTGATCATCTACCAAACTTCCAAGCACCTGTTCTTCTACCTTAACTTCCAAACTCCTGTTCTTCAACCTTAACCTTCATCCAACTGCTCATCTACCTTAATTTCCAAGCAACCTGTCTTCTACCTTAACTTCCAAGCACCTGCTCATCTACCTTAACTTCCAAACACCTGTTCTTCTACCTTAACTACCAAGCCCCTGCCCTTCTACTTTAACATCCAAGCACCTGTTCTGCTACCTTAACTTCCATACATCTGCTCTTCTACCTTAACTTCCATACATCTGCTCTTCTGTCTTAACTTCCAAGCACCTGCTCATCTACCATAACTTCTAAGCACCTGTTCTTCTACCTTGACTTCAAGAAAACAATCGTTTTACCTTAACACCAAGCACCTGTTCTTCTACTTAACTCCAAGCATCTGTTCTTCTACCTTTACTTCAAGAATCTGTTCTTCTAACTTAACATCCAAGCACCTGTTCTTTACCTTAACTACCAAGCAACCACTGCTCATCTACCTAACTCTAAGCACCTGTTCTTCTACCTTAACTTCCAAGCATCTGTTCATCTTCCTTAACATCACAGCACTGTATTGTACCTTAACTTTTAAGCACCTGTTATTGTACCTTAACTTCTAAGCAACCTGTTATTGTACCTTAACTTTAAGCACCTGTTATTGTACCTAACTTCTAAGCACCTGTTCTTTAACCTTAACTTCCAAGCCACCTGCTATCTACCATAACTTCCAAGCATCTGTTTTTCAGCAAAACTTCCAATAACCTGCTCATATACCATAACTTCCAAACACCTGTTCTGCTACCTTAACTTTCATCCAACTGCTCTTCTACCTTAACTCAAGCACCTGTTCTTCTACCCTAACTTACAAGCACCTTCCCATTATCTGGCACTTCCACGTATTGCTCTTCTACCTGTAACTTCCAAGCACTGTTCTTCTACCTTAACTTCATGCAACTGCTCTTCTACCTTAACTTCCAAGCATCTGTTTTCTACCTTCCATCACTGTCTCACCTTAACTCCAATGCACCTGATCTTTACCTTAGCTTCCATACATCTGCTCTTCTACCGTTAATTCCAAGCACTGACTCTTCTACCTAACTTCCTAGCAACTGCCTCTCTACCATAGCTTCCAAGCCCCTATTTTTCTACCTTAACTTCCAATACCTGATCATCTACCATGACGTCCATGCATGTCTTTTACCTTAACTTCCAAGCACCTTTTCTTCCACCTTATCTACCAAGCACCTGTCTTCTACCTAAACACAAAGCACCTGTTCTGCTACCTAACTTCCATAAATCTGCTTTTCTACCTTAACTTCCATACATCTGCTTCTGCCTTAACTTCCAAGCACCTGCTCATGTACCATAACTTCCAAGCACCTGTTCTTCTACCTTAACTTCCAAGAAACTGTTCTTCTACCTTAACATCCAAGCACCTGTTCTTCTACATTAACTTCCAAGCATCTGTTCTTCTACCTTTACTTCCAAGAACTTGTTTTTACCTTAACATCCAAGCACCTGTTCTTTACCGTAACTTCCATGCATTTGTTCTCTACCTTAACTTCCAAGCACCTGTTCTTCTACCTTAACTTCCAACGACCTGCTTTCTGCCTTAACTCCAAGCACTGACTCAGCTACCTTAACTTCTAAGCACCTGTTTTTCTACCTAACTTCCAAGCATCTGTTCTTCTACCTTAAACACCAAGTACTTGCTATTCTACCTCAATATCTAAGTACTCGCTATCTACCTTAACTTCTAAGCACCTGTTCGTCTACCTTAACTTCCAAGCACCTGCTCATCTACCATAACTTCCAAGCATCTGTTCTTCTACCATAACTTCCAATTACCTGCTCATCTACCATAACTTCAAAGCACCTGTTCTTCTACCTTAACTTCCAAGAACCTGTTCTTCTACCTTAACTTCCATGCATTTGCTCTTCTACCTTAACGTCCAAGCATCTTCTCATCTACCATAACTTCCATGCACCTGCTCTTCTACCTTAACTTCCAAGCATCTGCTTTTCTACCTTAACTTCCAAGCACCTGTTCTTCTAACTTAACTTCCAAGCACCTGTTCTTCTACTTTAACTTCCATGCACCTGCTCATCACCTTAACGTCCAAGGCACTGCTCATCTACCATAACTTCAGCACCTGCTCTTCTACTTAACTTCAAGCACCTGCCCATTTATCTGCACTTCCACGTACCTGCTATTCTACCTTAAATTCTAAGCACCCTGTTCGTCACTAACTTCCAAGCACCTGCTCATCTACCATAACTTCCAAGCATCTGTTCTTATACCATAACTTCCAATTACCTGCTCATTACCATACTTCCAAGCACCTGTTCTTCTACCTTAACTTCCAAGCAAAACTGCTTTTCTACCTAACTCCAAGCACCTGTTCTTTACCTTAACTCCATGCATGCTTTTCTACCTTAACTTCCAAGCAACCTGTTCTTCTACCTAACTTCCATGCATCGCTTTTCTACCTTAACTTCCAAGCACCTGTTCTTCTACCTTAACGTCCAAGAACCTGCTCATCTACATAACTTCCATGCACCTGCTCTTCTACCTTAACTGCCAAGCACCTGTTCCTCTACCTAACTTCCAAGCACTGCTTCTACCATAAAGGGGTAGAAGATATTTTTTAGCCCACCCACAAACCGCCATAAAAAAAGCTTGTAGAAAGATACTTAATGCCTTAACTGTCATCTGCTTTTCTACCTTAACTTCCAGCTACCTGCTCATCTACCATAACTTCCATGCAACTGCTCTTACCTTAACTGCCAAGCACCTGTTCTTTACTTAATTCCATGCACCGTTCTTCTATCTTAACTTCTATGCATCTGCTCTTCTACATTAACTTCAAGCATCTGTTCTTTACCTTACTTCCAAGAACTTGTTCTTTTACCTTAACATCCAAGCACCTGTTCTTCTACCTTAACTTCCATGCATCTGTTCTTCTACCTTAACTTCCAAGCACCTGTTCTTCTACCTTAACTTCCAAGCACCTGCTTTTCTACCTTAACTTCCAAGCACCTGCTCAGCTACCTTAACTTCTAAGCACCTGTTTTTCTACCTAACTCCAAGCATCTGTTCTCTATACTTAACATCCAAGTACTTGCTATTCTACCTTAATATCTAAGTACTGCTATTCTACCTTAACTTCTAAGCACCTGTGTGTTTACCTTAACTTCCAAGCACCTGCTCATTACCATAACTTCAAGCATGTTCTTTCCCTAAATCCAATTACCTGCCTCATCTACCATAACTCAAAGCACCTGTTCTTTACCTTAACTTCCAAGAACTGTTTTCTACCTTAACTTCCATGCATTTGCTCTCTACCTTAACTTCCAAGAAACTGTTCTTCTACCTTAACTCCAAGCACCTGTTCTTCTACTTAACTTCCATTCATCTGCTTTTCTACCTTAACTTCCAAGCACCTGTTCTTCTACCTTAACTTCCAAGCACCTGTTCTTCTAACTTAACATTCCAAGCACCTGTTCTTCTACTTTAACTCGATGCACCCTGCTCATCTACCTAACGTCAAGCACCTGCCTCATCTACAAACATGCCGACTGCTCTTATACCTTAACGTCCAAGCATCTTCTCATCTACCATAACTTCAATGCACCTGCTCTCTACCTAACGACCAACATACTGCTCATATACATAACTATCCAAGCACCTGTTCTTCTACCTTAACTTCCAAGCACTGCCCATTATCTGCACTTCCACGTACCTGCTATTCTACCTTAACTTCTAAGCACCTGTTCGTCTACCTTAACTTCCAAGCACTGCTCATCTACCATAAATCCCAAGCTGTTCTTCACCATAACTTCCAATTACCTGCTCATCTACCATAACTTCCAAGCACCTGTTCTTCTACCTTAACTTCCAAGCATATGCTTTTTCTACCTTAACTTCAAGCACCTGTTCTTCTACCTAAACCCATGCATCTGTTTCTACCTTAACTTCAAGCACCTGTTCTTCTACCTAACGTCCAAGAACCTGCTCATCTACCATAACTTCCATGCACCTGCTCTTCTACCTAACTGCCAAGCACCTGTTCCTCTACCTTAACTTCCAAGCACCTGCTCTTCTACCATAAAGGGGGAGAAGATATTTCTTTTAGCCACACACAACCGCCATAAAAAAGCTGTAGAAAGATACTTAATGCCTTAAGGTTCATATGCTTTTCTACTTAACTTCAAGCACCTGTTCTTTTACCTTAACGTCCAAGAAACCTGCTCATTACCATACTTCCATGACCTGCTCTTCTACCTGAACTGCCAAGCACTGTCTTTACTTTTAACTTCCATCACCTGTTCTTCTATCTTAACTTCTATGCATCTGCTCTCTACATTAACTTCCAAGCATCTGTTCTTCTACCTTTACTTCCAAGAACTTGTTCTTTTACCTTAACATCAAGCAACTGTTCTTCTACCTTAACTTCCATGCATGTCTCTTCTACCTACTTCACACTGTCTCACCTAACTTCCAACCACCTGCTTTTTACCTTAAATTCCAAGCACCTGTTCTTCTACCTTAAACATCCAAGTACTGCTCTTCTACCTTAATACTAAGTACCTGCTATTCTACCTTAACTTCTAAAGCACCTGTTCGTTCTACCTTAACTTCCAAGACACCTGCTTATCTACCATAACTTCCAGCATCTGTTCTCTACCATAACTTCCAATTACTGCTCATCTACCATAACTTCCAAGCACCTGTTTTTACCTTAAATCCAAAACCCTGTTCTTCTACCTTAACTTCCATGCATTGTCTTCTACTTAATCTTCAAGAACCTGTTCTTCTACCTAACTTCCAGCACTGTCTTCTACCTTAACTCCATTCATCTGCTTCTCTACCTTAACTTCCAAGCACCTGTTCTTCTACCTTAACTTCCAAGCATCTGCTTTTCTACCTTAACTTCCAAGCACCTGTTCTTCTAACTTAACTTCCAAGCACCTGTTCTTCTACTTTAACTTCCATGCACCTGCTCATCTACCTTAACGTCCAAGCACCTGCTCATCTACCATAACTTCCATGCACCTGCTTTTACCTTAACGTCCAAGCATCTTCATCATACCATAACTTCCATGCACTGCTCTTCTACCTTAACGACCAACTACCTGCTCATCTACCATAACCTCCAAGCAACTGTTCTATTACCTTAACTCCAAGCACCTGCCCATTATCTGCACTTCCACGTACCTGCTATTCTACCTTAACTTCTAAGCACCTGTTGCTCTACCTTTAAACTTCCATTACTGCTCATCTACCATCTTCAATTACCTGCTCATCTACCATAACTTCAAGCACCTGTTCTTCTACCTTAAATTCCAAGCATCTGCTTTTCTACTTAACTTCCAAGCACCTGTTCTTCTACTTAACTTCCATGCATCTGCTTTCTACCTTAACTTCCAAGCACCTGTTCTTCTACCTTAACGTCCAAGAACCTGCTCATCTACCATAAACTTCCATGCACCTGCTCTTCTCACCTTAACTGCCAAGCACCTGTTCCTCTACTTAACATTCCAAGCACCTCTTCTACCATAAAGGGTAGAGTAAGATATTCTTTTAGCCCACCCACAACCGCCATAAAAAAGCTTGTAGAAAGATACTTAATGCCTTGTTCCCCAGCGCTTAAACTACCATACATTCAAGCACATTTTTTCAGTTTTGACTTCCAGCCACCGTCCCATTTCAAAGCAACCTTCTCATCTAACCCTTAACTTCAAAAGCACCTGTTTTTTCTTCTTGCTACTTAACCGCTTAACTGCTCCAAGCAATCTTGTTCGTCTCCACGGGTGGGGCTCATTTAACATCCAGTACTCTTGTGCTATTCTTGCTAAAACCTTTCTAACCTGACTTAAGTCAACCTTAATATCGTAAGTACCCCTTGCTATTCTTCCTACCTTATTAACTCTAAGCCCCCTGTTTTCGTATACTACCCCTTAACTTCCAAGCAACCTGCTCTCTAATCTACTGGGTGTCTAGACCATAAACTTCCAAAGATCTGTTTCTTCTCTTCTTCTTACGGGTTCTAAACCATAACTTTTTACTACCTTGGGTGAACTATCCAATTACCCCCAACCTGCTCTTCGTCAATCTGAAACCATATACACTCAAGACAAGAAACCTGTTCTTCTTATCTATCCGACCCTTAACTTCAACTACTACTTCCAAGAAGAACCTGTGCTCTTCTTCTAAAACCTTAACTTGTCCATGCATTTTGCTCGTCTACCTAACTCTTTGTAACTGGCTTTCCAGAACCTGTTTTGCGTTTTCTAAATCTTCTACCTTCTTTTTCTTCTTTCTCTCTTCTATCTTTCCTATATATACTTTCTTTTCTACCTTAAACACTTCCAAGCAAAAGTCACCGCTGTTCTTCTTCTACTAACCTTAACTAAATAACTACTTAAGGAACTTCCATTCATCTGCTTTTCTACTCTTTCTCTTCCCTTCTTCTATCTCTATTTCTTACCTCCTTTCTCTTCCTCCTTCCTCCCTGACCTTACAAAACTTTATACTACCTTCCAAGCACTTGTTCTTCTTCTAATTCTCAATTACTGACTAACCATTAACCTTCCAGCACCTGTTCTTCTAACTCTTTAGTCCCTAAGCAGCTTTACTACTACACTTCCAAGCACCCCTGTTCTCTTCTACTTTTAAATAACATTACCCTTCGGATGCAAAACAGTCGCCCAATAAAATTAATACTAAACCTAAAACCACAACAAAATTACTCTTCCGATTCAAACTGCAACGTGCACCTTCTTCATCTAACCGTAAACGTCCAAGCCCCCCTCTCATCTAGAACCATAATCTTTTTCCATGTGCACCTGCTCTTCTACCGGGCTGCCTCTTCTTCAGAAAAAACCCTAACCCCGTAACGGTCCCCAAAAGCAATCTTCTTCTCATCTCATCTACCTAACCATAAACTTCATGCACCACTGCTCTTCCTAAGAATACCTTTGCTTCTTCTTCTTCTACCTTACGACCAACTAACGCCTGCTCATCTACATAACTTCCACACCTAAAACAACCTGGTTTCTTCTAACTATAAACCTTAAACTTCCCAGCCACACCTGCCCATTTATCTTCACTTCTTTTTTTCTTGCTTTGGGTTCCACGTAGCCTCCTGCTATTCTATCTAATTCTAAAGTTCTAATTCTTCTTTCTAAACTATTTCTCGAACCTAATCCCTAAATCTAAAAAAAAAATCTAATCCTCTATTCATACCGATCTGCTTTTCTACCTTAACTTCCAAGCACCTGCTCATCTACCATAACTTCCATGCACCTGCTCTTCTACCTTAACTGCCAAGCACCTGTTCTTCTACTTTAACTTCCATGCACCTGTTCTTCTATCTTAACTTCTATGCATCTGCTCTTCTACATTAACTTCCAAGCATCTGTTCTTCTACCTTTACTTCCAAGAACTTGTTCTTTTACCTTAACATCCAAGCACCTGTTCTTCTACCTAACCTTACTCTACTTTTCCTATCCATGCATCTGTTCTTCTACCTTAACTTCCAAGCACCTGTTCTTCTACCTTAACTTCCAAGCACCTGCTTTTCTACCTTAACTTCCAAGCACCTGCTCAGCTACCTTAACTTCTAAGCACCTGTTTTTCTACCTTAACTTCCAAGCATCTGTTCTTCTACCTTAACATCCAAGTACTTGCTATTCTACCTCAATATCTAAGTACCTGCTATTCTACCTTAACTTCTAAGCACCTGTTCGTCTACCTTAACTTCCAAGCACCTGCTCATCTACCATAACTTCCAAGCATCTGTTCTTCTACCATAACTTCCAATTACCTGCTCATCTACCATAACTTCAAAGCACCTGTTCTTCTACCTTAACTTCCAAGAACCTGTTCTTCTACCTTAACTTCCATGCATTTGCTCTTCTACCTTAACTTCCAAGAACCTGTTCTTCTACCTTAACTTCCAAGCACCTGTTCTTCTACCTTAACTTCCATTCATCTGCTTTTCTACCTTAACTTCCAAGCACCTGTTCTTCTACCTTAACTTCCAAGCACCTGTTCTTCTAACTTAACTTCCAAGCACCTGTTCTTCTACTTTAACTTCGATGCACCTGCTCATCTACCTTAACGTCCAAGCACCTGCTCATCTACCATAACTTCCATGCACCTGCTCTTCTACCTTAACGTCCAAGCATCTTCTCATCTACCATAACTTCCATGCACCTGCTCTTCTACCTTAACGACCAACTACCTGCTCATCTACCATAACCTCCAAGCACCTGTTCTATTACCTTAACTTCCAAGCACCTGCCCATTTATCTGCACTTCCACGTACCTGCTATTCTACCTTAACTTCTAAGCACCTGTTCGTCTACCTTAACTTCCAATTACCTGCTCATCTACCATAACTTCCAATTACCTGCTCATCTACCATAACTTCCAAGCACCTGTTCTTCTACCTTAACTTCCAAGCATCTGCTTTTCTACCTTAACTTCCAAGCACCTGTTCTTCTACCTTTTTAACTTCCAATCACCCTGCCCATTTATCTGCACTTCCACGTACCTGCTATTCTACCTTAACTTCTAAGCACCTGTTCGTCTACCTTAACTTCCAAGCACCTGCTCATCTACCATAACTTCCAAGCATCTGTTCTTCTACCATAACTTCCAATTACCTGCTCATCTACCATAACTTCCAAGCACCTGTTCTTCTACCTTAACTTCCAAGCAACTGCTTTTCTACCTAACTTCCAAGCACCTGTTCTTCTACCTTAACTTCCATGCATCTGCTTTTCTACCTTAACTTCCAAGCACCTGTTCTTCTACCTTAACTTCCAGCATCTGCTTTCTACCTTAACTTCCAGCACCTGTCTTCTACCTTAACGTCCAGAACCTGCTCTCTACATAACTTCCATGCACCTGCTCTTCTACCTTAACTGCCAAGCACCTGTTCCTCTACCTTAACTTCCAAGCACCTGCTCTTCTACCATAAAGGGGTAGAAGATATTTCTTTTAGCCCACCCACAACCGCCATAAAAAAGCTGTAGAAAGATACTTAATGCCTTAACTGTTCATCTGCTTTTCTACCTTAACTCCAAGCACCGTCTACTGTCAACTGCATCTACCATAACTTCCATGCACTGCTCTTCTACCTTAACTGCCAAGCACCTGTTCTTCTACTTTAACTTCCATGCACCTTTTCTTCTATCTTAACTTCTATGCATCTGCTCTTCTACATTAACTTCCAAGCATCTGTTCTTCTACCTTACTTCCAAGAACTTTTTCTTTACCTTAACATCCAAGCACCTTCTTCTACCTTAACTTCCATCATCTGTTCTTCTACACTAACTTCCAAGCACCTGTTCTTCTACCTTAACTTCCAAGCACCTGCTTTTCTACCTTAACTTCCAAGCACCGCTCAGCTACCTTACTCTAAGCACCTGTTTTTCTACCTTAACTTCCAAGCATCTGTCTCTTCTACCTTAACATCCAAGTACCTCTATTAATATCTAAACCTTCTTCTGCACCTGTTCTTCTACCTTAACTTCAAGCACCTGCTCATCTACCATAACTTCCAAGCATCTGTTCTTCTACCATAACTTCCAATTACCTGCTCATCTACCATAACTTCAAAGCACCTGTTCTTTACCTTAACTTCCAAGAACCTGTTCTTCTACCTTAACTTCCATGCATTTGCTCTTCTACCTTAACTTCCAAGAACTGTTCTTCTACCTTAACTTCCAAGCACCTTTCTTCTACCTAACTTCCATTCATCTGCTTTTCTACCTTACTTCCAAGCACTGTTCTTCTACCTTAACTTCCAAGCACCTGTTCTTCTAACTTAACTTCCAAGCACCTGTTCTTCTACTTTAACTTCCATGCACCTGCTCATCTACCTTAACGTCCAAGCACCTGCTCATCTACCATAACTTCCTGCACCTGCTCTTCTTACCTTAACGTCCAAGCATCTTCTCATCTACCATAACTTCATGCACCTGCTCTTCTACCTTAACGTCCAAGCACCTGCTCATCTACCATAACTTCCAAGCACCTGCTCTTCTACCTTAACTTCCAAGCACCTGCCCATTTACTGCACTTCCACGTACCTGCTATTCTACCTTAACTTCTAAGCACCTGTTCGTCTACCTTAACTTCCAAGCACCTGCTCATCTACCATAACTTCCAAGCATCTGTTCTTCTACCATAACTTCCAATTACCTGCTCATCTACCATAACTTCCAAGCACCTGTTCTTCTACCTTAACTTCCAAGCATCTGCTTTTCTACCTTAACTTCCAAGCACCTGTTCTTCTACCTTAACTTCCATGCATCTGCTTTTCTACCTTAACTTCCAAGCACCTGTTCTTCTACCTTAACGTCCAAGAACCTGCTCATCTACCATAACTTCCATGCACCTGCTCTTCTACCTTAACTGCCAAGCACCTGTTCCTCTACCTTAACTTCCAAGCACCTGCTCTTCTACCATAAAGGGGTAGAAGAATTTCTTTTAGCCCACCCACAACCGCCATAAAAAAGCTGTAGAAAGATACTTAATGCCTTAACTGTTCATCTGCTTTTCTACCTTAACTTCCAAGCACCTGTTTCTTCTACCTTAACGTCCAAGAACCTGCTCATCTACCATAACTTCCATGCACCTGCTCTTCTACCTGAACTGCCAAGCACCTGTTCTTCTACTTTAACTTCCATGCACCTGTTCTTCTATCTTAACTTCTATGCATCTGCTCTTCTACATTAACTTCCAAGCATCTGTTCTTCTACCTTTACTTCCAAGAACTTGTTCTTTTACCTTAACATCCAAGCACCTGTTCTTCTACCTTAACTTCCATGCATCTGTTCTTCTACCTTAACTTCCAAGCACCTGTTCTTCTACCTAACTTCCAAGCACCTGCTTTTCTACCTTAACTTCCAAGCACCTGTCTTCTACCTTAACATCCAAGTACTTGCTCTTCTACCTTAATATCTAAGTACCTGCTATTCTACCTTAACTTCTAAGCACCTGTTCGTCTACCTTAACTTCCAAGCACCTGCTTATCTACCATAACTTCCAAGCATCTGTTCTTCTACCATAACTTCCAATTACCTGCTCATCTACCATAACTTCAAAGCACTGTTCTCTACCTTAACTTCCAAGAACCTGTTCTTCACTTAACTTCCATGCATTTGCTCTTCTACCTTAACTTCCAAGAACCTGTTCTTCTACCTTAACTTCAAGCACCTGTTCTTCTACCTTAACTTCCATTCATCTGCTTTTCTACCTTAACTTCCAAGCACCTGTTCTTCTACCTTAATCCAAGCATCTGCTTTTCTACCTTAACTTCCAAGCACCTGTTCTTCTAACTTAACTTCCAAGCACCTGTTCTTCTACTTTAACTTCCATGCACCTGCTCATCTACCTTAACGTCCAAGCACCTGCTCATCTACCATAACTTCCATGCACCTGCTCTTCTACCTTAACGTCCAAGCATCTTCTCATCTACCATAACTTCCATGCACCGCTCGTTCTACCTTAACGACCAACTACCTGCTCATCTACCATAACCTCCAAGCACCTGTTCTATTACCTTAACTTCCAAGCACCTGCCCATTATCTGCACTTCCACGTACCTGCTATTCTACCTTAACTTCTAAGCACCTGTTCGTCTACCTTAACTTCCAAGCACCTGCTCATCTACCATAACTTCCAATTACCTGCTCATCTACCATAACTTCCAAGCACCTGTGTCTTCTACCTAACTTCCAAGCCTGCTGTTCTACCTTAACTTCCCAGCACCTGTTCTTCTACCTTAACTTCCATGCATCTGCTTTTCTATCCTTAACTTCCAAGCACCTGTTCTTCTACCTAAACGTCCAAGAACCTGCTCATCTACCATAAACTTCCATGCACCTGCTCTTCTACCTTCACTGCCAAGCACCTGTTCTCTCTACCGTTAACTTCCAAGACCTGCTCTCTACCATAAAGGGGTAGAAGATATTTCTTTTAGCCCACCACAACCGCATAAAAAAGCTGTAACCGATACTTCAATGCCTTTGTTCCCCCAGCGCTTTACTACCTTAACTTTCAGCAATTTTTCAGTTTTGACTTCCAGCCCCTGTCCATTTACTTTAATTTCAAGCCTCTGTCTCTCCTAACTTCTAAATTTTCGTACACACACTTAATTTGCGAGCGAGCAATGACCCCCAAGCGGCCCGAACACTACACTCGACAAACACCGCCCTTTCGGGCAGAATCATCCTGCGTGTAGCGCTCGCTGTCGGGGTCGTTTCTCGCTCACAATTGAGCCTGTGGGACGAACATTAAAGGTGGAGTGAGGGTGCTGTGCCATTCTTATATTTTGATCGACTGCCTTGACTGATAATTCCGAATCTTCCTGCCGGATATTTGGGGAACCATAACTAGAGCCATAACTTTTCCTTTCTTTTCGATTTTGCTTGAAAATTGGTATTGCTGGTATTATTCTTATTATATTATATTATGGATTTATATAGCACCACATATATCCGTAGTGCTTTACAATTAACATGTATAACGGTAATATCAGGCCCTGCCCCGAAGAGCTTACAATCTAGCACGTTTATTTGACACACATTACACCTCTCATATGTCTTTTGATTGTGGGGAAACCGAGTGCCCGGGGGAAACCCATTGCAAGCTCTGGGAGAACATACAAACTCCTTGCAGACATGTCCAGGGTGGAATCGAACTCAGGACTTTCGCACTGCAAGTCATCAGTGCTAACCACGAGGCCCCCTTGCTGCCCCATAGATATAGATTGTTGGCTGAAGTTTTTTCAATTCCAACTGATTGTTAGAGTGGTTAGGTAGATCTGTTGTCGTGGAATAGTCAGAACGTTTTGGGTTGGCCCGGATAGCCTTATACATCATTTATTTTTTACACATGTTACAATAATAGGAGTTGACATTCTCCCTTGTAGATGGTTTTTTTTTTTTTTTGTTTAAATAAAACCGCATTTCATGTTCCCCTTTTGCTATACATCATTCCGAAATATATCGTTTATCTCTGCCAGTTTCTAGGTTGGAAAAGTGTTGGTGAAAAGTCAGATATGTCTTAAAGTTCTGGTCATTTTTATGGTTGGGAACACAGAAATTTACTGCACTGACCAGTCTGTACTTCAATCTTTCACATCATAAACCAGCATCTGTGATTATAGCAAAGGATTTTGTCACAAATTCACATATCTGTCCATACTCTAGATCACACACAACTGGGACTTGTTTTAAGGTTTTGACAGTTGGGGTGATTTCTGATGGGTGGTGTTTTAATGATTCCCAGAATTTCTGTTGGGGTTCTAATAGGGCTGCACTTAAACATCTCCTCATTCAGTTTAAGAATAAAGTATGATTCCATCCTGGCATAAAATTTTAACTGGTCCTATTCCAGCTCCCTTGGCGCCATTGCACATCCTCTACCCTCTCCCACCTCTCCCATCCAGCTTTGGACATTCTCTGCTTGTTCCTTCAAATCCTATTTGGTTATGTCTGCAGGATGTTTGAGATATTAGTTGAAGAGGTTTCCTGTTTTAGCGCATAATTGCATCTTGAACATGGGACAATCATGTTCACATCCTTAAGGGGGTAGGAAAAGAGGCGTGGGGGCCCATTTTTTAAACTTCCAGCATTTAAAACCATTGGGTTTGGGAACGTTTCGGGCCATTGGCAATTGCTAAGAATTTTTGTCGCAGGGGTAATTTATTTACCAAATTTATTGAATTGCTGCAAGTGCAACATTTATTACTTTTACATTTCCTTTTTTTCTGTCTGTTTCCTTATTACCTTTGTATTAAGCCACCCTTGTGAATTTCAGAGAATATTTATTATTGGTAGTTCAAAGCCACACATAGGGGAAAGCTTCTACTTATTAATCGTATTCCTCATGTTGTATTAGCCATGTTTTACCTTACCTTATATCACGTTTTATTCAATAGGCAAAGCCTGTTAGTTTTACCATTATATACATCACAGGTTTCAGATCTCCATGATGCTTTGTAAGCCAACATGACAATTGCTGTTTTATTCCTGTTAGACATCCTCTGTTTCAAACACCATCATTACCACAATAGCATTTTACATATGTTACCATATTCATTGTTTAGGACCCGTTGTGGGACAGGGATCTATCCTGTCACCATCTCTAAAGCTTCGAACAGAAATATGATTTTGGCAATACCAGCGTGATAATCATAATAATAATTTTAACTTTTCATTTTCTGGATGTTTGGCAAAAATCATCTTACCACTTATTAGTAATGTATTTATAGTATAGTATCGTATAGTGTAGACTAGTCATGGAATAGTGTAATAGTATCGACCTCGATACTACTCGACTCGTCTCATCCAAGTATCGCCTACATACTAAGTCTCGACCTCGTCTATTCTCTCCTGTATAGTCTCGTCTCGTATAGGTCTCGTATCGCCACCGTCTCTCCTCGGTCTCCTACTCGCCTCGTCCTCGTCGTCCGCCTCGTCTGTCCTCCGAAATAGTATATCATAGAATATTATAGTAAAGTATAGAATACGTATATATAGAACATGTATAGCTTGTGAAGGTTCTCATTCATCCAGGTCATGGTATATCTGTTTGTTTCAATTAGATCAACTGGACTTGAAAATGTAGGTTTCCTTGAAGACGTTTCGTTAGGTGTTGGGTGTGGGGGTGCTCTCGTTCATCCTACTGGCTTTCTCAATGCAAGAATGACTTGTTAAACTTGTACAGAATCTGTGGCAATTATGTTACCCTGGAAAATCCAATTAGCATATCCCACACAGCAAGGTGTTAAGGTGTGGATTGGATAGTGGCTAAGAGGTGGTTATAGGAACGCCCAGAGTAAGGTGTTAAAACCAGCATTGTACATGCAACAGTTGGTGTCGAACCCCCCCACCTCTAGTTTAGCTAGGTTTTCTTTATGTTCATAAATGGCCTCCTTACCACCTCTCTTGAACCAGTCACGTTCCTATCCTTCGCTCAATATGTAACATTAACAATCTGCAAAGGTATGTCCTTTATATCCTTAAGATGCAGGTTCACGCTGGTCCTGACCCGATGAATTGGCTCTTCTGTGCTGGGCCATACGTTGATGCAGTTGGCTGTTTGGTCTCCCCCCATACAAATCATAGCTTTGATTTGTATGTGAGGGGGAGACCAAATAGTTTTTATTTTCTAAAAAAAAATTTTTGTGACCTGACAATTGATTGATGAATTTTGAATTATATTCCAACAAAACCTTTTAGTACAAATTATTTACAACATTATATATTAAATAATGAACCAGGGATATTATCTTTTCACCACCCTCCATTCGTCCCCCTTGGGAAATTGAATTGCCCACCCTAGATAGATGTATGTCGTGATTCAACCTCCATTCTATGTTACTACTTTACTATGTAAGCTTATCTCTTTTCATTTATGGTATTAGTTGCACATATGCAGATTAATGTTCCCTGTCATTAGCCTAGTATAGCCCTATATCCACGCTCTAATATTAGGCTCTTAATAGAATAGCCTGGACCTTTCACAGTATCATTTTCTTGGAGCCTTTTCCCTGGGTAAGCTTTAGCCATGAAGGCAGCGCTGATGTCTGCAGTCTGTAGGCTAGCACCTCATCAGAGCCCTTTCCCATCACTTGGCCCCAGTTTTCTGATGTTAAGGATTTCTGGAAAACTGAAGTCAGGCCTGGAAATCTGGGCTATAAGTGAGATCTTCAAACATCTCAATATGTCATTCAATAAAGGGAAAATGTCCTCCTGCAAAGTAAAGAAAAGGAACTCCATAGTAGCAGCAGAAAGATTCCACTAACATATTTGCACTGCTTTTTTTCCTTTCAGTCTCCATTTATTGTGTTTCACTGAAATAATTCAATCGTACAGCATTTTCCAATTTGTTTCTCCTTTGCATTTTAAAGGGTATCTTCACCCCCCAAAAAGTCATATAAATGTAAGGCAAACACCTCCCACCCTAATCACTAGGTTTAAATCTTTTAAACTGACCCTAAAATGTAACTCCCCCACCTCCGTTCCCTCGTTCCCTCCCCCGCCTGGCCTCTTCTTCTGCTTATCTTTCGTAGGAAGAGCAGAAGGAGGGACCAGAGCTGCGTCGTGAGTGGGTTGACACTCAGTGGCTCCGGTCAGCATTGGGAGCCAAGGAACGAGTTTGTGTAGGACCTTTTTGGGGCTTTTTTAAAGATTAACCTAGTGTTTTATGGAGGGTTGCCTTACCTTGTATAAAGCTTCTCCCCCCCCCCCAAAGACATTTGCAGCTGCCGATGATCCAGAGGATGGGGGAGGGAGAGCTCCACTGCGCATGCCAGAGTTTCTCTAAAGCAGCAGGAAAAAGTAGCAAGTACAATTACACAGAGAGGCCCCTACTCTTTCATTTTTCTGGACTTTCAGCAGGCCCTGCAGGACTACCAATGTAGCAGAAGAGAAAGGTAAGGATCTTTTTACTACTGCACAGTGGGGGCCAACATTGGGGCAAATTTTAGTTGGGGGGTGGATATGCCTTTAAGTTTTTCTATCAGATCGGAATGCATTAGTTGGAACATTAATTTGGTTTTCTATGTGGATAAAAAGTCATTTTGTTGTAGTAATAACGCACTGTTACCATGCGCGTCTAGTTGACCAGACACCATTTGCTGAAATTAAAGAAACTGGGGGATGATTGGATGATTGGGCAATATTTGTGGGAGATTACAATACAACGGCTTCCTATCTATTCAGCTACTGTAGTTTTCCCCTCACACTCAGTAAAAATGGGATCTGGCCTTCGACAACAAAAGAAAAGAGATGATCAATGCACATTTCTGGCCCCATGTATCATCATTCTTGTGCTAGTGGCAAACAGTAAAACATGGTATTTTAGTTACAATTTTATGTATAAAAGTGAAAAGCTTCCAACCACGTCAAGGTGCAGTGATCATCTCTTTTCTTGTTTGTTTCTAAATGTTTTGGTCAGATCAGTAGCAGCAACTTCCACTATTTGTTATAGAAGTGAATTTTGCCACAGGAGTGCTCCCACGCCCCCCCTTTTGTGTATATATTGGTAGCGAGTTTCTCTGCCGAATATTGACCAGCTTCCATGTGGTTAGTACACCCCCAACAACGTCCCTTTTATTATTAATTGGAGTCTTAATGCCTGGAATACTAAGCATTGGTGAGAAGTCTCTTCCTCCTTGTTAAAAACAAGCCCAGTAGGCGGGGGAACTCATAGCCTGTAATACTAAATCCAATGCAAGGTCCAGGGGAGACCACCTCCCAGTAGGGAGTGTCACCCAATAAATGACACAAAGGTCATTTTGTTAGGAACCTTCCATACTGGGTTACCTTGACGTGGTTGGAGGCTTTTTCACTTTTATGCATCAAATTGTAACTAAAACCACCCATGTTTTTACTGTTTTGGGGCACTAGCACAGATATTGTTAGATGGGGCCTCAGGAATGTGCATTGATCATCTCTTTCTTGTTTGTTCTAATGTTTTGGTCAGAGCAGTAGCTTCCACTATTTGTTATAAAGTAATTTTTTTGCCACAGGAAGTGCTCCACAGCCCCCCTTTTTTGTAATGGATCTGCCTTAGGATGGGTTTTGTTAGTTTTCATCAGCATTTTAAACGTTTTTTTTTTTGTGGGCCTCGTATAAGAAAATTCTGCTGGAAAAACATCAGACAAAATGGTGGCAAAATGAACAAAAGTCGATGTGTAAAGCTAGACTTAGAGGGGGGGGGGGGGGGGGGGGGGGGGGGAGCGGGGGGGGGGTGATAAGTTGCCCAGTGGAGAGAAAAGCATGCTTGGATTTTTTTTCTGCATTATGTGCTAGGGCTGCATTGAAGGTCAAATTCAAGTAACATGAACTGTGGTGCCTGGGTAAATCTCCCATATGGAATACACCAAGCCCGTACGTATTTAATAACAGCTATTAGCTGGCCTTAAATATTTACCCTGCAAGAGCAGCACACCTCTAGGTGAATAGGCAGGGGCGACTGCGCGAGTTTCTATTGGCGATACTTGTTCTGCTGTAGCAGCCGGGTTTTAAAGTCAAGCTACGCCTATTGTGATTTAAACGGATTACTAAATTACCATTATACCTTTCCTAACATTGGGTTTTTGTTTTATTCCCCAAATCCAGTACCAGGTAGCTGCTGTTGATTAAGGCCATAGGGCGAAACGCGTCCCAGCCGCGTATCTACTGGCTCTCCTCTTCCTTCCTTCACATGGTGTAGCTTACCAGCATGTATGCTTTATATTGACCCACGCACTTTTGATGACTGTAACAACGATTTATGTGACTGATTGATAGATGATTTCACTATGATGTACCTTTATCATGCTGATGGTGACTGGCTTTGATACCATGTGTGTACTGTTGGAGGAAAGATTTGTTTTTTGGTTTTTAAATAACTGTTTTTAAATATATGCCCTGCAACTTCCTTTTGCTATATCCCAATCTCAACACTATTAAAATAAGGGATTTTTACTTTTGACACATCATTTGGAGAGTGCAAGATACTTTTTTCTTTGTATAAAATCCCAGTAGCAACACAGTTGTGGTCACTGACTATGTCACCAAAGGGGGTGTACATTTTAACGTTAATGCCATTAATAACTGTGTGGGATTTTATATTTGTTGGTGTTTCTAGAGGCGAAAACAAATTGTTTTAGTTTTCCTACCATGTAACCATAGCCCTATACGGCCTCTAGATAAATTACCTGAATGTTTTCCCTAATAACAACCGTTTTTTACTAGGGCTTCCAGTGAGCCCTTAAAGGGTAAGTTCAAGCACAAATACAAAAGCTTTCAAGAACAAGATAGGTATTTATCATTTCATTAACCATATCTGCCATTCAGGATGGATTCTGTATATAATAAATGCTTCCACATTGCTGACCTGTTTTTGCCGGACCGCCTCATAGTGTCCCGTCATGGTCCCTGGTTTGATTTGATTGCGCAGTAGAGATCTGAGTATGTTTGACCCTCCAACATGCCAATCAGTAAAAACGTACGTTAGGAACATTCCAAGGCATCCTGGAAAAAGAACCTAAATGTCAGTTCACTGCTGTCACCACAGCAATATATGATAGGGTATTCAAATCAATTGATTTTTCAAAACAATAAATACAATATGAAGAATGCCTAAGCATATTAACATTTAAATAATATGATTTAAATAATTTCTGTTATGATTGTGATACCCATAATAATTGCCACTTACCCTAGCACTGTCATTGGTCCACGTAACTACATATCCCCTTTCTGGTTGAATGCACTAAACATTACTTATAGATAAATGAACTTATTACTATTCCGCACATACAGTACAGCACACATGGGTACAGACATACAACATGTGCGTATTCACCTAAATAATGCCACTAACAATTAAATGCTTCTAGTGACCCAAATCTATGGCAAACTGGACGAATCTTTGTGCCATTGAATAATGCCCACGAATACCTCGCCCCCCTCTCCAGTTTCAGCTCATTAACACTTTCCCACCTCCTGCCAGGAGGGATTTAATAATTCAGAGCTCATTTCCACGACACAGTCAGGGAGTGAGTGCACCAGCCTCCACGTTGCTGTATTGCTCTCGAGTACTTTTCCTAAAAGCTCCTGTAGCAACAGTTTGTATGTAATCAGTCCTTTTTAACATTCTCCATCTGTATACACTTGGCCATTAACTAATTACTAATGGATTTGCCCTAAGATTGGCAAAGATTGTTGACCGAAAATGATTGACCGTGACACAAAAACCAATGAATTACGCACTCTCGCCATGGGTCAAGGACACATTTCCACTGATTCGTATTGATTCCCTTACCCAGAGAACAGCCACCATATTGGCCCTGTATTTCTCGGGATATCTAGTGATAAGCAGATTCTATGTTAGTTAGTGATGAGAAATAGAAACACAATAAAAGAAGTGGATGTTTCTAAGCCTTGGTCACAACACGTTGGATCAATTGTCATCCGATCCGCCGACTAAACGAGATCACACGAATATTCTTAGGAAAAATATAAATCAACGATCGTCAAAGACAATGACCGTTGACTATTGCGGCTTTTCTGCCTATCAGCCTGGCGGATTTTGTTCTGCCGATTATCGTATATTTGTCATGGTCGGCAGATAATCGTATTAACGTTCTAGCAAAAAATATATAAAAGCCTCATGCGCTGCTTTCGTAATTGGTGCGCTTATACAACTTATGTACGAACGTCTATATCTAACAACTATTGTGGTGACTATTGTTTCTGTTGTACAGATGTCGTTTCACTTATGAGGATTACGATAATGTTACAATCGTCGGGCTGCATACTGGGTACCTAAAATTATCCAACTGTGTACGTGTCCCCACTACAACGGGGCACCAGAACAAGGGCGACACCCATTATTAGGGCTATGGGTATTAAAGTGGTTTGGTGTGTGAGACTTGTTAGTGTAAAACATGTTGCGATTGGGTGTGCGGTGTGGGTTGAAGCATTTAATCATCGCGTTCCACTCGCCTTTGGCCCATTTATAATTTTAACACATCAGAGATCTCTCGTGCATATTGACGGTATACTTTGAAATGGTCCATCCGCATCTGTATATAATTGCACATCCTCCACTAGCACTCTCTGTCTTTTATGTGTGTGAAGACCGAATTAACCCAACAGACCCCAAGTTTAATGGGACATGGGGGAGGTTTGTGACTAAATTCCTAGAGACATGGAACATGATGTCCTCCTTCTCCTGGCATTTCAACCCGTCTTTAGTTACAGCCTTCATCACCTGTTTAAACACATGGCCAGTGATTTTTAATTGTCGCCTTTTGTGCATGTTGAGATTTTTGGTTGGGTAGTGGGGTGCTGGAGATTTTACCTATCCTCGTGTGGGGGGTTCATCCCCTGTACCGGCCCGTGTCTTCCCCATCCCTTCCTTTTCCGTTTCTCCTTTCTGTCCTATCTCCCCTTCTTTGAAGTGTCAACACGTCACCAGGCACCTGATTTTTGCCAATTCACCAGGTTTCCCTCACCTGCAAATCATGAGAGAGGAAGATCAGAGAATTAAAGAGACACCGACACTTAAAACACAAACACTTAAAACCACATGCGAATCTGAAACTACCTGGTCTGACATCTCTGAATGAAAGGACCTCTTCTCTGTGATAATGTCCTATGGTCCTTAAGCCATTAAGCCTGAAGCTATCCCTCTGCATAGGAATACGGGAGGAAATAAGGACACAGAGACTTGATCAGAATTCAGTTTAAAGGAAAGAGAAAACAAGAGAATGCAGCAAAGAAATAACTCAATAATGAAGGGATGAGGGCATGTGACTTGCTAGTTACCCCTGGCAGGTTTCGAAGGACCTCTGCAGCAGTGAACTAACAAGAGGAGGGAGGTTGACATACAGGAGCCTTTACCAGAGATTGAAGGGGGAGGAGGAGAGGGCTAGGGCAAGGTAAGAAAGAAAGGAGAGAGCGACTAAGGCAGGGGATAGGACAGTGAGAGGGAAAGGGGAGAAAGAGACTGAGTAAAAGGGAGAAGACTGACGAGAGACACACCAGAGAGTGAAAGTGGAGGACAGCGAAAAAGCACTGAAAGAGGAAAGAGGGCGGGGGAAAAAAAAAAAACAAATGTTGGAAAAAAGGAAAGTTAAGAATTGAGAGGTAACTAACCAGAAGATAAGACAGATAGTAGGGGAAAGTACAGGGCCGAGTCGGGGGGACGATAGGGGAGGGAAGGCAGTGATCAAGTGATGAGGCCCCATTCTGTGAATTCAACCATCCCAACAATGGAAGCCAAGGAAGGAAGAAGATTCAGATTTTCTGTTTCTTGCTCCCCCCACACAACCTGACCCCCGGGCAGTGGAAATGGTGGAGTGCCCTGGCACACTGGTGGCATTGACCCCCTATATCATGATGTGTTATGTGAGGGTTTATTGGCATTGAGAGGACATTTAATTTAGGAGAGTGAATGTTACATCATAGTGACTTTCCACATGTATGATGATACAGTCAGAATTCCATATATTTCTGTATGTCAGTGAAATTAAGGGGGAGAGGCAGATAACTACAGGACGAAGCTGTTTATTATTATCTAACAATGGAAAGGAAAGTAATAAAAAGCACAGGTTCTGCCATCAGCCATGACAGAAGCTCTGGTTATATCAAGCTGTTAGAGTTGGTCCACTCTTTGTCACCTACCTACGGGGCCCTAGGTGGGAGGAGGGTAAAATTGCAGACTATATGGATCCATCCAATGGTAATTTTTGCCCTTTAATCATTTCATATTGATTATTGTGACTACAATTAGTGCAGTTTATTTTATGCGTTTTTTTGTGAATATATTTCAAAATATGTAGGAAACCTTATGGAGAAAACAATAGACCACCCTTGATTGCAGTACTTAGGTCACTGGCCTGAAATTATCATGGATAACAGAAATGATCCCTTGGGTTAAGAAACAACAGGGTTTTCCATACTGTTTTTATCATAAAAAATGGGATAATTTTTTGCCCCAACCAATCAGACGTTTAGCTTTCAAATGTTAAATAGATGTGATTGGTTTGGGGCAACATTAGCCCCATTTTTTACGATAACATTTTGTTTTATTGAATCTCCTGATATGTGCCACCTGGGAGAGTTATTGTTCAATATGAATTGTCTAGTGACATTGACGGCCCCAGGAAGGAAGATCCCACGTTAGCAGAGAAATGGAACAGTTTGGCCACCGGTGAAAGGTGATATCCAAGCAGATTTTTGTGCTTCTAATTATATTAATCATCCCACAATGTTTCCTATCATGTCACATGGACTATTATTAACATCACCTTACCTGTTTATAAAGCTGGCTCTCTGGAACAATAATCAGGGAAATGTACCACAACCAAAAAAGGAGCCATGCTAATCCGATGTGTGGCAGTGTTCCAAGGCTAGCACATTTTAAGGGTACCTAGACCCATTTCCCCACATTTAATACCTGAGTCCTGTTTTGGTAGGGGTTGGTAGGAATTGAACACTCAACCTGCTTTGTAAAATTGCAACCCATTGCAGCAGAGCAATGGGGTTTTAAAGCCGTACACAATGGCTGTTCAATTTAGCCTTTCTAATCCTGCCTTTCCTTTTTCTCCAATTCCTTGCAATGGGATTCCTTCCAGACAATAGAGTATTTCGAAGGATTAAATATGGAGAATGCCATAGTTTTATCCTTTAGGCAGGGTTCCTATGACTAAAACCAGCATTCTCTGGCTTCCCTTTTAGACAAGGAATGTGGGAATCACTCTGGGGATATAAACCTAATGGTCATGGATCATAGGATTGTAGGCAAGTCCCAATTGTAAGACAATTAGCACTGTGTAGCACGATGGGTCTAGATTTATTCACTACACCGAGGGGCATCACTACCAGAGGAGCCATGGGAGCAACACAGAGGGACCAGAGAGCCCCATCTTCTTATTTTTCCGAAACAAGATATAGCCCTCCCTCCCAGTGATTCCAGTTCCACCACTGCATTTAACAATCTGTTCCTCTTGGGTAGTAAGGACATAGGTCACAGAAAGATATTGATCAGAACTATTGGGCATACGCGTTAGAGCTTTCTTTCTCAACTGTTGCCTGTAGTTACGGAGTTCTAAACACAGATCGTGGGATAAGAACAGTAAAATGTAAAATTGTGTTTATTAGTGTTTAAAGGACAACACTACCTCCAAACTAAGTCTACCCATACAATTACCCAGTACCTGGGGTGAGAATCTAAACCACTAGATCCATACCCCTGGCTTTAACTAAAACATAGTTTAAAGCTCATTGCGGACATTCTTTTCCAGCACTTTTTTAATGCTAGCTATGGCAAAAAAAACAAAACCTGGAACTACTAGCAGTACCCCTAGGGAGGAGCATGTTTTGGCCCTTACTCTTGGGTATAGCTTATAGATTCCCCTTTCATTCTACTTTAAATTTGGATTTTTACATCCCTTGTAAACATTTATCATAAAATTTCATAGAAAATTCACATAAAGGTTAGCTATATAATGCATTCTGTTTTGTAATTATAAGAAAATATTAGAGTTTACTACATACATATATTCAGCTATACAGAGCAGGAAAACTTCAAGGTGACTTCTAGATCCTATTTTTGTAATATACTGTATACGTAGAACATACTTCTTTCTATAATAAACAGGTACCAGAGTCCATGTGACACTAATTGACAGATGGGCAACTATATAAAAGATGACAACGCAAGCACCATTTGAAAGGGGTAATTTAACAGGACATTCATTTATTACAGGATGATAGAATTCCTTTTATGCTGGTTTCAATGTCCAACCACTCTTTATATGAATGTCTTTCAAACGGCCGTGCAATGTGTCATGTGGGGTTATTGTAATGGCGGGTCGTAATTTACCAAAAATCTTATCAGCTATGTTAAGGTATACTATTGCAGTAGGGTCCCTACTCTTTAATAGGTAATTTATCGATGATGTGTTGTCCAGAGATGGTAATGTTTATCAGCTGGTTTGTTTTGTAAAACAAATATTAACACTGGTTTCAATTTCTTGTGCAACAAAAGTGTTTTTAGCACAAATAAAGGCTGATACAGAAACAAATGGAATAACAGAACATTCTAATTAATTTGATTTTTTGTGCAGTATTAGAAGGCTACTGTTTCTAGGGTGTACGAGTCCATGCACAAAATTGTCGCAAACAATTGAATTTTCACCACCCTGAAAAACCTATAAAATTCAGATCCACTGGAATTCGGACTTTGCGAATTCTGATGTTTTTTGAATTTCTTAAACCGCAAAACTGGTATTCGCAAATTATCAAACGACTGAGAATTTTGTAATTTAAAAATCGTTAAGTTTCAGTATTTCTAGATTTTGGAATTTTAAAATCGATAATTTAAAAATTTCTAGAAATCTTGACAAACACCTGTTCTTCTACCTTAACTACCAAGCACCTGCCCTTCTACCTTAACATCCAAACACCTGCTCTTCTACCTTAACTTCCAAACAAATGTTCTTCTACCTTAACTTCCACCCAACTGCTCTTCTTCCTCAACTTCCAAGCACCTATTCTTCTACCTTAACTTCCAAGCACCTGCCCATTTATCTGCATTTCCACGTATCTGCTCTTCTACCGTAACTTCAAAACACCTGTTCTTCTACCTTAACTTCCATGCACCTGCTCTTCTACCTTAATTTCCAAGCACCTGCTCTTCTACCTTAACTTCCAAGCACCTGCTCATCTACCTTAACTTCCAAACACCTGTTCTTC